>CM074452.1:25329354-25466854 GCA_037101425.1 Elopichthys bambusa | reverse complement strand
TGAATAGAAAGTCTTTTCTGTCACTTTTGATCAATTTAATGCATCTTTGCTGAATAAAAGTATTTTCTTTCAAACTTTTGGACAGTGCTGTAGACCAGCTTGACCAGAGAAAATCAAAATGAAAGCTTCTTAAATACCTGGTAACCAGCAATATTGTGTTATTCAATAGCAGTGTTGCCAAGTCCGTGATTTTCCCATGGAATTGGCATACTTTATATGCCAATACATACCGCGGGTTGAAGAAACCACAAATAACATGATATTTAGCACCTGGAATGCAAATTTTACCAGGGGATCCCCGCCAAAAATGTGGATTTTAAGCAGGGGACCGCCGTCTGAAATACGATTGGGCTAGTTTTAGGCTAGTTTTGAGTAGCAATTGGGCAGGTTTTGTTGTGAAAACCTGGCAGTTTTCTTTTTTCCACCAAACCTGTTGCTATCTGTGTTTCAATCGCGGTCTAAAGTACCGCGAAGAACAGTCCGGTGACGTAGGACTGCCCACGACAGTTCCAGTTCCTGCTGGATTTCGTTCGTTTAATAAAGCCTGAACCTCGTCGGTAGCCCATCGGTCGTATTTTTTAAACTCCATTGTTGATTTGAATAGCAAACAACTCTTACTGCACGCGCCGCAACAGACTTTTAAAAATGGTTGTTGAAATAAAATACTGCGTTCAATCAGCTGAAACTAATTAAACTTTAAAAAAAGTTGATTGAACAGAACTTTGAAAAAGTACTACCTCATGAACAGGGACTTTCTGAGAGGGAATTTTTACCTGAAACTTCATTCATCACCGTTCTGCAGAGTTTAGCTCCAACTTGCCTCAACACACCTGCCTGAAAGTTTCTAGTATGCCTAATTAGACCTTGATTAGCTGGTTCAGGTGTGTTTAATTGGGGTTGGAGCTAAACTCTGCAGGACAGTGGCCCTCCAGGACCTAGTTTGAACATCCCTGATTTAGACCCTGGTCCCTGCAGTCAAAACACACTGAGTACAACCCCAAAGTCCCTAGTTCCTGGGGAAAGTTCCTGTGTTGGAAACGTGGCTTAAGTCTCACCCTTTAAAATAAAGGTTCCAAAAGGGGGGTTTTGCAGTGATGTCAAAGAAGAACCATTTTGGGTTCCTCAAAGAACCTTTCAGTCAACCGTTCTAAAAAGAACCATCTTTTTCTTAGTGTAGTGTGAACAACACTTTAATCATCTAAAGAACCCTTTCTCACTATAAAGAACCTTTTGTGGAATGGAAAGATTCCAGGTTCTACATGGAACCATCAATGCCAATAAAGAAACTTTATTTTAAAGAGTGTAATCAGTGTGAGGAGCATCAGGCCAAGTTTGAGGTTATTAGCATGGCGTTACGTTTTTTGTGCCAGTGTCGTCTGTACTCCAGCCCTTCCCTAAAGAACACAATTACGGATCACAGGACATCTCTGCCGCTGTGTTTGTAGCATGCAGACACTGTTATACAGTGGCTAATAGGTTTTACGGGGCCTTTGGGAGCCCTCTTGTGCCAGCTATTGTGGAAGTCATGAGTTGTATGATCTTACAATTATAAAAATACACTAAACCAGCACAAGGCGGATTTCCCTTTCTCCTAATTATCTTCCTATTGTGTGTCGCTTGGCCAAGGAGGGGCACTGATGCCATAAGCTGGAGAAAAAGAGAGAGAGAGAGAGAGAGACATCCATAGCCAGATTTGGCTAGTTGGCAGCGGCTTCCAGCCAGAGCACAGTTACCTTTTATTACAGTCATAATTAGAAACTCACGCTGCCAGCATCATGAAAAGAGGCTTTTGAAGTCATGCGCTCACAGGGTGTCGGCTGGAACCAACCGGAGGCCCACAAAGTGTTCAATTAACAGAGGGAGCCAGAGCTCTGGGCAGCAATAATATGACAAACAAGCCAGAACATTCCGTTTGGCGTCATATGAATTAATCAGTCAAACAGCGGTGGACATGTTGGGCTTACAGACGTTTGATTCATTCCTGGGGACTGATGAGGCCCGTGATTAAATTAGGGAGCTCTTAACCAGCCCATCGGAGGGGGGCAACAGAGAGGTGTTTGAAAGAGTTCAATACAGGCTGACAGGCAGATCAACTGGAAGGGTTCAGACCCCACTCAGCACCGCACTAATTACCTAATTACTGGCACACACAACAGCTGCATCTGCTTGACCACACACACACACACATATGCATGAAGGTAAATGCAATCTGTATTTGAATCTTGTTTGGTGATTATTAGGGTTTGGTGATGACCTCATGCATTTAAAGAGACAGTGCACTCAAAATTAAAATTCTACTCTACTCACCTGTATGACTTTCTTCTCCTGCAAAACAGAAAAAAAATGTTTCTTTTCCATCTTGACTAACCAGGTTTATAATCGTTAACTAAAACTACTGAAACATTAATACACTCTAAAAAATGCTGAGTTGTTTCAACTCAAATTTGGTTGGGTTTGTCCATTTTTGACCCCAATTTGGGTTGAAACAACCCAGCATTTTTTTTACAGTGTATTAATTCGAATAAAGCGGAAATTAAACAAAATATAAATGTTAGATGTTTAAGTTAAAGCACTAAAATTACTGAAAATTAACTAAAATAAAAACAAATTAAACCTATATAGTAATATTTTAAAATAACAAAACAAATAAAAATGACAAAAGCACATAATAAAATTACTAAAAATGAAAAAAATAAAAGCTAATATAAATAATATTAAAATAACACTGTGTAATTTTAACGAAAGATTCTGAATGATCTGAAGAAATCCCTTGGGAAACTCCTCCTGACCCTGATGTAAATGCAAGTAATATATTTCGTTACCCAACATAAATCAATAAATGAGGAAAAGTGATCTTGGTTTAAATATTAGCTCCTCTCAGTCAAAAGGGCAAGTTCATTATTCAGCTCATTTACGTTAATTATGCCTGTTTCATTCAGCATTGGGCTCAATTATGATTCTAAACATCATTGGTGTCATTTTAAGAATCATTTTACCTGACCGTATCTAATTTCTAAACATCTGAGATCAATATTAACCAAAAAGAAGAAATTATAGTAATAAATTACAGTCCTTAATAATATGGAATTGATTTCAGCCCTTAAAGGGACAGTTCACCCAAAAATAAAAATTTTTGTCATCATTTACTCACCCTCAAGTTGTTCCAAACCCGAATTTCTTCCTTCTGTTGAACACAAAAGATGATATTTTAAAGAACCAGACAGTCGATGGCACCCATAGTATCCTACTGTGGAAGTCAATGGCTACCGTCAACTGCTTGATTACCAAAGAAGGAAACTCATACAGGTTTGGAACAGTAAATGATGGCAGAATTTTCATTTTTGGGTGAACTATCCCTTTAAGTTGAGAATACATTCACAACATAAATATTTATATTAATATTTAAATATGACGTAATAATGGAGCATAATAGCCTAAATGCTTGTGTACACACTTTCTATTGACAATGCCATTCTTGCAGATCCTGCATACAAATACACTTTTGCCATCTATAATTGAACACATGCAAATTTAAATAATAATTAATGTGATGATTCTTGCAGTTCGAGGGCCTTTTGCTGTCACACACACTTATGTGCTCACAAACACACACACAGTGATTTACCTTCATGTGATGCTCCAAGCTCACTTGAGCGACCAATAAGCCACTTAAGCCTGGTTTCCATGGCAACCTCACACAGGCTTTTAACAGGCTGTTGCTTCACCATCCGTGTCTACTGTATTAATGAGATAATTACACGAGCATACATCCCGACTGCTGTTTAGAAACACTGGATAACGATGCCTATTTACATAAGTTAATTACGACAAACTGAGAAGTCAATGCCTCAGTTAGTTTGTGCCTTTGTAAAGCGCTCAACCTGAGTGAAGCCGAGAGTCTTGAATATTGAATAGCTGATGCATTTAATGCAGCTCTGATAAAGGAGTGTTAAGCATCTAAATGGGAAATTTGCCCTTTAGAATGTTCATTTAAATATTGTTCTTTTTTGGAATTATACAACGAAGAGTTCTAGTTCTAAATTGATTGGATGAAGCATATTAGAAGGTGTTTTAAAACAGCGAATAAATATCTGATAGACATGCACTACCAGTCAAAAGTTTGGAATCATTTTCTAATGTTTTTTTGTCTATTCTGCCTACCAAGGCTGCATTTATTTGATCAAAAATACACTAAAAACTGTAAATATTATTACAATTTCAAATAACTGTTTTCTATTTGAATATATAGTAAAATATAATTTATTCCTGTGATGCAAAGCTGAATTTTCAGCATCATTACTCCAGTCACATGATCCTTCAGAAATCATTCTAATATGATGATTTGCTGCTCAAGAGATATTTCTGATTATTATCAATGCTGAAAACAGTTCTATACCTTCTATATCAGAAACAGACACCTCTATAGAACAGGGGGTCGAGGAACCTTCCCATGATGCCCCCATGCTGTGCACCCAAGCATTGCATCTACAGCGGTGAGAGACGCTCCCCTGCTAAGTTTGAAAAGACCAATTTTCAGCTAATATGGAGGTCGTGACAGCGGCATAAAGGGCCTGGTAGGACATTATAGCGGCGGAATTGTAAATATTGGTTAGAGACAGACACAAATGGAGGGGCAGGCTGTGGGAAATTTCCATACAGCGCACTGTGGCACCACTGGTGGCCCACCGCGGCGGAATAGATTTTCCATTCTAGTGTGTCACATTAGATTTTCGGAGGTGCTGGGTGGCAGGTACATATCATTAGTAACACTTTAGCGTGGTAATGAACCTTTTTATTTATCCTCCACTCTCCTCATGAATGCATAAGGAGTCTCTCTGCCGCTGCCCCCCAGAGAGAGAGAGAGAGAGAGAGAGAGACAGACAGCACTCATGGCCTTTTGAATGACTACTTATAGTGAGCCATTGGGAACAGTTGAAGAGCTGCTAAAACACAGAAATAATATACACTACATGCCATCACACACATCTTGGCCTTCATGCATATAGCACCAACACTGCATGATGAGTTACACACCAAACTTTAAAGTGCCCTGACTATGTTTTTCGAATACCTTTCATACAGGTGTTTGCGAATGTAAAAGGTCTGCAAAGTTTTAAAGATGAAAGTGCACGACAAATACAGTTATTGTCTCCTAAAAGAAAGTAACATTTCCTGTTACATACCTATGTAACAACATAACAAATTTGCATAATGGTCTTCATTGGCTGCCTGCAAATGATGTCAACTTAATACTTTGACCCGCCCTCAAACACTGTGGTTGTAAGCTGAGGCCTGGAAGAGTTTGGTTCATGTTGTCGACATGACGCTGTTTACAGCACTATGAATCCACATTGCTGCACTTCAAATGTACGAGGACTCATTGATACGGAAAAAAACGACACCATTGTTACTGTTCGTATCATTGTGTATCAAGGGGTGAGGAAGATCTGGAGCTGAAATTCAGATACGGAAATGAGCGTTTCGTTTCTGACAAGCACTGTAAGCGGTCAACCAATCACAACAGACTGGGCCGTCTGACCAATCAGAGCAGAGTAGGCTCGCGGAAAGGAGGGGTTTAGAGAGACTCAGTCTTCGAATGAACCGTTTTCAGACTATTTGGCAAATGAGCTGACGTGCAATGTATATTGTGAGAAAATTAAAGTGTTTTTTGACCTTGGATGCATGTAAATCTATTGTAGGAGACTTCAATACAAAATTAAGATCTTTTAAAATGGCATAATAGGGGCACTTTACTAAATAAAATAAAATAGTTTTAGTATGTTTACAAAAAAATACTATTTTAGTCTTTCCTACTTGTTACTTGTGTTTCTATTAAATTAATTGTGATACTAGCAATTTGTCAGTGTAGGGTTAAGGATTTCTCAAAATCAAATCAACAACCTTAAATTTACACCCTTAAAGGGTTAGTTCACTGAAAAATGAAATTTCCGTAATTAACTACCCACCCTCATGTTGCTCCGGACCCGTAAGACCTTCATTCATCTTCGGAACACAAATTAAGATATTTTTGATGAAATTCATGAGCTATCTGGCCTCCGATAGACTGCAACACAAAGGCCAAGAAAGGTAGAGAAGACGTTAAGATAGTCCATGCGATTACAGTGGTTCAACCTTAATTTTATGAAGCGACGCAAAAAAAAACAAAAAAACAACTTTATTCAACAATTTCTTCTCTTCCATGTCAGTCTCGCTGATCATGTAGTAAACACAGTGCAGCGCTTCCGGGTTCTTCTAATGACATAATTTTCATTTTTGGGTGAACTAACCATTATTTTTCTTTTTGTGAGGAACATTTTAATAATCTATAGAACCTTCTTGCATTATAAAGAATCTTTTGTGTAATGAAAAGATTCCATGGATGTTAAAGGTTTTTCATGGATCCATAGATTAAAAATAACGCTTCTTTATTGGCGTTCACTCAAAAAACGTTGGATTTACTTAACTTTTTTATGTCAACAGGTTCCACATAACTGGGTTATGTTGCATTTAATTAACATTATTTATTTCAGTAAACTTAAGTTTATTATATAAGGCCAATTCAATGCCATTTAGTTGAATCAGGTTAACATTCTTAATTTGTCCGAAACTATTAAGTTCAATTATCCTAAAATTAATATTAAACAAAAATTAAAATAAGTAATCCAGTTTAATTGATCAGTTTATTTAGTGAATGCATTAAAGAACAATTTTCAAAATAATACTTTAACAAAATCTTTACTGAGTGAAAGTCCTGTTTGACTGAGTCCTGGTTGAGTTTACTTGATTAAAACATGTTAGTCAAAAAGTAATCGTTTCAAGTCAATTTAACATGAAGCAATTACATTTGAACCAGAAACCTAATACAAATAAATAAAGTGAACAGCATCAACAAATCATTTTTATGAGTGTTGATGGTTCCATGAGAAACCTCTAACAACCATGGAACCTTTACATTGCACAAAAGATTATACCACAAAACTTTTATTTTTAAGAGTGTGGGGTCATTTTTGATATCTGATTGTTGTTTTGATGTGGACTTAAGAGTTACTCTGTAAGCTATAATTTTAAACTAGCTCCTCAATACTGTTAACAACCACTGCAGCAATTTCACAAGCTTCAGATCCAGTAAAAATACCCCAAAACAACCCAGCCACAAGCAATCAACTGACCTCATTGTTGTGGGCAGATCACTGGCTAAATGCCCCCTGACAGCACTCAGGAGGACTGATGACCCCCTCCGTGTGGGTTTAAACGTGTGAATAGATCCCCTGCCTCAGCATCTCTGGAGAATCAGGCATATCACAGCCGTTACATGAGAGTCTGTCTGCCAGCAGCTCTCTCTCACACACACACACACACACACATACACGCACACACACATTCTTCAAAGACATTTTCACAAATGACAATTGAAATTAAAAATGGATAAAATGTACATAATAATAATAATAATAAAAATTATACTTGAAGGGCCTTTTAATAATCATTTGATTTGGTCAGAACAAAGATAATACCATTCTAAAATAAAATAAAAATGGGGAAAAAGTTTGTCTTCATAATATACTTGCACTATATTACAGAAACATTCAATCTTAAAAGTTACACAGTGTACCTGTGTAGTAAAAAAATTTTTTTTTTTTTTAAATGTAAAGAGTTTACCCAATATATTAAGGCACATATGACCTGAACTTGAAAATAAACTTCATGCTACTAGTAGTTCAGCAGTCTGAAGCTCTTCCTCACCATACTGATGTTTGTTACCCTGCTGTGGCTCTCAAAGGCCTCTCAGTTGCTCTCTCCTGTCCTGATGTTAGCATGGAGGTCAGCACCCCTCGCCCCTCCATCCTCAGCTATGAGTGCATTGGAGCGGCTCGGACTGCACTTCTCCGCCCGGTCAGGGCCTCTCTGTCACCCCGGCGTCCTGCCTGTTCATTTCCCTTTCATCTTCAGTGTGAAATTGTTGCCGGTGCGGCGCTGACCCCGGGCATTAAGAGGTCAGCTATTGAAATCTGATGTGCACCTCTGGACGATAGAATCTCCTTCACGAGGAGAAAAGAGGAGGGAGGGAGCAGAACAGGATTTAATGGGCCCACTGTCCACATCACTGTCAGAGCGTTAGTCGATTTTGTCCAAGCATGTGATAAGGAAGAGGGGGAGAAGAGACAGAAACAGCTTCTGGAGATTTATCTCAGCAATGACTGGAGAAGCAGTCTACTTCAATGGTTTGCTACTGCTTATTTTCTTTTTAGAAAATATAAAAAATACACTCAGTAAATACAAAAGCACTATGTAATCATACTCACACTCATATTGTTTCAAACTAGAGGAACACAAAAGGAGATATTAGACAGAAGGTTTTATGCCACAGCTAATAAATCTCATTTCTGCTTTGTTAAACTTTAGTTACAGATCATAAGAACTCAAGGCTCAAGACTTGGCTTGTTAGCCCCTGCTGGTAGATTCTTGTAACTACATCATCTGGCTGCAAAAAGCATTGATGGCCATTCAAAAATAACTGTTCTTTATTGGCATTTATAATTCCAAGAAGAACCTTTAACATTCATGGAATGTTAATTAATTGCACAAAAGGTTCTTTATAGAGGAAAAAGGTTCTGTAGATTAATACAATGATCTTTACACTGAAAGGTTCTTTGGGGAACCAAAAGGTGGTTCTTCTATATGGTTTTTGTAAAAAAAAAAAAAAAAAATCCCTTGTGTATTTTTAAGAGTGAACTTAAATTAAGTCTGTTTCTCACACAGCTATTGCATGGATTGTAAAAATGTTTTAAAGGGGTGGTTAATTATGATTTCACTTTTTTAACTTTAGTTAGTGTGTTTAGTTAGCATAAACAACATCTGCAGAGTTACGACGCTCAAAGTTCAATGCAAAGGGAGATATTTTCTTTTAAAGAAATCGCTACAACAAACGGCTGGTAGGGACTACAACAAGCTACTTCCTGGGTTGGTGAAATCATTAACCCTAAAGTTAACATAAACCCCGCCCCCGAGAACACACAACAAAGGGGGTGAGGCCATGTTGTGCTGCTTTAGAGAAGAGGAAGAGTTGTTGTAGTAGAGTGTTGTTGTCATGCCGTCATTTTACGCCGGACTGCTTCGCAAATGAGGGTCAATTCAACGCTGGATTTGCACAAAAGATTAACATGACGGCACATGCTAGTGGACGAGTTGAATCAACTCCACAGCAACTACATAAATTTATCCACTAACCATTCAGAAACGTCTAAAAGTTGTAACTTCTTCCTGAGTCTCTCCATCAGTGTCGACTCCGGTTTGAACAATGTAAGGCTGAACACCGTTACCGACAATCCTCATTTTGGCTGCGTGAGATTCTCCAGCTTTGTTGTTGTTGAACAACCGAAGCAAGAGCTGTTAAAGCTCCGCCCTTTATTGGAAAGTGGGCGGGAACAGCAGCGCATTTGTATTTAAAGGGACACACACAAAAACAGCATGTTTTTGCTCACACACAAATAGGGGCAAATTTGACAAGCTATAATAATAACTGATCTGTGGGGGATTTTGAGCTGAAACTTAGGTCTTAACTTAGCATAATAGGTCCCCTTTAACATATTTTTATTATGTTTTTTGGTCACAATATGCTTTCATTATATGGAAAAGAGCAACGTGAACATTCTTTTTAACATCTTTTTTTTTTTCCACTGAAAAAATAAACTCATATGCAAGTTGAGAAAACACAAAAATCTGTTGTTTGTTGCCTTAAACTTTTAAGTTTTCTCAACTTTTCATTTTTTACAGCGTGGGTTTGAAATGACATGAGGATTAATAATAATAATAAACAAAAATGTTTTCGATTAACTATTCCTATAAACCAGGATGATTATGATGATGATAATGATGATGATGATGATGATGAGTGCCTTCCTGTACGGCTCTCTATACAGTTTCATAAAACATGTTTGAAAAAAACGAACCGAAGATGTCAGATAACGAATAAACATGAAGCACACACTAACAAATAAAAGAAAATGAGAGAAAGAAAACGAGGCAGCAAGAAAGAAAGACTGAAGATCTTGCGATTTTGGCCCGGTTACTCTGTAGATCTGCCTCGAGCGTACAGAAACTTATCTGCCGTCATCTGAAAGAACCTCTAAAGTTCAAAAACCAGGGAAAAGTCTGGCTCGCCTCCACAATTATTTATTTTCCAAAGGCTGTCCCTAATCACAAATAAATAAGTGCTCAGACAGAAACGTTGAGAGAGAATGAGATATCGGGAGGAGAGGGTGTCTATCATAGCGGCAGATAACTGCTAGATATGATTGCCTTGATAAGAAACCATAATTTGGCTTTTAGAGATAGCCACAGGGGTTGCAGAGCCAGCTACACTGATTCAGTGTGTGTGTGTGTGTGTGTGTTTGCCTTCCTACACATTTTATCTTCCCCGTTGAAGAGCTTTTTATCTCTGATGATTTTCTCTCCTTTTTTATGTGTTTTTTTTCCTCCGCCAGAAGGTAAGATCACATACTCACAGAAGCCAAGAGTGGCATGTTTTAAAGCGATGGACAAAATACAAATATTTGAAAATGTATTTCATGGCAATTATGTCAAGTTTCATGGCCCTGGCGCTGCACTGAGCCACAGCCTGGATGCCTTAATTTGTATAGAAATTGTAATCATTTGTTCATTTCAAGGTGAAAATTGCATTTTTTAATTTAAATTGTATCCTGCGTGATAGGCTATTATCTAGAAAAATTGTCTCTGTGTATTGCGCTCTATGCCCAGGCGTTACGGCTGTTAGCAGCCCTCTTACGTTCAGAAGAGGCTTATGTGTGAATCCCGAACAAAACCCCGGTTTGTTCTTCCGTAAGGGCCTCCTCTGTCTGAGCTCATTTGCATTTTAGTTATTAATATTAATTAGTCTGCGAGCCAAGCTCACACAGATTTTTATATGTAAATCGAACCTGGCTTCACAGCGGCGTTATCTCGGCGAACCATCTCTCAGATTCCCAACTTCAGTGGCCCTTTATTCTTGCGCTAACCGCTTATCTACAGAGCAGAGAGGTGTGCGAGCGCGTGTGCTCGTGTGATGCGATCCGTGTGAAGAACAGAATGGGAAAAATAAACAATTCCGACGTGCATATGCGATACGTTCCGTGCTGAGACGTGCTCGCGAGAAGTGAAGAACTTCTTCAAGCTCTGCTTTAAAAGTTGAAGATGCACTCGACTTCAACGTGGGGACAAAGTAAGATAGCGGCTGGTCTCCTGAAGACTTATCCCAATCCGCCCCGAGATGACAATGACACATTCAAAACGAATCGACTTGAAATATCTTAATTCGACTTGCTTTTGCAAATTTAAGGCCTTACATAAAAAGGCAATATTGGAATATGTTCTTTCGGAGATCTCCCGCTGCCAAAGATGAGACTGAAATCCCAGCTTACAGAGGCCTCTGTCTGTGCAAAGCTGGAGTCAAAGTAGGACGTCAGACAGGCCGCGGCGCAGGTACATTATGTATCGTAGAATAATTACGGGATTTAGAGAATTACGGGTCTCCGTAAGTGCTTTCACTGTGACAGCCATGACAGTCGGAAACAGCGCAGCTCTCTTAAGACACATAAGCCTCAGAGAAGAACACCTCCAGTGTAATCTGACTGGATCAGGTCCTCTGTGGCTCTTTAAACCCTCATTTTCTTACATATATATGTAGATATAAAAAAGGCTCACGGCCAAGAAGTGTTCAAATGAAATCATGCTGATTTGTTGTTTTGTTTGCATCCATAGGCCTAGGTTAAAAGAAATCACGTATGAGATCTCTTTAGTATACTAATTGTTTCACCTAAATGGCAATTAGATTAAATGGAGAGCATATGGAGAGTCACAGAAAAGATCTCATTTGACTAGGCCTATATCCAATTTTTTTTTGATGACCAGCTTACATCTTCTTTAAAAGTGAGCATATTTGAAAATCTGCATGTACACTATACATGGCGAAACAACCCATGTATAGTAAAAATGGTGCAATTTGCAATGGACGCAGATGAAATGATAATACAAGCTCTAGCTTTCCGCACCATCTTTAAAGGTCAGCAAAACATTGCTCTCTTAAGGCGGAGAAAAAAGAGGAGAGCCCTAGTTGCTGTGGTTGGTGTCCACCTGAGTTGATGACATTCGCCAGCGTCGCCAAATGACTCGTAATGCTGGGAATATCCGATCTGTCCACTTACATGGCAGATGCAAATGCATGTATCTAATTCATATCAGATTTATTTCCACATATGAATGAGGCCTGAAACTGATCTGAGGATATCGGCATCCATGTTCTTTTTTCCTGCTTACACATTTGTGGGTCATATCTGATCTGTGCCACATGCATGGGAAGAAAAAATCGGAATTGGGTCATTTAAACCATGTAATGTAAATGCGGCCAAACTGTGCTCAGATTTGACAAGATACCAACCCCAACAATGACATTGTAAAAACAACACACTGTTCTGATTTACTCTAAAAATTTTTGAGTAACCAATTTCAGTTTAGCCAATTAGACTTTACCTGTTTTCGACATGCATCTTTAAGTAAAGCAATCACAATTTTCCATTTAAACATGCTAAAAATACTCTGACAGAAACAAAACTCAATTGAACAAGCTCCAATAAACCTGTTAAAGCATCTCAAACAGTTAGAAATAAGAGCTTTTGGCAGTTACTCTCACTAAACAAACCAAACAACAACAGACGCAGTACTTCCACAACTATTGCCTATCAAATATTATATCATAGCAATTTCAACCCGTCCTCAACCTAAGCACAAGCACCACTCTTCACCACAGTTGTAACCTCAAAAACTCTTCAAAATCCAACTTAACTGGGAAAAAGTCAATGTTCATACTTAAATGAAACATAACTGAGAACTCAAAAAGTATTAAAGTCTGTATTTAAAAGTCAGAGATTTTATTATGGACTCAAAATAAATTCTTCCAAGACTAAAGGCCCATTAACACCAAGAACGATAACTATAAAGATAACGGTAACTATATTTGCGTCCACACCAACGAACTAAAACGGTCTGTTTATCAAAATGTGTTTTCAAACATCTTTTTGCTGTTCTTGTTGCATTTACACAACTTTAACCAGCAGATGTCCTCAGCATGCTATGTTTCGTGTCAATAGCTAGTGTAATCGATCTAATCTAACAGTGAATTAGCTGACGAAGTCAATATAGTGGAGTAAAAACAACGCCTAGTCTTTTTCACTGCAACTTCAATGGAAGCAAGACAATATGTTGTCGAAACTAGCGCTGGGTACCTGAGGTAATTTTATTTTACACCGTTTGCTAGCCTGGCATAATAACGATATCATCTGTTAATACTTATCACCATTTATTCCGAGGGTGTGGCTGATTGTTTTCCATATATCCATTTTCTTAAAAGTATCCTTGAAAAGGGGGTTTGATAAAAAGTGGTGGCTTTTTCTAGACCTCGGCGATTAACTTCTCCGCAATGTCGTCTGCCATTTTAAATGCGCAAGCCCTTGAATTAGAACGGATTCTGATTGGCTGTCAGTGTTTTATCGTTCAACAGCTGGAAAAAAAAACTGTTCTGAAAGAGATCCCAACGATATCGTTTCTCTACATCGTTATCGTTATAGCTGTGGTGCGGACAGTGCTATTCTTTTATATTCAGAACGATTTTTAGAACTATATCTTTTCATTCTTGGTGTGAACGGGCCTTAAATGTTTTTATAGCGTACTAATCTAAAAGAAAATTTCTTAAATTAAAGTCTATGAACTACATAAGAAATGTTTCGCTGTTGTTTGGTATATTTCGATTGCTCTTTTCTCAACAACTCTGAAAGTGGGGCAATAATGGCTTCATTAAACTGTCCTTCACTCAGTTTGTTGGCTCTCGCTGGGCCAGGTCCATCAACCTCCTCATTCTCCATGCCTGTCCAGTCCTGCTTCCTCACCGCTAGCTTTCCTGAGCTCTCGCTCCCTTAAATGAGATCCAAATCTATCAGCCCTCCTCTCGCTGAGCGGCCAGCTCAGTCTATGCAGATGCCTCTCGTTGTGGGGCCTGCGTCCTGGGAGATAGGAGTCCACCGGCATCCTCCTCTCTGCGGCTCAAGAGTTTCATTTCCATCCCTCTGATCTAAACAAGCCCATTACCGGCAGGACACAAGCCTGGGCCCCTGGAGAAAGCTTGCGGCTAAGCCACCGTGGCTCATAGCCACCTTCAATGGCCATACGTCTGGTGTAGGGACCACATATACGGCCCGGCACTTTATCAGAACCTCTCCAGAGAAGCGAGGGGAATTGGCTCTTGTGGGTCTCGTTGAATCCTCCTCCTGTAGTCAATCAATTACAGGATCAAAAGGGGAGAGAGGAGAGGGTAACAAAGACGAGGACACATGGTCGACTGGGCGGTGCCTCGTGGAGGAAGAGAATTGAAGAAAGAGCAGTGACGGAAAGGCCTGAGGATCGGTGTTAGAGCTGACGGGACAGCCAGAACACATGCTTTGGCTTAATCCAAAAGAGACTTGAAACATCTCACACATGCATCCAAGGGAGGTTGACGACGGAAACACAAAGCATATAGGATGAAGAGCACATTGTGAAAGACCATGACACAATCATATGTGGCTGTCAAGAGGTTAAAACACCAGCTCAACCTATAGATTTATGCTCTTGGCACTAGCAACGTCAAGGTCATGGGTTCCATTCCCAGGGAATGCATGAACTGATCAAATGTATACCTTAAATGCAATGTATGATGCTTTGGATAAAAGCGTCTGCCAAATGGATAAAATGAAAAATGAATCACAGAGGTATGATGGTACTTAGAAGATACTTTATGATTGCAGCTACAAATACTATAGATATGGGTTTACAACAAGAATAAAAAGTACACATTTCGTGCAATGAATTATTGGCTGCTGAGAGCATGAAACCATTCAAATTCGCCTCATGCCTCATGTCATGTTAATAATTTTGTTCTGCAACAAAACTATGCATTATAATATTAATACATGTCTTGAATATGTTTTATTTTAAAGACATTTTGTTTTGACTTTTGATTTATATTTTAATAAAAAAAACCTTGATCATTGTGCACACATGCATGAGTCAGAGCAAAGTATTATATAATAATATCTAAACTGGAAAAGGAACAATTTTCACTCTGAAATAGTATTTTTCTGTAACACTCCAATAATCTGATTTATTTGCAATTTCGAAAAATCATTTTTTCACAGTGTACTTTCCAACTTTGTAAACAGTTATAGAGAAAAACCGATGCCCAGTTTTTCCGATGCCCACATACTAAACAACTGAGAATCACACACTACCAGACTTTTCAAGTTCCTGAAAACAACAAACTCATCCATAAAATTGTGCCTTGTTACTAGGAGACACATGAAAAAAGAAAACAACATGTGTTCTAAAAATCAGCTCAAAATATCAAACATGTTTGATATCTTTTGACTGGATGGAATCATAAAGTTAAAAAACTGCACTGTTAGTCTATCCCTCACAGCCTTATTTTCATTCCTGTCAAAAAAATAATGCCTTTTAACTTAAACCTTGACTTTCGCTCTCCTGGGCGCCACGACAAAAATGGCTGCCCACTGCTCCAGGTGTGTGTGTTCACTACTCACTACTCCTAATGTGTGTGCACTATGTTAAATGCAGAGGACAAATTCCGAGTATGGGTTATACTTGGCCTTCACATGTCACTTTCACTAAGGTCTGTTATGTGAAATTGTGACTGGTGATAAATAAAGATTCAAAAATGCATTATATTTAAGTTTATCAGAAAGAAACAATGGATGCATTGAGTTATCATCAGCATGATCAGTTGAACATCACCTACAGTATGTGTAAAGTATCCAGTAGGTCGGTGTTAGGACAGTAGCAGCTGGTTTTGGTATCATGTGGTTTGGAATCTGCATCTATGCCATCAGCATACCAGCAGTTCCTATGTGACAGCGTGTCCAGCAGTCATTCTTCAGAACCTGCCATGAGTCCAGGCCAAACCAGACTACAGACAGACTGACGTTTAGAAGGAATGCCATAGATGGACTATGGTAGAATAAGTGACTTCCCACAGATGTGCACTAACTTGGGTTCCAGAGTCTATTCATGCGCACAAAGAACCTATTGAGAAAAAGGATAGTAATTTTAAGGTATTACAGATATGTTCTTGATGCACATGCTGTAGCAAATAGTGTAGGATACTTTCATTTGACCAGTTCTAAGTAATAATATATATAGGTGCAGAAGACTAATTGGCATCCACCAGTAGATGATTTAAAGGATTAGTTCACTTCAGAATTCAAATGTCCTGATCATTTACTCACCCCCATGTCATCCAAGATGTTTATGTCTTTCTTTCTTCAGTCGAAAAGAAATTAAGGTTTTTGAGGAAAACATCCCAGGATTCCAAATGCTCATCTTGCATTGCTCTGCAATGTGCCACACTAGATAAGACTCTTATTCCTCGTCTGGGATCATCCCTTTGAAGCTGCACTGAAACTGACATTTGGACCTTCAACCTGTTGGTCCCTGTTGAAGTCCACTATATGGAGAAAAATCCTGGGATGTTTTTCCTCAAAAACCTTAATTTCTATTCGACTGAAAAAAGAAAGATATAAACATCTTGGATGACATGGGGGTGAGTAAATTATCAGGAAATTTGAATTCTGAAGTGAACTAATCCTTTAAAGAACATGATAGGGGAACCTGATACTGGATCTGAAAAGATTGGTGCAATCTTATACTTTCAAAAAGAACAGAGGGTGCAAACCTCATTAATTCATAGTTTTCATGTGACGTCACACTCAGGAACGCCCACCTGGAGGGCAAAACAAGACTTTTCTCCATTGCCCACCGGTTATTTTTTACCAGGTTTGTACTGACCTACCAAAATACTTACATTAGTACTTTGACTCCTGGTCTTCATTGAGCATATTGGTCTCTTTATGTGGCTTAATTCCCCTACAGTACTAATGTAGAAAGACGATGATGTTAAAATACCAAGTTAAATATAGCTACACCTTATTGATGATGTATACTATGTACAGGCAAGCAAATGAACCGAGAATATAAACACAAGCGTGTTCCCTTAGCAAACCATTATAATCTCCTCAGACCCAGGCAATTTAGTTCTCCCAAAAGGAGTTCCTAGAACTAAAATTGTTCCTTTTTCCTACAGTGCGAATCTCCTTGGTCTTTAAAAATGACTGACATTGACTGAATGATCAAATTTAGCACTAATATTTTGTATAACTATCATTTAAATCTGATGAATTACAAATTGTTTGTCGTAAATCAACATCTCAGGAAAATTTCTAATGAGAATATGCCTTTCTCTTATGAAACAGGCCGTGGATTTCATATATATCCTCCTCTGTAGAAGACACAAGGACTATAAATTATATATCAATATAATAAATTATATATCAATACTCTTATGAGATATTTTCTTATAAAAACGATGCCAAGTTATTACTCTCATTATTACACTTCTTTTTTCATTACATGTTACACATTAGATACAGTGTAAAGACATGTTGTATAGAATGGGACTACCCATTTACGGTCATGTTGATCAAATCATTCTGTTATATCTTTGATAACATAGTTGAGAATCATCTTTATTCAAAGTGAGGTTAAAAATAGCCTGACACCTAAAAATTGATTGGTGAATGAAAAAAACTATATTACGTCCAGTCTCGGTTAACTGTATCAAAGTTGAACGTTATTACATTCATACTGAACTAAACGAAGAACCTTAAAATACCACTTAAAAACATGGCAATATGCATATAATCTAGCACAGCTTTCATAATTGAACCTTTTAAAATGTTGTCAAACAAAATCAATAAATGGTACTTTGAAATAAAAGGCAAACTCTGGGATGTTTGATCCTTATGTCAGTTTTAGATCTTTAATTGATAACATTTACGCCAGTGTTACAGTAAAGACACCAACAGGCTGAAGGTAGTAAATACCAAATACAAGGTTCCCACTAAAGCTACTACTTCATACAGCAGAATAAATTATACCATGGTAACGTACACACATGCTGAAAGGAAATGGGAGGAAAGCATAAACACAAATGCTAACAAAAGCAGGTCCCCAGTTTGACGTCCCAGAGGGGCATGATGGATAATATTTTTAATATCCAAATGTTGATTAACAAAGGTGTTAGCTGTGGATGCTCTACACTAGAAGTCATTTCATTTTCATTGCTCGTTTGATGAAGATATCGACAGCTGAAAGTGAAGGGGGCGGGGTTTGGGTCAGGTGGTTTCATTAAGAGTTCTCGTTCGCTCGAAGATTCGTTGAGGGATTCATTGAGTCAGTTGAAGCAGTCAATTAGCACCAATCACTGCTGTGTTTCCCACAGTCCGTTAAATAAGCCATCAGACACTTCCAAGGTTTCAGCCTCCAAACGGTTCGAATGTCAATATTTTATCCTCACTATATGGATCCACGAATGTGCTCTTCCTTAAGCAGAGCAAATCTGAAGCAGAGAATCATAAGCAATACGATTCACGTTCCATTTAATTTTAAGTGTGAATGTCTTTTCAGCTTCTCACATACACTTTGAATCCTAATAAAAATGATACATAATAACTATTGAAACCAAAGAAACCAAAAGCAGTAAATATAAACACAAAATTACAATATAAGACTTACAGATATCCCCTGCTTCATCTACCACACAACACCTTTCTGTTTTAGTATAAAACATATTCTTTATAAACAAACAATAAACGATCTGCTTCATCTACTGTACAATTCCATTTATGTGTCAAAATGTCACCTGCAAATGCTACACAAATGTCGAAACAACTTTTTTGTACAAACTTGTGAATGCAAGAGATCTTAATTACAAGAGCCTTGGGTGTGTTTTTGTATCAGTTTGGAAAAGAGAAAATAAAAACCAGAGAGAAAATATGAAAGCAAGAAAGATGTTGAGGAATGTTGTCAAAATTATACACTATACTGTTCAAAACTTTGCCGCCAGTTAGATTGTTTTCTTTTGTTTTTTGAAAGGTGCTAATCATTTTATTCAGCAAAGATGCAATAAATTGATCAAAAGTGACGGTAAAGACATTTACAATTAATGCAGTTCTTTTGAACTTTCTATTCATCAAAGAAAACAAAATGTATCACGGTTTCCACCACAGCAGCATAAAATCTTTTCAACATTGATATAATAAAAAAATGAGCAAATCAGCATTTCTGAAGGATCATGTGACACTGAAGACTGGAGTAATGATGCTGAAAATTCAGCTTTTGATCACAGGAATAAATTACATTTTAAAAGTTATTCAAATAGAAAACAGTTATTTTAATATTTACTGTTTTTACAGTATTTTTGATCAATTAAATGCATCTTTGGTGAGCATAAGAGACTTCTTTCAAAAACATTTTTTTTTTTAAAAATCACGCCGAGCCCAAACTTTTGAACGGTAGTGTACTTGGTCTAAATCAAAATCATAATATTCATGTTTTAAACAGCATCTCTAGACTTTTGTCTTCTGTAGGTCGAGGGCAAAGTGTTGCTTCTCTTTAGAAAATTAACGAATTTAAAAAGTCACAATTGTTTTCCAAACAATGCTGTTTTCTTCCCCCCTAGATGATCGTTATGGACAAAACGGGCATTTGAGGCGAAAGAAAAATTGCTGGTCCTCTAAAAGCACTGCTAATTCCCAGCAGAATGCCTAAAGCCAGACTTCCCACAGAGTGGCCAGGTTCGCATGGAATGTCAAGTGAAAAATGAAGGCGGAGAAGGTCAAACCGCTCGGGAACATTGCGGCTCTTGGGGTGAGGGGAACCTGGAAAGTGGAAAACCGGCAGTCACACTTCCAACACACACACTAGCCCACTGCTAGCATTTCACGTAAAAAACTTCGGGTTCAAATTAGTAAAAAATGCTACGTGTGGATCTTGAAACAACAAAACGTAAACAATAGTTACGATAATCATAGTTACAACAACTGTAAGGGCAATCGTAATAACAATACCGATAGAAAACAAGCGAGATTATCCGTTGTAATGACACTGAGATTCATACACGACTATGCACAGCAAGGTGAAAGTACATTTTGGAAATGGCTCGGAATGCGTTCTTGCTGTCCGTCGACGTGCTTGCGGCTGCTGTGTGGTCCTCTTGTCTGAGTTAGAGGTTCATGACAAGCCCAGAACCACAAGAACAGGTCACGTCAAATGGAACGGCAAGAGTTTGTCTTGAAAATCAGAGAGAAACCTCTCACAAGCTTGTGCCGGCTGATGCGGTAAACAGCTCCACCTGGTCGAAGGAGGTGTGTGCACATCTGAGAGCGTTTGACTCAGTAAGCCTGTCCTGTCTCCACCTGCAGAAGTCCCAGCACCGCCGAATGATCCGCCAGCTTCATCCTCCTTTGAGTCGAGAGACTCACATTCTTGGCCAGATAGTCCACAGCGGCTGTAGGAAATGACACACAGACACACTGGCATGAGCAGGAAGTTCCACATAAAAGCAATCTCACACCAATTTATGCATTAATAAAACACCATGAGCATACGGAAGGCCTTCATTTTGGTTCGTTCAAATGGTTTGTTTCAATAAATCGAATTCAAATGTCCATTGTTATATACGGTGACTGTTGTTTTATTAAAATGGACAGAGACAAAATCACACAAACACATACAAAATTACAATGCTTTTCATTTTTAGTTACATATTGTTTGTTTTTACCGTAAAAAGACCTGATTATGCTCACAAAATTATGTTATTTATGGTTTTAACATGTTTTAACCCCAACACTGCAAAAAGAAGTACCGGCATGCCTTAACATTTTGAGTTCACCGGAATTGAAAATTTGAGTTAATATAATGAAGGCAATTGATTTAATCAACAGAAACTTAAAATATTATGTTATCTGAACCATATTAATTATCTAAGTTGATTTGACAAAAGAAAAAATGTTGTGATAACAAACCATGAAAATGATTTTTTTTACAGTGAATGCTTCATGAATCCAGAGTTATTTTAAGTATAATTTATTTACTATTATAGTATGTATTAATATTTTGAATTAGTTTTTATTTTTAAGTTTAAATTTTAATTATGTGCCTTTATTTGTTTCTATTTAGCTATGTTTTTATTCGTTTTGTAATTTTATTACATCAACTTATTTCAGTTAGTCAGTAGTTTTTTAAGTTTTTAAGTTTTTTAAGTTTAAGTTTTTCACCTAATATTTATATTTTATTTTATTTCAGCTTTATTTCAATTACCGAAAGCAATTTGAATTGCTTTAGTTAACAATAACAACACTGGTTCAACTGAATCACTCAGATAGAACCGACTCATATGAATGATTCATTTGTGATTCAAACATCACTGACACAATCCACCACATGTGTAGTACAACATTACTTGTTTAATACAGTCATTGGTCACTTCTTTAAACTTCTGACCAGAGTGTTTACACAAATAAAGAGTAATGAAAGATAATGCATACATTAAAATGGGCTTTTAGTCATTCAAGGGCCAGAAAGATGGAGAACGCCTGGTGTCATTCATTCAGCTCTGTATATGTGTGTGTGTGTGTGTGTGTGTGTGTGTATGTGCCAGTCTTTATTACTCCAAGCGTTTGAGATTTCATGCTTCATACTCACCTCATTTTCAGCAGCTCTCTCGTCTGACTCATTAAACAGATCAGTCCTCTCAATCTCACTCATAATTAACCTGACATTCGCTCGTCAGATCTCTTCAATCAAGCCTCCTGCACCTTCTGATGGACCTGACACTACTTCACACACCCACACGCTTACAGTTATCTCACTGCAGACAAACCATAGACCTCTACTGTTCGTATTTAAATCTCATTATGACTTCAGACTAACCCAAACTAGCAGCCTGCACCTTAAAAGAAAACTTTAGGCTTTTTTAAATAATAAAAACTAACATTTTGAACCATTTTTACCTTTCAAGACATCCTCATAAGAGAGTTTTGTTAGATTTACTACCATTCAAAAGTTTGAACACAATTACTCAAGTTTATGTTAGACATATATACAAACACGTATTTAATGGCGGTAGATAGAAGCCAATGACTTCTGTGACAACATCAGCCTCTGATTATGTTAATTTAATCAATCAATTCTTTCCTGTCCTGAAGCTCATGTGTGTGTGAGGTGACTAAAAGGACATTAGGACCCTAGGGGTGTAAAAGTGGGCTTTGAAGTGCCCGTTTCCCAGTCAAGGGAAGAGTACTGTGACTAACAGAGGAGCCCGGGGCTGATGCTGGGGTCTTTATCAGGAGCATGTGTCTGCCCTGCTCTGATGGGCAGAGGGGTCAGAGTGTCCTGAGATGGTCAGCGACGGGCTCTGCTCACTCTCAGTGGCAGAGAGGAAATGGACACTGATGCCTCAGCTAGGCATCAGTGTGATAAAACAATAATGGCTTCCCTTCTGAAAAGATCAGCATGTGTTGTGCTACAAAATACAGTAATATTGTGAAAAAATATTACAATTTAAAATAAATGTTTTCTATTTGAATAGATTTTAAAATGTAATTTATTTCTGTGATGCAAAGCTGAATTTTCAGCATCATTACTCCAGTCTTCAGTGTCACATGATCCTTCAGAAATCATTCGAATATGTTGATTTGCTGCTCAGAAAACATTATAAATGTCTTTATGATCATGTTTGAGCAATTTAATGATTCTGTGCAGAATAAAAGCATACATTTAAAAAAAAAAAAAAATAGTTACACACACAGTTTATGGAAAACAAGTAGCTTGAATTGTTGAGATAATTCTCAAATGTTCTACATGGCTTTTGCACCAAACGCAAGCTATAAACTACACTATAAAGTAGACCAATTAATGGTTTTCACTACTTTATCATTATCATATAATGTCATTACTATATATGTTAGGCCTTATCAGAGATACACTTTTGTTTAAAAGTTTGGGGTCAGTAAGATTTTTTTTTTTTTTTTTTTTAAAGAAATTAATACATTTCATATTCATTAAGGATGCAATAAATTGACACTGTGACACTGAAGACTGACGTAATGATGCTGAAAATTCAGCTTTGACCACAGAAATAAATAGAATAGAAGACTATAGAAGCTTGTTTTCACCATGAAAAAAATACAAATGGTAGCTACGAATTTTTCCCCCAATTCTGACTTTATTTCTCAGAATTCCAAGAAAAAAAGTCAGAATTGCGAGATAAAAAGTTGCAATTACCTTCGTTTACTTTTTATTCAGTGGCAGAAACAAGCTTCCATAGAACACAGATATTTTAAATTGTAATAATATTTCACAACATTACTGTTTTAACTGTATTTTTGATCAAATAAATGCAGCCTCGATGAGCATAAGAGACTTTTAAAAAACATAAAAAATCTTACCGCCATTTACAACAACAGAGACATATAGACATATATACAGAGTGTATGATGGAGGGATGGTACGTACTCTGGCCGTACTGGCTGTACTGGTATCCAGCGGTGACGGGGTCCACGCTGTAGCTGGTGGCGCTGTATGTGGGGGGACAGTAGGACTGAGAGGAGGCCAGACTGTCCACACTCTTGATGGGGTCTGAACGCTGGCTGCAGCTCGCTGAGATGGGGTTAGACGCCTCCAGACTGCCGTGGAGAGGAGAAATGGAGAAATCGTGCTGAGGCTGGGACGGGACGGCACTGGGGTTACTCAAAATACTCATCACCTAGAGAGACACAGAGACAGGTGTTTAGAGATGGACCTGCAGGTTTTCTCAGGTCCACTAATTCTGCCCAACACTCTTAAAAATAAAGGTTCATTATTGTCATCGATGGTTCCATGAAGAATATTTATGTATACGCATATCTATCGAAGAAAAGGTTTTTTATAGTTAGGGTTAGTAAATGGCGGGTACCGGTGTTTAGGGCCAATCAACATACTCTTACGTCACTGGTAGTTCCTGTTGTGCTGGGTTAGACCCTACTCTGAAGTAGGAGCTAATTTAGTCCCCCCAAAAAGCTGTTCCTGTAACTAAAATCATTCCAGTTCCTGCAGTGTGAACGTGCCAAAGAGCGGGTACTTCTGCCAATAGTTATAGGAACTATGAAAATGTTCTTCCGGTGCGAAAAGCCCCTTATGTAAAATGACCAATAAACAACAGTTAGCCTTTTATGCAACCATTAAACAGAAGAATATTTAGTTGTGCTAAAGAATAACATCAGGTCATTCTCTGAGTGCAAACAGAGGGAAGGGACAGAGAATGAACTTGTGCCAGGCACAGAGTGATTAGCAGTGGCCAGAGAGAGTGATACAGCAAAAGAAAGAGACAGGGAAGCGAGGCCAGACCCATCAGACCCCAGCGGCAGTGCCAAACAGACCCCTGTACAGAGGCCTCCAGCACAACAAGCACTGAGGGAGAAGATAATCCCACCCCCAGGCTCCAGAAACACCCCCACGCTCATGAATAATAATGAGCAGCGGCCTGAACAGAGCCAAGTACGTGATCTCCCATCCCTAACACACAGGCCCGGCTCTTAAACTAACATTAATGTGAGCTCAAGCTGCTTGTTTATCTGTTTGTAAATTGAGAAACAATACATTTACATTTACAGTTCTGTCATGACAACTCTCGGAGTGTTTGGCATGGGTAATGGGTATGACAATGTAGTACGGGACTTGCTACTGCCAATTACATACACAACACGCTGCTGTGAGCAAGTAAGACATGCTGCTGCTGTACAATAGCGTACATAAATAACCCGTAGCAGATCTATACAGGTGGAGCTAGGGAAGTTGGAGGGTTTCTGAAGCGCACTGGACTGCTAAGCAAATGCTAACTCGTGTATTTAAAGATTGAGCACGCAAGCTCATTGGCTACTAATACAGCAGGAACCAATCATCTGTGTCCTATAGATAATGATGTGATTATGAGCAGGTTGAGTTAAAAGAGTTTCATGCCAGAACTTTGTATTTATTATCATTCATTGGCAAACTCAATCAATGGCTACGTTTGAATAGTACCATACTACTTAAAGGCATATACTGTGCATATATATCTGCTAATTTTCAGTATGCACTAAAAGACCAAATAAATTCATCAAAATGTGTATACAATCAGAATACACTGTACATATTGTATCCCACAATGCAATGCGCTTGACTTGACTCTCCATTCCTAGTCTGAGGAATGAACTGGAATCGATAACAACCATGATTTTAACCAGACACACACACATATATAGTAATATTATAATAGTATATATATTACATATACATATAATAGTATATATATACATATATTAAACTAGTATTCCATTGCAAAGCAGTCAGTTTCATCAACTATATTCTAGCAATGTTGCTCTACAACATAAAGCAAAAGGTCTGGTGAAAAGGTCAGGCAAGAAAACGTATCATGTAAGAAATGCATAAGAGAGAAAGATGAAATAGTGTTTGGGGCTGGAGAAGTGTTTTCCAGGAAGCCCCACACATGGTCTTCCCTCACAGGCGACAGAAAGCATCCTTCCCAGCATCAGGTTCACGTTGCGTTCTCGATACGCTACGCTGCCCTTTGACTCCCTTTGGCTGCTAAACCAATTAGACCATCACGGCGCTGGTTAAACACACACAGACGTGACACACACAAACCCATACCCGTGTGAGTTTAAACACAGTTCACATGGCGACATCAGCACACCAAAGGAAAAAAAAATCAGCCTGCAAAACTACGGCTTGTGCTCGGTGGCAATGCAGCGCACGCAAGCAGACAGGCAAAATTAATCATATTATGATAAATATTCCCTAAATGTATCACAGGAAATATGGAACACTTGAGGCACATCGGACGCATAACTCTGGTTAGTGGTTTCCTCATGCTAATTCTATCAGTATGGAAGCCCGTTCCACGCACATGTGACATGCATCCACATAAGTGGGAGATTCATTGCCGTGTCTTTATAAGAGACACATGAGATGTGGCCATATGGCTGAAAGATTTATATGTTTCCTGATTATAGCAGATTAGTGAATGGAAAGCACAAGTAGCCCTTGTTGGTGGCCACACGAGGGGGCCGTGACGGCAGCTGCAGGGGTGGGAGAGATTTAGTCATCGGTTAATTGAAGCTTGATTACACTGCTTCCTTCTTTATATGCACATTAAATTAAAGCGGCAGACAATCAGGACTGACTCCTCTATCAGCGCTTCTAATTATAAAGCACAAAATTCCAGCAGCGCTTCCTCAACAGAGCTGCATTGACCTCCTTTGGAGAGAGAATGAAGGGAAATCTCTGGACCTTTACTGGAAAGATAGAGCAGTTATTTTTATCACATTTTGTAATGTTACACTCCTCATTTCCTTATGATAAAATACTGGTATAATGCTGCATTGACACCATGTTGTAGAAACCATCCTAAACGGCTCATAATATAATTGGGGGTACGTTTCACATTGACAAAAAAGTATGCTTTCTCAATAAAATTACTATTGGTTTCAGTTTATATATTTAATCAGTTAACAAATCTGTTTTCACTCGTGAATTTGTCAGCTAGGATATGGACAAACTGTTTGGTACCACACGCTCTAAAAAATGCTGGGTTAAAAACAACTCAAGTTGGGTTGGAAATGGACAAACCCAGTGGTTGGGTTAAATGTTTGCCTATAATGTGCTGGGCAGTTTTATTTAACCCAACTATTATTTAAAAATGACTATATGGCTGGCTTAAAATGAACCCAAAATTAAAAATCAGACACATAATTACTAGAGGTAACATTAATAATCAAGAGGTGAATATTTATTAATAAGCCATTTAATAAATGTTTATTGTTTAATTATTATTCATTAAACTCATAAATATATTAATAAACGTTAATTTCCAGCATACTTTGGATTTGTTTTAAGTGAGCAATACAGTCATTTTTAAACAATAGTTGAGTTAAATAAGACTACCCAACAGGTTGGGCAAACATTTAACCTAACCGCTGCGTTAAAACAACCCAATCACTGGATTAAAACAACTAAATTGCTGGGTCTGTCCCACCAAACTTGGGTTGTTTTTAACCCAGCATTTTTTAAAGCGCACACAATTTCACCATTTTGAACTTCCATTGTGTTAAAGAAGTGTGCTTAGTTGTATTGAATGCACACTTGCAGTGTATAGTACTTAGAATCTATGTATATTTAAGTATATTTTAAAAAAAAGTTTGCAGATAACAATATTAATGAAATAAAGTGCCATACTTAAGCTTTCATGACTTAAGTACACTTTTAAAAAGTGCACTTTGTAATATTTTACAGTAGTTTACCATAAATGTTTGTCAGTACATGATACTTTAACCCTATTTCAAAGACAACAGAAGTATTGTGATGGTTAGTAACATAGTTGACAGAACTTTTGCAGACAAAACTTGTAGAATGACTCAATTACAAGTAAACACTGAACTTATCTTGAAGCAATCTCATAAGTGCCTGATTTGGAGCGCTACACAAAATAGTACTAGAAAAGCGGCTCAAAGTAGTTTAACATTAGCATATCGCTAAGCTAACAGCACAATACTTTGAACTGAACAATACCTTAGAAAGCAGCATAGCACTACCACCTAACTTTTGGAATATTCTTCTCAACTATATAATGACTTAAAATGCTGTCTAGGTATAGGCAGCTCAGTAGGATTTGGAACAAGGCTAATGATTCGTTCATCATTTTGTGTGTAATATGTGTGAATGTTTATGCTATGTTATACTAAAAACAGCAAAAAGTAATATTTTTGGCATTATCTTTATAGCTAAGCTATGTGTTTACTGCATTAAGAGCCCTCCAAAAAAGTCACTGGCAAAACATCTAGTATAACATAATGAAATATTTGCAGTTTATAGGTCATATTTAATGACAGCTGCTTTTGAATGGACATCAATGAGGAAAGGTCTAGTTATTGTATCTACCAACGGGACTATGCTAAACCTTGACTTCTAGGATTCATACAAGCACTTTAAAATCAACTTAAAGGAGAGAAACTGACCAGTGGCACATTTACTGACCAATAGCATTTCATTTGTGTTGTTTTGTGTTCAATAGCGTTTTAAACTGTTATAGTTCCACATTGTTCAGGGAAACCTTGACCTTGACGCACCTTGACCAGAAGAGGCGTAACCGCTGAACTTCGCTGCAGGGGAAAGATTAAGCTCAGCTGAGATTGTATTACAAATCTACCCAACCCAGAACATTAACACAGCTAAATAAACAAAAATCAATATCATTCAGACTATTAATCTGATATGGGAGTGTGTGACATATCAGACTCGATGGGAAAACAAGCACCTCCGGCAAACGCTGGCTGATAATACAGCTCAGTGTAGTTCACCAACTAAATAAACCCTCATTTCACATACTTGAATTCCTTTCCCCCCCAAGAAGACTATACATTTCTTTCCTTTGTTTCTCTATTCGACTATATCTTCCACAGCGCTTTTCTCGTTTGTTGTGCGTCGTGTGCGCGGTAGATAATGGAAGTCAGGGCTCCAGTGTTTAAAGGACACAGCCCAGAGGCAATGCCTTCCTCTCTCCAAATAGATTACTCCATAAATAATAATAAAAAACTAATTAATTCTCCAACTTCTGAGACCCTCCAGCCTGAGGCGGCGCAAACCCAGAATTGTAAATTGATACAATGTGCATCCTTTCAGATAAACAAATAGTGCATGTGCAACACACTAAAAGGGATTCTTTCATACCACTCTAATTTCCTTAACAGTCAAATTATACTTTTTTTTGTCTGCTTAAATGTACGACGAGTCCTTTCGTGTTTAGTCAAGCTCTGGAGAAACAGCTCGACAACTGCGGAGCTAAAAGGAATCTGTCTGGTGCAGATGACAATGTTTCAAGAGGCAATTTTCCCAAAAGCCAAACATTAAGCTCGTGCTACAACTGCACATGCACTCAATTTGACATGTTCAACAGAAGAAAAGAAATAGTACTGGAAATGAATCTGTATTGGAAAACAGAACTCTTACTTCCTCTATATTAAGTACTAAAAATATTCATTTGTCCTTATATAGAACCTTTTTGGCATGAAGTGTTCTTTAAAACTGAGTCAAGAAACCTTTAGAACCTCATTAAATGAAATGAGTTTGTTTCACTCAAATAATAACGAAAGTTCATTGTAAATAATAGAAAAAAGTTGGGTGAACTCAAGATTTCATTGTAGTAAGCTGAACTTAATATGATTGAGTTGAGTTGCAGCAGATTTCTAATTCCCAGCATGTTTTGCATTAGACTGTATAAATAAATGTTGAAATTAAGTGTTATTTTGTGTGCTTTTGCACAAAATTAAGGAGGTAAGGAGACATAAGTTAGTGTTTAATGTTGTGTTATGTTGGGAGTTATGTTATGTCACAAAAATGTAAGTTCTACTAACTTAAAAAATGAATTAGTTTACTCAAATGTTTTGAGTATTCTGAACTTATTGAGTTTTACAGTGTAGACACCCAAAGAATAACTTCCACAACATCCAACAATAACTCAATGAATGTCATATTTAAAATAAAACATTAAATTAAAACAATTAAAGCATGACAAATATATTTTAGTGTCTCATTCTGACCTCTGTTATGTTTGAAGTTATTCATTATTACAAATATGCACTTGTACTTTTTCTTTCAGTGAGCTAAAAAATAGATATACAACATTTCAAAATTAAATGAACTTAATATACTACAAATAAATGAAGCAGCAGATCCAAAGAGAGCAATGCAGGGATGTCAGACAGATAGAGAGGATTTGAGGAGGGGGTTCGGGTGCAGAGAGTGAGAGAGACTGGGTTTTTAAGAGTACAAAGACTCCAGTAGGACTGAGTTTGCCTTAGGGCCAGCCTGCCAACAGAGCAGATAGCACAGGCCTCTGCACCCTCACCAGGCTCTCGGCCAACACACACACACACACACACACACACACACAAACACACACCACTCTTAATCTAGCCCAGAGTGGATTAGAGAGTTCCTCTCACCACTAACTCCCCCCTACCCTAATGCCCTCCAGTGGTACCTTCAAGTTTAGTGCAGGTCAGGAGGGCAGACGGAGGGGAATAAGCCCACTCAGTGTGTGTAAGTTATCTGAGACTGACAGAATCATCTCTTCCCTTCACAGATCTATGTGACTGATAGTCGCCTGCACTGAAAATTGTGAGCGTTTTTTCACACTCCGGCTGTCGATTGTTTGTCTGTGTTTCAAAGGACAGTCCTGGGGCCAAGATTATGGCAAATAACGCTTTCTGCAATTTATCAACTCCTTCGACTGACACCCATTCAGGATTACTGCAGAGTAATGTAAAATAGAGAATCTTGGGGAATAATCCAGCAATCAATTTAGTACAATTACGAAAAATATTTCAGGCACACCAATGTCAATATTTCGTTTAATACAGCACTTACTTTAGATCAATATATTGACTAAGGATAGACGGTTAGTCCAATTCATTGACCAATATTTGGCAATTTTTGGCCAATTACCAGAAATGTTAATTCTTTTTTCATGTCAGTTGCAAAATTCACCGAGCCATGTCAAATTTTGTTGTAAAATATTTTTGACATGTTTAAATAAATATTGAGTAAAATTTATTTTAAATAAATGTTTTTTTTTTAATATTTTAAATATAATTTTTTTATTTATTTAATTTTTTAATATTTAATACTTTATTACTGTACATTTTTAATACTTTATTATTGCATTGTATTGTACACTAAAAAATGCTGGGTTAAAAACAACCCAAGTTGGGTTGAAAATGGACAAACCCAGTTATTGGGTTGTTTTAACCCAGCGGTTGGGTTAAATGTTTGCCCAACCTGCTGGGTAGTTTTATTTAACTCAAACATTGTTTAAATATGGCTGCTTAAAATGAACCCAAAATAGGTTAGAAATGAACATTTAATAATATGTTTAATATATCAATAAATGTTCACCTTTTGATTTTTATTGTTGCCTCTAGTAATGATGTGCCTGATTTTTAATTTTTTGATTTTTTAATTTTAATTTCCAACAACTGGGTTAAAAAAAACCCAATCGCTGGGTTTGTCCATTTTCAACCCAACTTGGGTTGTTTTTAACCCAGCATTTTTTTTACAGTATATATATATATATATAATCCACATGGATTGGCTGGTAATCAGATGCCTTTTAAACAAGACTATGGCTTAACTGCTCTCCTACACTTCCCATAGTGGTGCTCATCTGAGACAAAATGACTATTTAAAAATAACAGTGGTTGCATAAATTCAATTAGAGGCTTTTGGTCACGGTGGAAGAGGAGCGAGGGCCAATTAACCAGCCTGGGAGCCCTGAGCCAGCCTGACTGCTGACACAGAACAGATGACGGGGGCCGCTCGCTGTGTCACAGCTGTAATTGGCCAAAGCACATTAATCAAAACTGAAAAGAGGCTTCCGAATAGAGAAGAGAAAGAGAGAGAGAGACGAGGAAGAGAAAGGGGTGACAGAAATTGGGGAGAGGGGGTGAAAGTGAAATGAGAAAGATGGATAGAGAGAGGTGAGAAAATGAAGGAGTGGAATACAGATGAACCTCTTGAGTATACTATGGAAAGATGCAATATGATCCTTTTATAATAAACTAAGCATTCTAGTTTCACAGTAGCTCTGTTCCAAAACATAGTGAAGCTGCCTAAATAGTCAGTTGCCTTCTAAGACAGCATTACCAAAATGGAACATAATAAGTGACTGATTTGGAACGCTCTACTAATGATTTTCAATAGAGTTTTACATAAGCATTTTTCTAAGCTAATGGATGGATAGACTGTTAAAAAAAAAAAAAACTGTGAAGAAGGTCGCCGGTTCGAGTCCCGGCCATTGTGTGTGGAGTTTGCATGTTCTCCCTGTGTCTCTTTGTGTTTCCTCCGGGTGCTCCGGTTTGCCCCACAATTCAGTACAGGTGAATTGGAGACACTAAATTGTCTGTAGGTGTGAATGCGTGTGTCCCAAGTGATGTAATGGGAAGGGTTAGGGAAAGATCTGACAACCAACTCCGGAAAAATCATAGCTGAGAAAATTCATGGACAGTCTCGTGCGTTTGGCAACTGATGGCCCATAGAATCACCAAGAGTCGGATACTACTGATATGGTTAATGAATGATGATGATTTTTATTGTTTCCATAGTGCATTCTGGGATTGCTGCCTTTGAATCTTTTGGAAGTCTTTGCATAGAGAGTGTGCTCATGATTCTAGGTAGGTTGGAACAGAGCTAGTTTGAAGCAGGGCGGCAGGTCCTCTGGAGGAGAAGGGAGCGTGTGATAATCGTGCTCAATTAGATTCTGATTGACACTGACAGAATCTGGGCACTGACATACAGGACACAGATGAAAGCCATTATCAGCCGCTGAAACAAGCTGTCACTCCTCAGAGGATGTTTACTGTACTAAATAGTGTGCATATGCTCTCTACCTCTCTCCTCTGGTCAGTCACACCTCACGTCAGCAAACACACTGACAGCTGCAGACAAACACTGCTCAAAAAAGCATCTGATGTAGGCATGCATGATATACTGGAGATCACATCAGCCAGGATTAGTGTTTTAAATTTATCACTTGATTAGGCGACACTGGAAGCATACAAAATCAGGACTTATTTCAATTCAGTCAGCACATGATATCTAAACATATAAGCATGATTTTTTTTTCTTCTACATTATAATATTTTGATACCTAATGTGTAGCAATTCCAGATTGGATCCTTAGTGTCCATATACAGACAAAACAGTATATAAAACTGGCCATCATTATTGGTTATCGTAGCATCATAATTTACACTCTAAAAAATGCTGGGTTAAAAACATCCCAAGTTGGGTTGAAAATGGACAATTTCAGCAAATTTTGAATTTGAAAAAAGAAAAAAACTGGTATGTTTTTTTAAGCCATTTGGTTTACGAAGTGTCCTCATAAACCATGTTTACGTTGTAATACCCATATATATATATATATATATATATATATATATTAATTTTTGCATATTGTATTGCCCATAATTTATATATTTCTACAATGGTGCATCTTTGATCTGTCGCTGTACATATAAATAAATAAAAAATGACCAATAACTGATCTTTCAGTAACTATGAAAATATAAACTTGTATAATATTGGCCAAACAAAAAACAAAATAATAATAATAATTTTGCATATTGGATAGGCCAGAATTTCTATATTTCTACATTTCTGATCTGTCTCTAAGATTTTTTTCATATGTAAGAGATAAACAGATAAATTCAATAACTGACAGAATGTCAGAATAAGAGACTTTTATATCTATAACATAAAAACTATATTTATCGCCGTTGCCAATTGTACTATTTGAGTACATCTGTAATTTAAAAAGCATAAGGTCAGTGTTTTTTATATTAGGGAGGTTTTGATCATGATAATAATAACTGATAGAAAGTCAGATTGTGCCAGAAATACATCATAGAATTCTCTCTGTTTGCTGGTGAAGTTCACATTCAGTCGCATTAGTAATTACCTTATCCTTTTAAATATCCCCACAGATCATGGCCGCAGTCTATCAGCTAACTGAAGGTTAATATGCTTTCCGTTTGGTTGCACTGCAACGTGTGGAGGCACAATCGGCTATTCTCCTTCACTGATATGCTTGAGTGAGTATGGGATGGATTCAGCCACCAGGAACAAGCAAAACTACACACACACACACACACACACAGGAATGCACACCAAAGCTCCTCACTTTGCCTCAACTGAGAGAGAGAGAGAGAGAGGGGGGAGGTTTGTTTGCTAAAATCAGCAGGGGATCAGCACAGTGAAAAATGTCAGGTCAAATTGTTCTTGACAGTGTTAATATCTGCACCTCACAGCAATAATTACATGTAAATAAACAGCGAAATAGTGCTCAGCTGGAGTCTAAGAGGAAAGAACTGCTTGTGTGAGATAGCCAGCTGAGACTCCAACCGCTTACACAGGCTCATTTTAAAGAGTGTGAACGAACGAGACAGGAAAAATAGAGAAACTCAACTAAAAAAAACAAGCATCACTATTATTATTACTCATACTCAGAGTTAGTGATTTAAACAAACCCCAAATACTAAATATTAACACTATAAAGCCTACTGTATAGTATTTGATACACAAATGTCTAATTTATCAAAACTTTGCTACAAAACCTGTTGCACACAATCTACTATCTACAGTCCTACTGTCGTCTGATTGATAGTTTTTACATTTTTAGCAAGTACAAAGCCTTTTAGTGTAATTGTACAAACATCTACCTTAAGCTCACGGTTCACGTGTCTTTTTGCTCTTTACTGATTTTAATAAAGTAAACATAAGAATAACTTTTATATTGTTAGTAATATTTCAAGACGAAGACTTAAATTCACTATTATTTCACATGTCAGGATTTATAGGGTTAAACTTTGGTGCTTTTTGTGCTACATGATTACAGTTCAAATCACTTTTCATGATCACACACAGAACTTTCATCTGGTGGATGATAAAATGGGTGAAAAACAACTTGCATTAAATGAGTGGTGCACATGAGACAAAGACGACAGCTGTCCCAGGCTCAGCCAGAGAGGGTCAATCTGAAGGCGACCCGAGACCTCAGACAGCAGGTTGCTGGTCTTTCGGTGTAGAGGTATACAGTTGGCATGGCGGGGTGGATGGGGGTTTGAGTTGGGTAAAGTTAGAGCAGCGCTGCTCATTGGAGTATTAATCACATCAGTGCACCTGTCAGAGCGGCATGTGGAACTAACAAGACACACATTTCACAAGGACGACATCCAAAAAGCCAAGGGATACCGAGGGAGGCTTATCGATGTCTGTTTAACCCCACGGTGACCTCTCTGAGCAAAGGTTACCTGGCAAAAAACTTCACCTGCTAATAGGTGTTAAAATCCACTTTTACAACAGTGGCAATAAATTGTAGCGGCAGCAACCAAAAAGATACCAAACATGCCTCTGAACTTGATACGCCTAAGCGTCGTAAATAACGTTTTACTTGTAGCTACAAAAGTTTTTGGACACTTAAAGGGATAGTTCACCCAAAAATTAAAATTCTGTCATCTTTTACTCACCCCCATGTAGTTCCAAACCTGTAAACACAAAAGAAGATATGTTTGTAATCAAACAGTTGACAGTAGCCATTGACTTCCATAGTAGGAAAAAAAAAAAATACCATGGAAGTCAATGGCTACCATCAACTGTCTGGTTACCAACGTTGTTTAACATATCTTCTTTTGTGTTCAACAGAAGAAAGAAACTCTTACAGGTTTGGAACAACATGAGGGTGAGTAAATAATGACAGAATTTTCATTTTTGGATGAACTATCCCTTTAAAGTCTCATTGTAGTCAATAATTTTATCCCTTAAAACTCATCTTGGATCACCAAAATGACCTTAAGCCTTAAAATAGCTTGAATATAACTCTACACCCTTGCCTCATTTAGAACACGCAGTTCTATGAATATGCAAATTAGACTCACTCACTCACACCAGTTCAGAGATCCACTGGTTGACGATCACATGTTGACGTGATTGGTTACAAGGTAGTTTGTGGTGTCAGAAACACCAGCGATTTCAAACCATGTCCTTTTGTCACTGCAGTTTTCAAGAGTAAATACTCAGCAATGGTGTTGACTTATGAATTTACACATGGTTTGTCTTAAATCATATTAAAAACACCACACAGAAATATAAACAACACTAAAACTTGATTTTCACCACGGTGGGGGGGGGGGGACTTTAAGTCACCCTTAAAAATGGCTGAATGTCATTGCATTAAATATCAAAATGTGCTATAGGATCTATTCTCTTCACTAACATCCTTTTTCTTCATCGTTTTTGTATAATGTCTTTTAATCAGCTGGTGTTTTGGTGATTTTTAGTGGATGTGTGAAGTCAGTTCTCAAGTTCACACAGATGTAGTTCATCACATTAGCTATCAACATGATCCACTAACAAACACAAAGTCTTCAACACTACATCGGCTGTTTTAGCATTTCAAATCAAGCATATTTGATAGTTTATCTAATGCAATGACAATCAGACATTGACAGAGTTACTTCAGTGCTCAAATACTTCTTTGGGTCATATATATATATATATATATATATATATATATATATATATATATATATAAATACTACTAACAAATCTGTTTTAACAGATAACTTCAATTACACTATATGAAATATAACAGATTTTGCTTCCACTAAAACAATAACAATAAGTCGTTCAGCATGTTGTGGTCTCTAAGTAATTGACATAGAAGATACGATCGGTGCATTTGTGTGTGTGCGTGTGTGAGTATATGTGGCTATACGCTTTCCATTCTCCATATTATGGGCATTTCCAGTTGCGTGGGACATACGGCATATGAATTGGTCTCAGTCGTTCCCTCCTTTAAATCCCTATCTCCTAGGATTTGCTGAAATTTATATTGGCTGCCTCTGCAAGATAAATGTAAATCGCATTCCCTTATATTTGCTATTTATCAGGATGCGGCAGCTCACTTTCGGCAGGGGAAAATATCTCTCACCCGCATACAAACAGCCTTGCATTTAAATAGCATTTTTATTGTCCGCCGTAGCCTTTCATCTGAACGGCGGGAAAAGCATCTTCTTCTCCAGGGGAAGGAGAGGGAGGGAAAAAGATAGACCAACACAGAGTCGTCTTGAGCAGCCTTAAAGGAAGCGGTCGGGGAGGAAATAAATAAATAAAGCGCAGAACTCTTTTTCTTTGAGATGAGAGAGTATGTCAGTATTGGACTCGACGGGTGACTGCTGGGAAGCCAAAGATGGAGGTTAAAGAACACAGACAGGCGTGGAGCATCCATGACCTGAACTCATGAGAATGACCACCTCTGAAAACACCTGACAGTCTCTGCTGTGTGTTGCATCATACAAAGAGTCTTGAATTAGACACCTAAACCTTTATACTCTTTTTTTTTTTTTTTGCATTTTATATACAGTAAATGTGAGAGGTCACCATCTTACTGTCACAAAGTTTTGTGAGCGGCTCTGAGTGGTTTCAAAATATCAAGTAAAGGTTCCTCCTTCAATCTAAATCTATTCTATCTACTCTAATCTATTTTCAGCATCATTACTCCAGTCTTCAGTGTCACATGATCCTTCAGAAATCATTCTAATATGCTGATTTGATGCTCAAGAAATATTTATATTATTATCAATGATGAAAACAGTTGTGCTGCTTAGAAAGTTCAAAAGAACAGCATTTATTTGAAACAGAAATCTTTTGTAGCATTATGAATGTCTTTACTGTCACTTAATGCATCCTTGCTGAATCAAAGTAGGCCTATTAATTTCTTTAAAATAAATAAATAACCTGACCCCAAACTTTTGAATGGTATAGAGTTTAAGACTTAAAATGAATAATCTGAACAAATCCCAGTGCTAAGTTTGAGAAATAGATTCTATTCTTAGAAAAGAACGCTAAAAGTTCCATTTGAAATCTAAAAGAGTTTCACTCTACTTTAGAGCCCTTTTAGCTTCCACAAAGTACTTTTTAGTTCTTTAGAGAACAATATGTGTGAATTCAGGTTGATTTGGTACACTTTTTCCAAGTCATCTCAATGGCAAAAGTGTCCCAATCACCCTGAATTCACACCTATACTGATGCTTTAAAGAACCCAGAAACCATCAGACTGACCTGAAGAACCTGTACTGTGAATGAAAGTAGTCAAACATATAGAAACATATAGGCTCAAACTTAGTGTCCCCCCTAAAAAAAGGTTTAGAAAAGACATTAGCCTTCAATCAGGTAGGTTTGACATTGGCACAATCACTTTCCATTGTCATCAGGCCTAAGACTATATTTACACGCTCACGTCTTCAGAGACGCCTGAACCCGCACCAAAACTACAGTTTTTTGTTGTTGTTTTTTTGCCTGTAGCGACGATTTTGGCTGTCTGATGTTCTTGGCAGCTGCCAAGCAGGTCTTGTTTTTTGGAAAGCCTCTTATAGGTCTTTTCCATTACTGCCAAATATAAACAGTATCTGTTTTAATATGGCTTCTAATTATTAAGTATCAATTCCCCCCTCTCGCAGCAAGAGCGCGCGGGGTGCGGATGAATGCCGCGCGCTCATCCGCTTTGATTCGTTCGTCGGGAGAGCGTGCCAGCTGACACGGTGCCCAGTCTGCGGCTTAATGCACAAGTTTTTAATAATGTGTGGGACTACATGCGTCTCCGCGGCTCATTGATATTCACGTGCCTAATGTCTTGTCAAAACTGCGAGGCGAGGGAGACGGCAAGAGAAGCGAGCACTTTAAATTTCTGAGGTAGGTTTCTTTCCTTTTTAGTCAACGCCAGCACAGGGTTCTTAAACGTAATTCATCCCCTTTTTTCTGAGAAGGACTAATGGAAGAGGGAGAGGGTTGAAGCTTCTCCGCGCTTATCTCTGTCTGACAGTCGCGAGCAGCGGTTGGCGAGGGCTGGTGTTAGCGCGCGATGCTGTGCGGTACGGTGCAGGCGAGCAGGCCCGGGGACAGGGATCAAAGGGAGGCTCGGGTGAGCGCCGTTTTTCTCTCTGATCCCTCCGGTGGCGAGACTCAACCTCGCTCATGCGCTGCCGTGCGCACTCACCCATCCGTCCGTCCGTGAGCAGCAGAAACTCATTCCACAGCACAAACACACTCCCACGGCTCTCCTTTACACACACACGCGCACGCACACACATGCCAGGTATTCCTATCCCTAAACCTGCCCATCACAGAAAACTTTCTGCATTTGTACATTTTCAAAAAACATCATTTTGTATGATTTATAAGCTGTTTTCCTTATGGGAGAAAAATAAGATAAAATGAAAAGTCCCCACAAGGTCAAAAATTACTGATATTACTATCCTTTTGAGGACATTTGGTCCCCATATAACATAAGAGAATACCAGGTACACACACATACACACAAACCAGCCACTTCTGCTTCCAAATGTTGATGGGTCATTGATGAATAAGGTTTTTAAAAGTGTAAAAAAAAAAAAAAATCCTAAAGGAAATATAATTAATTTTGAAGTGTTAACAATGAGATTATGTGGTTTTTGTAATCAATTAACACTGCTTTTGTCATTTTTTACAAGATAGGCAAAATCTGTCACCAAAAAAGTCATTTGGTTTAAACAAAATTTCGGTTTTACCGAATTAGACTTTTGGTTATACCGAATGACAATATTTTCAAACAATGAAAACAGGCTGATATCTAGCTAGCTAGCTAACAAAAAGGCCAATCAAACATTTTATATTTAGTACAAGTTTTTTAAATATTACAGCATTTTCCCTGTTTTATAGCGGTTGTACCGAATGACCTGATGTTTCGGGACATGCGTATGAACAAGAATTTTTCAAATAGTTAAGAGAGAGTTAGTTACTTTGCTTCATGACCATGTGGTCCTTTGCAGGTGTCTGAATGATGTCACATGATATTGAACGCATGACTTGGTCCCTTTATATTGGTTACTCCGAATTACATCAATAAAATTCATTTTTCCGGACATTCTTTCTCATAACAAAGCAACGACTTCTACACATAACTTTAATAGCATTTTGCACTATGTTGATATATGATGTTATAAAATCATGCCAGAATAAAAAATATATACATTTATTACATTTTAAGATATTTTATTGATAAATGAAATGGCTGTATTGGCCTTTGGACGGTTAAACCAAATTACCTTTTGACACTTCAAAATCTTTAAAATACCATTATATGTAGCAAAATATAATTAAAACCTTTTGGATTCAACAAAAAAGATCTAGTTGTACTACCTTACATACTTTGGATGTCATATCTTTGTTTTTTATTAATATTAAGGCATTTGGACAAAAACAAAAAGACCCGTCACATCACTGACCCTGATACACACACAAAAAGTATTGGTTACACTTTATTTTAAGGTGTCTTTGTTACACTGTAATTATACTTTTATTTAAATACGGAGTAATATTAAGTAACTATATGTACTTACAGGGTTAGGATTATGGTTTGGTTTAGGGTTAGTTGCATGTAATTATGCATAATTTATAGTTATTACTATAGTAACTGCATGTAACATATGTAACAATGACACTGTAAAATAAAGTATTATTACATTAAAAGTCTCTCTGCAACAGCCTTTAAACAACAATCTTTAAACACAATGTACTTCTAAAAAACTACTGATAAAAGTAATACCATGATTTTTGGACTAGTATTATGATAATGCCATGGTATTTTTATTGGATGTAAATATGTATATAAATACGGTGAGTGAAATTAATTCCAAGTAAGCCATCGTGGTAATTTTTTATTTTGTAAGCATCCCCCACCGAAATAAATATTGAAATTCAATGTAATTTTCATAGGGAAACAATTACTTCCCAGCTGTCTGTGAGTCTAACAGCCATGCTGTTTCCCTCTCTCTCCCAGCAGGTGTCCCTGTCAGGCAGAGCAGCGGAATCCACCTCAAACGCCTCTGCCAAGGAGCACATTTCCCAGGACCACTCTTAAAAACCCATTTATAGAGGCAAAATAGCCAGCATGAGCACCTGACATCACGTTCAGTGTGGTCGAGCAGCTCTAGCTCCATCTCTGCCGCTACTGTTCTCTGCAGAGAAACAGGAAACTTCTGCCTTATTTTCTCTAGATAACATCAATTAGAGATTTTCTGCTTGTTATGGGACATCGAGGCATATTAGCTATATCAGTAAGGATATTTGAAGGGTCATCGGGACAAAATATAAAATTATATAACTTGTTTGTAAAATAAACACAGCTGGAGATTTTTTTGTCTATTGGAAACTTGCATCTTCACATACTTTTGCATGACCTCTACCAAAAAGGAAGGAAAGGAAAAAGAATGTTTTCCCCCGTCATCTCCCAGAGTACATGTTCTTATCCATCACCTGCTGTGCGACAAAATGAAATGGGCAATATGGCTCACCTCAACCCAAAAGCACACCTGTGGACCAGCCAACTAATGCCTAATAGAGCCCACCTGACACTGCATCACTCCCGGAGCAGCCTAAACTTCTAATCAAGGACTACGACAACAACAACCGCTGGTAGATGGCTTTTCTACTGGCCTGTAATGGGAAAATGTGCGCTGTCTGGATGGGTTACACCAAGACCTGTGCTGAGATCAGCAGGGGTCCATTACCGCCCGCCACTTGGCCACCACAACCCATTTACAGCCAATCGCCACATTTTGGTCAACCAGTAGCCCATCAAAAGCAGGCGTTAGGAGAAATAGGTCTTTCGTCTGAGCACATGCTCCTATCTCCGCCAGACAGGTGTTGTCTGCAAACTTCCAATATAAGGGAGTTATCTTTCATCTAAAAAATAAACTCATTTTATTTTAAAAATAAGCTTTTTTTGCCATTGCCACAGGAGGCAAGGTGACATCTGATGTTTTGGAAAGGGAAAAGGTTACCGGCAGTAACAGATCCACTTTCTTTTTATTGAACAACCAGCTTTTTTTTTTATTACTGACATACAACCTCAAGTTCCTTAGTGCTTTTACATATATATATATATATATATATATATATATATATATATATATACCTAGACAAGAGTATTATAATATTAGGTATCGTAATGGTTTCACTTTACATACCATTACATACCATACATAACAAATCTATTGCTCATTGTTAGTTAATGCGTTAACTTCACTGTGAAAAATGATTTTGCATGATTTATCACATTTTTTCATTTGTCAAATCAACATAGATAATTAATGTGGTTCAGATAACATATTTTGAGTTTCTGTTTATTAAATCAATCACCTTCATTCTATTAACTCAATTTTTTCATTTCAATGAACTCAAAATGTTAAGGCAACTAGGTAACTTACTTTTTTAAGTTAAACCAACAATTCTTCTTTTACAGTGAATGTTAACTAATGGGACCTTATAGTAAAGTGTTACCTATATAATACCTAGTATATAACATATTAGCTGAACTGTGAAGTGAGAGTTAATCAACGTTAGGGTCAGGTTAAGTGATGATATGACCTCAGCAGATGCTCTCGCACCTTGTGAAACAGAGATGAGGATTTTCCATGTGAAAGCTGCTCTGGTTGTGCAGACAGTTTGAATTGTGCGTGAACTCTGTCTCTCCTGTCAGAAACTGCATTTATCTCTTCACAATGAGAGCTTGATGACTCTCCCATATGGACGAGAGACGCATAGAGAGAGAAAGAGGAGCCCTAGATTAGAAAAATTTAAAGTGAATAATTCAATTTAAAATAATTAAAAACACTTTGTTTTGTCAATTTGCCCAGATACTTGATAAGTACAAATGAGGGTATCCTTAAAAATATTATAACATACACTACTATTCAATAATTATTCTTAATTATTACTTTTAAATAATGGAAATTATATTAAGAACTAAACAGTTGTTGTTGTTAATTTGTAAATTGTAAAGTGTTACCAAACAATTAAAACGAGCATTCGATCTTTTTAGAGTTTGCATACAGAAATACTGTATTAAAAAATTCAAAACATGGCAATTGTAGAAAGCTGAAATCTATTTTTCCTCCATCTAAATCATGCTGACCTGATCCATGGCATTAGGCAAGAAACACTGACTATTTAGTAAAAGAAAGTGTTTAAGTGCAGCTGAGAAGGAAGCAAGAGGCAAGCGTCTCCGTCGCCTGTGTTAAATGCTCCCATTAATAGAAAAAAGACCTCCATGTCTGCTGGTATTTACAGAGGTTTGGAGCGAAGGCATTAGTGCTCAAAGCCCCTGTGCCACGATTAACAATCTCTCTCACTGTAAGACGCCCATGTTATCCTTCCGACGTTGTAGTTACGAGGGGAAAAGCTCTTTTTTGTCACCAAATCCTTAATTCTTTCTTCTCCGGAAAAAAAAAGAGGGTAATACAGAGAATGTTTCTCAATCTGCTTTGAGAGAGCAGGGAAGAGAAAAGGAAACCCCCAATAAAACATGTGTGAACGAAAGGGTAATTGTGGACAAATGCAGCATTGAAATTCATTTTCAACTCTTTACACACCATTTCAATCTTATTTTATGCTTGTTAGCCACATCTTGTTGGTGAGGGTCGGCAAGACTGCCCAGTATTGATGGATAATTGTGTATAATTCACTCCTTACATGCGATTTGCATCAATACGCATTATTTTTTAATGCTGGGTATTTAAGATAGAGCCATTTCTGGAGAAACTCACCCTAAATACTCATTAATGGAGACCAAAGAGGATAACTGGGAAATTCAAGCAAAAACAGAACCACAACAGTCCAGACATGACACAACAAAAGATCCACAAAACAAAGCAATTTCATGTCAAACGGCACCTACTCACTCTCATGTACAAAAATACAGATTCTCCAATGTTTTACAGGAAGAACAACTTAGCTGTGACATTAATGACTGATTTAAATCTGTCTATCTGATCTTAAAGTCAACATGGACATGACCGTATGACCTTTCTTTTTCTGACATTGGCCGTACAGGGATAATCTGGTCTAATAGCTAGACATTGTTTTAGCACACTTTTGATGATTCCCATATTCCTGTACATCACATAACGAAAGTAAAACGAAAGCCATTTCATGCTGACTTTGAAGACTGGGTCCCGATATAAAAAATGGCAAAGATTTGGGAATGATTATAATACAGTTTTCATGCATGAAGCAGGTGCTCTCTATTTAAAAGCTGACTTTAAACTTAATTAAGTTTAAGTGCCTGAAAGAGAAACTAAGCTGGGTTTGTGCCTTCGAAATGATCTGTTTCCACACAAGAAGCTGATGCTAGCTTAATTCTACAACGTTCTTGATCTCTGAACTGTGCTGGCGTTCATCCAGCGTGCCTTTCATCATTCTCACACTGGAAAGAGGCCTCTGCACTAACCTGTGGCGAAAGGCCGTTGCTCACGGGATTCATGTGGTTGCTTGAAGCTGACGGGCTCATAAAAGTTTCTGAATAGCTGGAGAAGGTGTGGCGGTTGGATGAGAGGCCGTAGGCAGAGCTACTGTCAGCCGAAAGCCCACCCTGATGCATGGAGGAAGGCGGCAGAGGCTGCGGCCGGTGCAACGTACTGCTGCCATCTGAAACACAAACAGAGAGACCATGAGATTATCATCTAACATTAAGAATAGAATATTTTTGGAACTGGCACTATGGTAAAACCATATTATTTTGGATATGTACCATGGTATTGCAATGACTATGGTAAACATTAAGTGCTCACTAGGGGTTGAACAACTTCAGATTTAAGTCGACATTTATGTGATTAAAGTCAAGTTGACGTTGAAAATGATGTTATTAATGAACAAATACTGTAAGCTTGAATCTCGAACTGAGACTCGGAAGCGGGTTGCTTTGTGCACAGATATGGCATATGACATAACGCTACCCACTAGGCTATTGTTCTTATATAACAGCTCTTTTGTCTTTGGGTAATTATATTTCTCACAGATGACTGCTCGTTCTAAATCAGATATAGATAAAGTAGCACAGTAAGGGTTACATTTATATGAATGCGTTAGTGAGAGAGAAAGATTGCGTGTGTGAAAATAAGCTGTTTAAAATGTGCATTCACCCGATCGTTATTGAGCATCTAGATGGTATAATCAAACATATCTTGTGGAGCACTCCTGAAGTATGCATTTATTTGTCATTTTAACTGTTGGATACGGAGAGTAAAAGTGGACTTCAAAGATTTCTTATCCTCTATAGGCCATGATCAGCAACTAGTCGAAGTCAAGCTTAAAGTTCATATCTCGCAAATCTGACAATAAATCGATTCATCTCAATTCGTGGATCTGAGATTCTGAGATTTTCCGAATACATCGCGATCCTCTTTTGAATTGATTCCGAGCTTAATTTTTAACAGCAGATGGCGCTCTAGGCTAGTTTTTAACTGCACGCTTCTCTTCTCATGAAGAAGAGAGCTCGTGCGTTCGGCTATGTACTTGCACCTCAGAATGCTTTTATGATGTGAGATTAATGTAAACACAGCCCACTGCAAAAACCCTTGTAACTCGCTTCAGCCTTTATGAATGATTATTTCAGGTTCAAGTGGTGTGTGTAAGGAACTGGAGGCGAGCAGAGTACAGGTGTTTCCAAAGCACGCAGTGCCATCTGCTGTTAAAAACTAAGCTCAGAATCGAGAGAGAATCGCGATGCATTCGGAAAATCTCAGAATCGATCCAGAATCACGATTCAACGATTTATTGTGTATATCTATAGAGCGTTATGGAATACTGTGCATTACCTTGCGAGAGAGTGGTGCTGGGATACGTTGACTCTGGAAGCTGATAGGTGGGTAAGGTTGGCATGCCGGTAGGTGGAAACCCTCCGGGCAACAAGTGGTTGAAAGCTGCCAGCTGATTTGCTCCTGCTTGTTTGCGCCACCGTGCTCTTCGGTTGCTAAACCAGACCTAATAAAATAACATGGAAGTACAATTTAGAAAAATAAACAAGACAGACAATTGTGCATAGACGTACTCATTTTTTAAACAAGATTTCATCCACATAACATGTAGTTGAAAGGGATCTTCCAGACAGGTTCATGGGCATGTGTGTGGCAGAGAGTGCGTCCTCATGGGAAACTGTCTCTTAGCTCATGGTGAGGTCCCTGTTGTTCTAGTTAAGTGGCTAAAGCTGTGATCTGTGTAAACAGGCCGCTTTGAGCTGCCATCAGAGACGAGAGGTCGTAAACAGGTCAGAGGTAGCCCACACATCTCCTCCACAGACATTTTGAGTATGTTTATCTACCTATCGGACACTTTAAAGACTTTTCCTGCAGCAGTGTTGTCTGAAACACACATGGACAAGTACACACATCTTTCACATTTAACCAACAGTACTGTTATTGTGTCAAGCTACTTGTGTGGATGAATTGTTTGGCTTTACTAAATAAATGTAGATAAAGTCAAATGAACAACTGATAAAAATCAAATGGTTTTGAGCTTCCCTAAAAAGAACTTTATAAACAAAAAGTTTTATTTAAAGGGGTCCTTGATTATGAATTCACTTTTTTAACTTTAGTTAGTGTGTAATGTTGCTGTTTGAGCATAAACATCTGCAAAGTTACGATGCTCAAAGTTCAATGCAAAGGGAGATATTTTCTTTTACAGAAATCACTTTTTAAGGTCTACAACAAACAGCTGGTAGGGACTACAACGAGCTTCTTCCTGGGTTGGTGACATCACAAACCCTAAAATTTACATAAACCCCGCCCCCGAGAACACACAACAAAGGGAGTGAGGCCATGTTGGGCTGCTTTAGAGAAGAGGAAGAGTTGTTGTAGTAGAGTGTTGTTGTCATGCCGTCATTTTACACCAGACTAATTTACAAATGAGGGTCAATTCAACGCTGGATTTGCACAAAAGATTAACATGACGGCACATGCTAGTCGATGAGTTGAATCAACTCCACAGCAACTACATACATTTATACACTAACCATTCAGAAACGTCTAAAAGTTGTAACTTCTTCCTGAGTCTCTCTATCAGTGTTGCCTCCGGTTTGAACAATGTAAGGCTGAACACCGTTACTGACAATCCTCATTTTAGCTGCGTGAGATTCACCAGCTTTGTTGTTGTTGAGCAACCGAAGCGTGAGCTGTTAAAGCTCCGCCCTCTTCTGGAAAGTGGGCCGGGAGCAGCAGCTCATTCGCATTTAAAGGGGACACACACGGCATGTTTTTGCTCACACACAAATCCCACCCTATCACAAACGGAGGAACTATTTTATTACTAGAGGCACTTAAATGGCCAAAAAAAACAACAACAAAAAAACATTTTTTCAGAAGAAAATTTGAGTAGTTCTCATTGCTAGGATGTTTCTAGGGTGTTCTGGTTTATTGCTAGGTAGTTATTTGCCAATCCAAGTCAAAAGTCCCCAACCAACAGATCCAAGCAATACACCAGAGAGTCACAGTGTTTACATTATTCAGGAAGTCAGTCTTCAAATGGTTTACTCATAATAGCTGTCTGCACATTATTTATTTGAAATATTTTAACACCAAAATAAACTTCCATTCAAACCAGACTGACTTCAGACAGTTGTCTTAAAATGAGAACAATTTGCACATTTTAAACAGCTTCTCCTCCATCAAAACATGAATATAATTAGCGTCTCTGAAAGCAGCCCGCTCTATTTCACAGGAACAAGACCACGGCCCTGCATATGTGAAAGGTTGGAGGACATTGATCTATGCCATGCACTGGCAATTCATCCGCGTTTAATACACTGTCAGGGCAGTTCATCTACCGTTGTGTTTAAAACGGGCCGGTCTATTGTGCGTCCAGATGAAAGGTGGGGACAAAGGCCTCTCAATACACCAGGCTGAAAAGTGTCCACAAAGAGTGGGCGTCCCTTTTTAAACGTGCCTTTAAGAGCTCCACTCATGGTACGCACACAAGGACACACTCTATTCTGATGCAACGACACCGTAGACACACTCTACAAAACACACTGGCCTTTTCTTACAAATGTTGCTTACATTGTCCATGTGCAAAACTGTCAGGCCACTAACAGCTAGCATCTCATTCAGATGAGTTCAATGGCTCGCCAACGCTTGATGCGACTAAAGATGACTCTTACCCATCTGTCATGTGTCGGATTCGAATCTTTCTTTTTTACGGTCTCAAAAAGTTAAACCCCCACCCGACTGTCATCCTCTCAAAGGGTTTAGGAGGAGACGCTTCACCCCCTCTGTCTGTCTTGAGCCTAAACCTGGTGTTCCAGACAGATAAAGGATGGTCTTGCGTCCTGAAGAAACTCTGGAAATGCATGTGCTGGGATTCGAACGGATCTCCTACTGGGAATCAGACGAACTGTTTACGAAGAATGGAAGAACGCTGTGTCCTTCCCCCACAAACCAAAAAGTGTCCCGTTCTGCTGTGCCTCCTGACCCTTGACCTCTGAACCCCACGCTCTAGCCCTTCATCCTTTGACGGCATCTACCTTCTTGTCTTCTTTCAGATTAGTGGAACGAAAACATCCAAATGAACTTTTTATGTCTTTATTTTACTACACTGTCTATTCAATTACATTACATATCTTTCAAGGCTGTTCTCTCAAAATGAGTCATAAATCTCCACTTTTTTACAGATTGATGCAGGGATGCAGAATAAGGCATTAATATCTGCTATATGAGTACTAATAAACAGCCAATATCCTCGTAATATGCAAGTAACTAGTTAATAGTGAGAATTGGACCCTAAACTAAAGTGTCTGACAAGGTCAAGAAAAAAAACAATGGTTTTGGCTGTAGTGCCTTCCCTTAAAAATCCTTTAAGCAAAAGGTCATTTAATCTCATCAAAGTCTAAGAGGTTTTGTTTTCTACAAGAATATGTAAAAGCAAACTTTTATCGCCTTAAATATTGGCCTGTTTCTTCTCTGGCTTTATGTTCGACCTCTTTCCTCCACATTCATCCTCACACTTAAACTAATCTCTGCACATGCAAGACCACACAATCTGTAAGATGCATAATGCTTTGACAATTCATAAAGAGATTTTGGATGCATCGTTCTAAGAAAGCTTGCATCCCTGTGGCCAGCAGATCTTGTGGCTTTACCATGTGCTCGGCAAAGACTCCCGTCTGCTTTAATCACACCAGCAGCCTGTGAAGCATATCTGTCTAAGTGAATTTGCTGCTTTTGAAAGCAACGTGGCGTCACAGAGGTACACAAGTTAACTCTTATCAAGTTAAACATTATGGCTAAATAAATACAGTTCTGTTTTATAGCAGGGAGAGATGCGTCACCACAGTGCCTGGCCGAGATTATGTGCGAGTGTGTTTTCTGGGTCGCTCCAGTCGTACCCTCTGAGCTGGATTTGGAACCCAATCACAAAGTCACCTTGAACAGTCCCAGATTCCCCCTCTCGCTGTCTGCAATCCAGCCTAATTCCTCCACTGAGACGGTTTTCATCCAGCCCACACCAAAACCACACGAGGAAGAATTTCAGCGCCGTCCGCTGACAGCGATTCTTAGCATGTGATGACGGGCGAGAGGGAGACTGCTGAAACAATGGGGCTGATACAGGATAAACAGTTTGAAATAGCGATAAATATATGAAAAAGTTTGGTTATGCATTTAAATACATTTGCACAAGCATTGATTTAAAAGTATAGTTAAAAATGACTAATTCTAATGACACACAAAAGAAGATATTTTGAGCGCTTTATACAATATAGATCATTTCAAAGCAGCTTTACATTAATAAACAGGAAAATAATAGTGTTAATGCTATAAAATTCACCAAAAAATTATGAAACAAATTCAATTTCAGCAGTAAAATAGCTCTGCAGAAGGCAATGGCGTCAGTATTCAGCTCAAGTCAGTTCAATGTTGATTCAGTTCAGTTCAATAACTGAATGTCAGAGTTGCAAAGTTAGTGTCATTATCAAGTGCAGTCCAGTTTTGTCCTCATCTGATAGCATTAGTGCAGTTAAACTGATAATATTACTGAATATTAATGGTCTTTTAAACCCCGATGTCAATGAAAGTCAATGTTCTTTAAAAATGCTTCTTGCAGTTCTGCAGAAGAAAGTAAGTAACAGAGGTTTGAAATTAAATGTGGGCGAGTAAATAATGACAGAATTTTCCTTTTTGAGTGCACTACCCTTAATCAATCAATCCACCTCAAATCATGAAGTGTGTGCGAAGTTACGGTCTGGCTGATCATGTGTACATTTGTTTCAAACATTACGGCCTATAAACCCAAAAACAGAGCAGCGTCTGGGCTCAACGCTGTCCCTGTGTCCAATGCGGGTGTCTGTGGAGATTTGTGTTTACGGCACACACCTGTCACGGATAAACAGGATAAACCTGTGTGTGCACGCACAATGTTTCTTATTCCTGTCTTTTACAGGATATTTCCTGCACCGCAAGTCCCTTGTTTGTCCACTGTGTACACCAAAACACACACAAACACCTGTGCACTCAATAAGTCACCGCAAACAGTCGCCTGTAAATCCAGGATAGACTTGGATACAACAACAGTCTCCTCTAAAATCTGTTTCTTCTTTAGGAAAATGTTGTTAAGGGATGCTTTTAAAAGGTTTCAGGCCATTCACCTCGTGTTTCAAAGGAATAAACATTAAACAAGGGCGACATCTGTTTTCATACCAACAAATGCGATTCAGTCTAACAAGCAAAGTGTTGACTACATCAAACAATCATTTTTTTCTCTTTCTTCTGTGGCCTGCTTGAATTCTCTCGCTCTCTTTCTCTCTGTCTGGCGCTATGCTAATTAACATTACTGGGAACGCGAATTGCAAAAAGGAGACTGGGATTACTTAGATTAGAATCAACGAACACAAAGCGGCTAAAAGAAAGTCATTTAAATTCTAATAATGCAAAACTGTTAGAACATTCTCACTGATGCATTGCAACAATTTTGCTCTCTACAGTCTTCATAAATCCTATTTATTCTTTTATGGTGCACAAGCTAAGACTCTCAGGAACAGAGTTGCCTGTTGGGCTGGATGGGATTTTCTTGCTCGCATTTTCCTGGTCTCAGGGTGCAAGGAATTGCTGGAATAATATATGGAATACACTCAAAAAAAAAAAAAAAAAGCATTGCTGGATTTACTTAAAAAGAAGTGTCAAGGGGTTCCACGCAACTATACTGAGTAATTTGTACAAATGACAAAATAAATTCAAGTAAAGCTGAATTACAGTAAATACAAGTCATTTGAATGTCACTGTTACATAATATTTATATGTGCAATTTACTTAATAATGTTATGTTTATTACATAAGGCGAACACATTTATTGACCTTATTAAATGAACTATTTTCTCTACAAAATGCACTCAAACAACTCATTAAACAAACTCAATTGAATTGAGAGCAGGAATTCCATCCTATAAGCATGTGTATATGAGGCTCACAGCCTAAACACAGGCGACACTGCATAATGGTAACCACGAAATTCAAAAACATTACAGAAACTACTCTAAATGTCCAAGATAACTGAACATTAAACACTAACATAAACTAACAACATCTTTCCCTTTACTGAAAAACACATAAAATATCCGTTTAATCCCTAAATTTACTCTCCTAATGCAGTCTCTTGCAAAGCATGCTGGGAACTACGGATCCACTGCCCAGTTAGTTATGTCAACATTAATTTGTGCGTTTCACTCAGCAATGTTAAGTTGACTGAACAAACACTTACTAAGTAAAGCTGACAATACTCATTTTTAGTAGAAACAATGCAGTTAATTTACATTCATGAGTTTTATAAGTAATGTGAACAAGGGTGGTCTGAGTGAAACTAACGACAGTGAAAGTTCATTTTTTTGAGTGTAAGTTTGCATACAGTATGTATTATCAAAACTGTAGAGGAACCATAAAGAGACAACATCAAAACATAATGCCTTTATAAAGTGCATTAATAATGCAGGCCCCATCTTTTTATTTTTGATAAATGCACTTTCTATGCACTTTACATGCTGAATATCTTATATGCAGACCAACACCTCAAACTGCACAGCCTCATCCCCTTCATAGTCTGTTAGCAGTTAGCATTAAAATGCTAGCATTAAAACCGACAACTCCCAGGTAGAGAATGGCTAACTTCCTGCCAAATTGATTTCTACGCTTCATAAAAGGAAATGCTTACACCTTATTAGATTCTACTAACTATAATAGCTGCATGCTAAATGCGCACTGCTTGTGAAAGGGGATCTATGTCAGAAAGGAGCCAGCGGCGCGGCTCTCTTATGACTGCTAACTGAAGTGAAGCCTGCCGTAGCCTCTTAAAAACTTCAGACTGAATTAGAACAGAATGCAATTCACTTAATCGTAGATGATTTATAACAATCACCAGCTTTTCTGCCTCTCTTCACTTTGTTTTCTATTGCTTTGTTTCACCTAGCTTACACAAATTTTCCCCTTCTGCTGATGGTCTGAGCAGTGGCTTGGCTTCCTCAGATGTCACATGGCATTTATGTGGTGCTCATTCACCTCATGGAAGTAAAGCAGCAGGACTATGAAACCACAGGGAGAAAGACTCTGCTAGGCTACATAACCCTGTCACAACCCTTTAACATCCCAGCTACAATCACAGCAAACTGAAACCGATCCGGGTGAGATATGGTTTAGATTACCTGATTTGTCAGATAAAACCACAGAGGATCTGAGGAAGGTTGGAGTAGCTGGATGTGCTAAGGTATTGATAAAGATGGACAGGATGGAGATCTTCAAATAACAGGAACATCTAATTTGTTGCTCATCTGATTATCTGTTGTCGGCATTTTAGAACAATTTAGGAATAACTTCATAACATTCATCAATACAACAAAAATGTTCTATATACTCTTTAACACGGGGCGAGCAAAATTTGGAATTAAATAATTAAATAATTCAAAGAAGGAACAGGACACATTCTTCCACCCTGGTCATATTAAATATTAAAGTGGTAGTTCACCCAAAAATGAAATTTCTGTCATACTCACCCTCATGTCGTTCCAAACCTGCAAGACCTTTGTTCATCTTCAGAACACAAATTAAGATGTTTTTGATGAAATATGAGGTTTCTTATCTCCCATAGAAAGCAACAAAATTACCACATTCAAGGTCCAGAGAAGTAGTAAAGACATCTTAAAATAGTCAACAAAATAAAAATAACGACTTTATTTAACAATTTTTCTTCTTCCCTGTCAGTCTCCTATGCATAAAGTGAATAAAATCATTATTTTAGTTTTGTTTTTGCGCACAAAAAGTATTCTCATTGCTTCATAACATTAAGGTTGAACCACTGCAGTCACGTTGACTATTTTAACAATGTCTTTACTACTTCTGTGGACCTTGAATATGGTAATTTCATTGCTTTCAGTGGGAGATAAAAAACTCTCAGATTTCATCAAAAACATCTTAATTTGTGTTCCGAAGATGAGCGAAGGTCTTGTGGGTTTGGGTGAGTACTTAATGAAAGAAATTTCATTTTTGGGTGAACTAACCCTTTAAGAAATATATAAACTAAATACATTCTAAATACAACTTAGATCTATTGATCTAACATACAAACCTTTAAACTTCAAGGGATTTTAACCTTTTTCAAAACTTTCAATCACGGCTTTGCCAAGCAAATAGTTAAAAATTCTAGTACTAGTTAAATCTACTTCCTTACATTCAAATTTAAAATGGAATTGTGCATCCTCTTTGCTACCTAAATTTGGAATTTAAAAGGCATTCTTAGTTTAGAATGGTGCAACCATTTTACTTGCCATGCATATCATTGCCCCAAGACTGCAGAAGGAGGGTTTACTAACACGCTCTGGAGTTGATGATCCAGGGGTGGAGAGGCCCCTCTTTTGGCCCCAGTCTCACCCCAGTGCCCTCTTCTCCACTCCCCACTACACTGACATCTGCCGGATGGGTCTGCACAGCTGTGGCGGAGCAGGTCACCAGCCGGGCCAAAGGTCTGATCTCGCTCTGGCCTGGGAGGAATCTCTACACAGAAACCTGCCGACATACCCGAAGCCAAACCAGTGGGAACTTCTGCGAAACACCCCAAATGGTAACTGCATGAAGAAGACTGCATTCTTGCCATGAAATAGCATGTCATATTTTATTAGAACACTTGAAAAAGTCTCTGCCAATGCAGCTGCCATAAATTGGCATGTACGAGTCGTGGAATGTCTTGTTGGGTCTCGTGCCAAACTCGGACACCTCGGTGAATTAGTGTTTTGGGTGGGTTAAACACATAAAGCGCCCTTTAATGTCAGTCCAATGAGAGGTCAAAGTGTGAGCTACAATGAACTGCACTTTTATGAGTAAATCTACATGAGTACTCCACCAGACTGACTCCTTTAACAGTTAAACGTCAATGGCAAAACCACATGAAATCCCCATTTGGAGGGGGGCAGATTTGGGGAGGGGAAGAACTTTCACAATAGACTCCACAGAGAAACGGCACAATCCCCCCTCGACACTGGACCAAGCACCAAACAACATTGAAGACCTATGGCCATTATTTACCGTGCTTAACCAGAGTCACTTTCTTAGGGTGACCTTTTCGGAAGATTCAGTTTGAGTTGACCTTTGGAGATTTTCAAAGTGTTCCAGAATTAGATTATGAGAAAAATTGCATTAACAAATTATATCCATGACTCGAATACCTCAGCTTTTCACATGATATCCCTTTAGCCCTATTATGTGAGAGGGAGGAGATGTGTCCTTTTCGTTATTTAGCCTTGTTCAAGGTTTTCTTCTGGTCCTATCTCTTGTCATTTGCATCAGTTACCATAAATACACCAAGCACCCCTGGAGATTCTTGCGGGCCAAGAAATGCACAATTGACCTACAAATATGGCTCATTCTTTGCCATAACATGCTGGAACACAAGACGCCTGTCTTTTCACTGACCAATTAGAGGTGTATTTTCACACTCTTGTTCTTACGCTCATTATCAGCACTGCTAATATGGATCCTCCAAGAGTTCTAGTTTTTTAACTAAGGATTTTCCCCTTCACCCTTTCGAAATCCCCAAGACGCAACTATCTTTTGCAATGCTGTTTAAGTAATAATGAATGCTTTTGCATACACCAGAGCTTAGCAGACATAAACCTACAATCAATGCAAATCGGTCCCCTGAATACATCATGTGTGAAATATTGCAAGAAAACAGGCATAGCATAAATCTCTCAACATTCTCCCAAGAGTGTGGAAGCAACCATTTAGACACATATGTCTTCTTCCTTGAATGCTAAGAGACAGACAAAGACATATGTTGAATCAGTTACCCTGCCTATGTGTAGGAACCTAAGTATAGGTCGTCGAGATCTACGGAGGACGACATGAGGATGAGACTTTGGAGAAACCTAGACCCCCTACCCCCATCTTGCAGAGTCTTTTACAAGTGCTTGATTGATTAATGTTGTTGTCAGGGAACAGAGTCCCCAGAGACAACTGGAGGGATCCTTTCTGATATGTAGAGGGATTTACAAGTAGCGGCCAGCTTTCAAGTGCTGGGAAGCGATCGCCGGCCAAGGGAAGAGATGAGAAATCCATCAGGAATGCATTTTGTCTGTTCTTCTTTCTTCCCTTCTCTTTTTCCCCCATCCCTCTTTTTGTCTCCCACTAGCCCAGAGTGCAGCTGCTGCTATAATTCTACTGTATTTGCTTTGCGATGTTACATAAAACTACAGGGTTCGCAAACTGTCAGGAAGCGTCCCAAAGACTCGGGGTGAAAGTAATAGGGCTCCAACTGACATCTGACCAAGAGTGATGTACTCCCGGAGGTCAAACAATTAGTCTCTGCTGAGTAAATAAATATAACAAACACCGCCAATAAACAGAGGGATCTGGATGACAAGAGACGAACTGACACCAACAGGAGGTAAATCAGTACTCAAACGTAACACATTCAAGGTCAATTGTAAAACCGTCCATGGAAATCTGTGCAAGTGCGCGTATCTCACCTGTACACGAGCCTCGGTCAGTTTGGTCCTCTGTGCGAGCTCCTCTCTGGTGTAGATGTCGGGGTAGTGTGTCCTCTCGAAGGCCTTCTCGAGCTCCTCCAGCTGCTCCGCCGTGAAGGTGGTACGGCTGCGTCTCTGTTTCCTCTTCAAGGGCAGGTCTGGCTCCGACTCCACATCTGAACCTTCGTCTGTACGGTTACCTGCATGCACAGTTTGGAAATAAGTCTTTTGAGTGGCTTCAAACATCAGCACCAAGTCTCAGATGCTTTAAAAAACCAAGTTATTTTGTACAGCAATTGGAAAATCTCAGCTGTCGTCGTTAAGCACCAGTATAGCAGCATACCACATATTTGTCAACGGAAAACGATCCTGAAAGCCAAAGACCGGCTATCACGACGATATTAATGCTTCTGTTATCTCGACGTGTCAATGGAGCCCTAGATACCGTTTTATTGGGTCTTATTCATATGTGAGAAGTCTTCAGACACATAATCCTGCCACTGAGCCCTGGAGAGGCCTGGGGGACGTAACTGTGAGGGTTAGGGTAATCTACACCAGACACCTTGCTCTAGCACGTCCGCCTTATTCTCTCTGTAGCGGCCTGGGGCTAGCTCCTAAGAGCAAGTGTTTGAAATAAGAATGTATGAGACTTCTGGGCCATTGAATCCCTCCCTTTGTGTTTCGAGCTAGTGTTCAAAATATATTACAACATATTTTACATTACTTTTTTTTTCAGGCATGCAGTCAAAGACAAGTGCAGATCGCAGTTGGCAGTTTGCATTTTAGCCAGAGGAGTATTTCCCCGGCACAAAGACGAACACTACTACGACCGAGCCAAGAGAAGCGTTTGTAAGGAGAGATATGGAGTGTGTTAAGATATATTACTGAAATACATTACCATGATAATTGATTCTAAAATTGCATCATACTTTATTTGTGAGCCACCTCTGTATATCTATTCACGGCAGCAGAAAGCTTGTGAAAGGTCCTGTCACAAAAATCACACTTCTACATTTGCTTTCTTAAAACGCATGAGTGCTAACAAGCAGCGTAGCTTGAGTCTTGCTCCAGGCCCTTTGGTCTTGCATCATCCACGGGGGAAAGACAGAAAGAAGGGCTCCGAGCTCCTTCCCCCGCAACGCCACAGCTGCCACGGCGGAGACAAATCTCCTTTGAGCCATCGTGCGCGCTCTCTGCCCACTGCTGATCAGCAGGTTCCTGCACCCTGGACCACTTCACACGAGTTTTCCTGCATCTCCGTTTCCTTCTGCCAGACCAGAGCCTGATCATCTCTCTCAAACTCCCATCTGCCAGGCCTCTTCTATGGTTGATAGGCTGCCAGGAAAAGAGGTTACAAAAAGGCCTGTGGGAGTGCGAGAGTGTGTGTATATTAGTATGTGCATGGGTGCGCGAGTATGTCCGTGCGTATTGCCGAATGCAGTCTTCTCGGTGCATGTGCAAGTATTGGGTGCACTTGAAGCTGACAATAGAGGAAAAACAACCCCCTAACGCAATGCAACAATAATAATACTGCAGGTGTACGAGTCATTTTGTGCATGCATTCTTCTTGGTGCATGTCAGTTTAGGTGCACCAAATACTTGCACAATAGTAGCAGCAAAATTGCAAATTATCACTAAAAAAGAAATGTTAGCGCATACTTGAGTATCAAGAAATGCATTCATCCCGGTACATGTGGATGTACATGGAAAATATAAGCATGAAAGACTAAACAAACTCGGGTTTTGTGTATTTATGTACACATGCGTTCTTCTTGATGCATGTGCAAGTATTTGGTGCAACTACATCAACAATAGAAGAAAAAAAACCCTTCCGCAATGCATCCGCTTCAAGATGAACCAAACTGCTGCAGTCTCCAGACCGGCTCTGGAGTTTAATTAAACAAGGAATTAGCGGATTATATGGAGACTATCATTACAGACCACTCGAGCAGTCTTCACAGAATGTCTTTTTGTCTCCCCAAGCTCTGGCTCAATGATTCTCAATGGATTACATGCGACCGCAGGACATGAGTCCGCATTCATTAAATCAATTCCTCCATCTTCCCCCATTTAATAAAGATTGATTTTTTTTACAACACTGCCTGGCACTCCAGCACATGAAAAAAAATCTTGAATATACAAAGTTGAATATGTACATATCCTGGATATCCCTTTGTTGGTTTTTATGAGGATGCGCCAGAACGATTTGTTGCTAACACACCATGACAACACTTGAGACTGGCGCAGTGGTCTACGGATCACTTTCCAAAGTCACCTCGGCATCCTGAGGGGGAGGGAGAGACGTGCCGCTGTGATTTTTGTTTCATTGCACAGTTTCGCCACATGATTCATGAGGCAAGATTCTGTCAGCGTACCCTGCCCTCGCGTCTCTTTGTTTTCTTTCTGTCCACACGTTGGACACATCAAAGACTTTTTGCTTTTACTTACAAACGTACTGTAACCGTATCGAATCCTACCGCATGTCTTTTGTATTGAAATATTTTTGCAAAACACATGTAATCAATGGGCAAAACTCAGAAACAAACCTCAGGTTGTTGTTGCCGTCTCACAAGCTCTAGCTCAGCCGTCTTGCGAGCCCAAGACTGAAGGTCAACAGGCCCCCTGACAACAGCAAAGGATTATGGTAATGAAACAGATGCTGGCAGAGATAGAGCAGCGAGAGGAGCATGATACAGGCCTCATCTCTGTCCCGAAGAGATCCACTGATTGGGATGCTAGCTTTTATCAAGGGAACAGAAGCCCCAAATGGGTTTAGATAGGTTATGGCAGTTGTGTAATGTAACATACGGTCTCTGCTAGCTGATAATGTTAGCGTAAAGGCTGATGGTTTAAGTGCAAAGTTAGATGGCTGAAAGTATATGAAACTCTTGTTTTAAACTAAATTATCGCCATTATTTCATAATATATATGGCTTTCATTCCTTGTTTAAAATGCACTACATTACACCACCGTAATTAGGGGTACAAAAAAGCAGCAGTTAATTTGCACTTTAAGCCCAAGAAGATGTGAGGTCAATTCACAAGAACTCTTCCCTGTTTTAAAACAATAAGGTACATCCTGACTAATCCGCCACACAATAACTGAGCTGTAATTCTATTTGAGGGTTCTGGGGATATTGATAAAGTCCTCTGCTCATTTATCAGCCAATTAAAGCCTAATTATGTTCCATTCATTCTGTGCTGCAGCCTGAATGTTTTTCCTCCAGGGCCCAATGTGATCTTTAACGAAATGTTGACTTTGTGCCGAGTATTTAATTTGCTACAAAATCAGGTGCGTACAGATTGCTCTGGCGAATTTTAGATCGTATTTCATTTTAAAAACCAAACCCTTATGGAGCTGAGGGCTAGAGGCAGATAAACTGTTACGGGTAGGTTCTCTGCTTCTTGGATGCATGAATCACTAAAGCCAAATCTTATCCATTTAGGGCCCATTATCTGCAACAGTTAAGCCAACATACACATTAAGCTCAGTCGTTTACGTTAGCTTACATTGGCTTAAAGGGATAGTTCACCCAGAAATGAAAATACCGTCATCATTTACCACCCTCATGTTCCAAACCAGTATGCTTCTCTTTCTTCTGAGGAACACAAAAGATATTTTAAACAACACTGGACCTTTCACTGTATTGGGAAAAGAAATAATCTTTCAAAATATCTTCTTTTGTGTTTGATAGAAAAAAAGAAACGCAGACAGGTTTTTCACATTTTGTGCAAACTATCCCTTTAACAGAAATGTTAACAGATTTAGCTGTTGAATTAAAGACTACTGTATGAAATGATCTTGTATATTAATTTTTCGTGCTTATATTTCCCATTTTTAAGGAGCTTACATACACTTTTAAAAAAACCCATAGAAGAACCATTTTGGGTTCCTCAAAGAATCTTACAGTGAGCAGCTCTTAAAAAGAACAATTTTAATAATCTAAAGGAACCATTTTCCACTACAAAGAACCTTTTGTCCAACGGAAAGATTCCATGAATGTTAAAAGGTTCTTTCTCTCCACTGATTCCAATTAAGAACCTCAGTGTTAAATAAGACTTCTCTTCTCTAAGGGCTTTTAAAGAAGGGTTGATGCAACAAACTCCAACTCCACAAAGAGGCTTGACCAACAGTGAGATTGCAAAGAGAAAACAGTTCATATGGTAACTGGCTAAATAAAAAAAAATATGAGCTAAATTATTTGGTCTGCTAAAAAGAGAGATGACACTAACTGGGTTAAAAACAACCCAAGTTGGGTTGAAAATGGACAAACACAGCGATTGGGTTGTTATTAAACTCAACCATTGTTTAAAAATGACTGTATTGCTTGCTTAAAATGAACCCAAAATATGTTGTAAATTAACATTTATTAATATCTTTAATAAATTAACATTTATTAATAAGTTTAATGAATAATAATTAAACAATAAACATTCATTAAATTGATTATTATTGTTGCCTCTATAATTATATGTCTGATTTCTCATTTCCAACCTATTCTGGGTTCATTTTAAGCCAGCCATATAGTAATTTTTAAACAATCGACAGGTTCAATAAAACTGCCTAGCATGTTAGGCAAACATTTAACCCAGTCGCTGGGTTTGTCCATTTTCAACCCAACTTGGGTTGTTTTTAACCCAGAGTGTACTTTACTCATTTAGTAGCATGGTCTGAGACATCACTGTACCATGCTATATAGCACCTTTTTGTAAGCGAAACACATTCATGGATTACTAACTGCTTAAAATCCCAAGCTAAAAACAGTCTCTTTGTCCTCATGATCTATCTATATCATTTTAATTATATCACCCAACAGCATCAAAAGTGATTTGCGCAGCTCATCTGAAAATAGAGTACGGTATATCATTACCAAACCTAAGATCCTAAAAGGATGTCAAAGATCCTTATAGGGAAAAAAAGAAAAAAAAAAGAAAAGACAATTGAAAAGCACGATTGAGCCAGAATTCAAAGTGCAGCTTTTGACATCATCAGAATCCCAGGAATTAGTCAGGGATGGCGGATAATAAAAAGCCTCCATGACACAGTGAGAAGGAGGTAGAGGCGTCTCCAACCTCATCTGCTAAGATTGCCTTTGAATCAGTATTAGCTCAACATTACGGCAAAATTCTATGCAGCCTTTTTTTTTTTATACCGTAACCAATGTCCTCAATATCAGCTGTACCTTGCAAACTACCCAAGACAGAGTGACAAAAACAGACAGGGCTTTTTGCAGTGCGGCATTAGCTCATAATGGCTCATTTTGAAAAGCATATTAGTTCCAGCATAATTACAATCAAGTCTTACGCTTGCTATTTTACAGGCATTCAATAGGACCAGCCTCGGAGCTGCAAATGACACCAGTTGAGTGTAACTGACAACACATCTTCCCCTTTTTTTTCCTTCAGCATCTTCCTAAACCCCCCCACATTCCCACAGGACAAAAATAACAGCGTCCCTGCTTAATTTTTGTTTACATGTTTATTTTGTACATGCCTTTGTGAGAGTCACTGGAGCAATTATACTTTTTGTCACTCTAGGAGGAGGAGAGGGGAATCATAATGCGTAATGAGCCGAGTTTTCGCCGTGCGATCTGATTTGATATCTCTGACATCCATCTGCCTCTCTTTGCAATCTCTCTGGCTCACGGCCTGAATATAAAACTCTGTGTGTTTCCTCAGGTCTGTTTAGGGATTGAACCTTTGATACTGGTGTGCCTACGGTGGGAGAGGGAGGTGGAGATCAAATAACTGACAGAAAAATTTGCATTGTTGAAGATGGAGCTGGAACGTACTTTTCCGGTCCTGCCCCCACAGGGTTAAGGCAATCTGACGAAATGTTGTTTAAAAAAAAAGTCCATCAAAAGACTTGGATTAACAAATACATATCCTTATATATACACTATGATGCAATACTGCATGCAAGAGAATCCCTAAAGGAAGGGTTGCTCATTCTTAGTTCAGTTATCAATCAAGTGTCTCCTAAAATGTCTTAAAAAAATAAATGCAAATGAGAGAATTGTTGACATACATTAAGTGTATAGAGCTATAAAATTAGTGTGTATGGCAGCTCCGATCATTTGGCCTTGGAAAAGTTAGAAATGTTTATATTGAGATCTCTGACCTCGATTTCAGGCTTTTGCATCTTGTGAAATTTGTACAGCATTGTTGAGATTTTTCTTTAGGAGAATTATTTGAGAAGCAGGAGATTTGCTCTCCAGTGAATCTCATCTATGTCTAGAAGAAACAATTCTGATAATACAGACATATATGAGTTCGCTTTCTTACAGACAATACCGAAAAGAAACAATGCCAGTGTCATCAAGGGCATTTACATGAATCTGTAGTTGGAATAAAATAATAAAGTATTTTAAAATGTCATGTACAGTAAAGTACAACTTAAACTGACCAATCACCTCATATATATATGTATATATACTTTGACATTATACACTTGCTTTTAAAATACAAATGAAACTATTTGACTACTCAAAAATGTGTAAATATACTGAGTTGCTCTACTGCTTTAAAGGATTAGTTCAGAATTCAAATTTCCTGATAATTTACTCACCCCCATATCATCCAAGATGTTCATGTCTTTCTTTCTTCAGTCGAAAAGAAATTAAGATTTTGAGGAAAACATCCCAGGATTTTTCTCCATATAGTGGACAACGGGTTGAAGGTCCAAATGTCAGTTTCAGTGCAGCTTCAAAGAGCTCTACATGATCCCAGACGAGGAATAAGAGTCTTATCTAGAGAAACCATTGTTCCTTTTCTAAAAAAAAAGTTTAAACCACAAATGCTCGTCTTGCACTCCTCTGTGGTGCGCCACGCATTACATAATCACGTTGGAAAGGTCACGCGTGACGTATGCGAAAGTACCAATCCAGTGTCTACAAAGCGAACGTGCAAAGACTAAGTCAAACGGCCTTTACAAAAAAAAGGTAAAACAATGATGTCGGACGATTTTGAAGTTTTTCGCCATGGTACTTAAGACTACGTCACGCGTGACCTTTCCAATGAGATTACGTAATGCGTGCACATCGCAGAGCAGTGCAAGACGAGCATTTGTGGTTAAAAAGTATATACATTTTTATTTTTTTTTTTAGAAAATGGCCGATCATTTCTCTAGATAAGACCCTTATTCCTCGTCTGGGATCGTGTAGAGCTCTTTGGAGCTGCATTGAAACCCGTTGGTCCCTGTTGAAGTCCACTATATGGAGAAAAAATTCTTTTTGACTGAAGAAAGAAAGACATAATCATCTTGGGTGACATGGGGGTGAGTAAATTATCAGGAAATTTTAATTCTGAAATGAACTAATCCTTTAATGAGCCAAACATAACCAGACGCTAACAATCGGTCACTCAAATTCTCTTGTTAACAATCCAACTTTCAATTACATATACAGCCCTGTTTCTAATGCTAAAGATAATTTATCCTTTTTCAGGCATTCGAAAGTTGCTTTAAACTTCTGCTATTGGAGTTATAATTATATAAGTTAATATTTATGCAAGGTAGCCTATAAAAGTCAACAATTCTACTTTGAGCTTTAGTTGAACAGTCTCTTGTGTCTCATTGCCATTGTCAAAAGCAGTCTCACAGGAACGTTCCTCTTTTGCTTCCCCTTTCACAACATTCGGGATAAAAATCACATCCTTTAGAAATGACGAGAGCGGCGGAGAGAAAGACGAGTCCAAAGAAAATAGACGAAAGGGAAAAAGAGCACAAGGAGGGGAGGGTCTATAATCTTTGGCTCCCACAACAAACAATTAGACCTTTTTTTCTTTCAGAGACATTGAAAAAAAAAAAGAGGTTTAAGAGAGGCGCAGAAGAAGCAGCTAAGGCGTTGGTCTTTTATAGCTCTTGTCATGTGGGTGAAGGCGCAGGGCGGCCATAGGAACACACGCCTAACGTCCAACAACAGGCTGGGCCCCGGGCCCCTTCGCGCTTTCAGCCTGCATAGACGCTGCACCTCAGGGGGCCATTAGAGCCTGAATAGGGCCCTGACAACCCCGCGTAGCTCAGTGGGGTATCGATAAATGCTGACATATTGACTCCCTATGCTCCAGTGCCAGGGGACAGGCGTGCCGAAATATGAGCGTGAAGGACTTGAATGGCGGGATTTTATACATAAACATTGACACAAATATACAGTGGGGTCCAAAAGTCTGAGACCGATAAAGAAACCTTTACTCTTTTGCATTAAGTTTTTTCACTGCAACATCATATTATGAGCATAACCATTTCAGTGAGGAGTCACATCATCTTTTGACTATTTGATTAGTGACTTAGTATTTTTTTTACTTGTAAAAAGTACTCTACTATTTGTTGCTTTATTTGCAACTTTGAAAAACCTCTTTGAGTCTTTCTAGCTCAAATTTTCACATTTAATTCAACTGCTTTTTTTTTTTATGAAAACTGTTTCAAAGTACACCATTTTTTTAGTGTAGTGCAGAACATTTCCTTTAAAACAACTTTTCTTTGTTTTAGAAACTTCTTAAACATCTTAAATTTCAGTGCCTCTATAAAAGTATACTGAACAATATTGCTCAAATGTTAAGAGTTTGTGAGTTCCCAGCATGCATTGCAGCATGAATAAATATATGAATTACAAAAAATATATATATATTTTTTTTTTTTTTGCTGTTTATTGACTTTTCAAAAATGAACAATCAATTTATTGTGTTACTAAATGAAAATTGGTAACACTTTAGTATGGGGAACACATATTTATTATTAACTACAACTTTTTCCTCAATAAACTCCTAATTTACTGCTTATTAATAGTTAGTAAGGTAGTTGTTAAGTTTAGGTATTGTAAGGATTAAGAATGTAGAATAAGGTCATGCAGAATAAGGCATTAAAATGTGCTTTAGAAACAGCCAATATATTAGTAATATGCAAGCTATAAGCAATTAGTTAAAAGACCCTAAAATAAAGGGTACCTGAAAATTTGCTGAACAGGAAATTTGTAGTTGCCTTGATGAATTTAGTGGCATTTTGCATTTAGCGGATGAATAAATTCAAACGGACAAAAAGTAGTTTTACAATTTTCAAAACAACAGTTGAGAGAACTTAAAAATCTTAAGTTGCATAGAATTTTCACGACAATTCCTTTTTTTGCACAGTCCGAGCAGGAATATTTTGAACAGAGTCCTTTTGAATTCCTGTCACCACAGGGAGCGAGACAAATGAGAAATGGAGGATGACTCCCTGAGCCGTTTTCTTGAGGGTCACCCTACCTACCTCTGTTCCGAGGGAGCGAGGCTTAGTTTTCTCTACATCCTTCCTTTTTGCCAAAATGGGATTTCGTTTCCTGGGGTTAGGTCCCTGCTAATTAAGGTCACAGCTAAAGTAATGAAATTAAGAAGGACCACAAAGCAAAGAAGGGAACCCAAGGGGTCGGTGCCAACAGTGAAGAAGCCCCTTCAGAGGGCTGTGAAAGGAAAAAGCAATGCAGGAAATCAAATACTAACTCTGAGCTCTGAGAAGCGCATGTTTATTTTATCCAGAATGTAAAAGGATGGAGTTTAGGTAGGAGACAGAATGCACTCAAGAGTTGAGATATGTGCCTGAAGGACGGCTTCGGAGTCAAGGCATATAATTCTTTCATCATAAAGTGGTTATATAGTACAGTCAAAACTCAGTGTGAGTTCACTCTGGAGGAGGATATCGCCATACTTTTCCTCCCAAAAGATATTACGGGGGGAAAAAAACTAATTTCCACACCAATTGTTAATCTATCAAAAGATGCTATTCCTGGAAGGTACAAAACTTGCATGGATGACCCACAGGTTGTTTTTTTCAAAGCTCAGGAGATCTCTGTTACGTTTCATCAATGTATGCTAAAATTTCTCTTAGAAATCTCCAGAAAAAAAGTCAATTTTAACCATATTTTCCAGATATAAAAAGTTATATATAAATACATAATATATAAATCAACACATCTGTAAAAAAAAAAACTTTCAGAATATAGATACACTCAAAAAATTCTGGGTTAAAAACAACCCAAGTTGGGTTAAAAATAGACAAACCCAGCAACTGGGTTGTTTTAACCCAGTGGTTGGGTTAAATGTTTGCCCAACCTGCTGGGTAGTTTTATTAAACCCAACTATTGTTTAAAAATTACTGTAATGTTTGCTTAAAATTAACCCAAAGTTTCTTCAAAGTTAACATGTATTAATATGTTTAATAAATGAACATTTATTAATGAGTTTAATGAATAATAATTAAACAATAAACATTTATTAAATCGCTTATTAATAAATGTTCACCTTTTGATTTTTATTGTTGCCTCTACTAATTATGTGTCTGATTTTTAATTTCCAACCTATTTTGGGTTCATTTTAAGCCAGCCATATAGTCATTTTTAAACAATAGTTGGGTTTAATAAAACTACCCAGCAGGTTGGGCAACCATTGAACCCAACTACTGGGTTAAAACAACCCAATCGCTGGGTTTGTCCATTTTCAACCCAGCATTTTTTAGCGTGAAAGAATAAAACTGTAAACTTTGATATATATACTGTAAAGTGAAGTGCAGATTTCTGACAGCCTTTAAAGAAATGTCTTGTAATTAAAACCTACAGATGCAAAATAGATAATGTGATATAAAATAAACACTGAAATGTGTATTTTGAATGTTAACCTGATATAGGACATGTGATAGAAGCCCAAAATCAATCCCAAAGTCCCACTTTTTCCTTTTTCTGCTTTCGATTCAGTGGATACTACATGACATTCCCAAGACATTCTTCAGGACATAAGGAGATCTTTAATATTTCCTGTTTTTGGAGTTTACATCAGCGAACAGTCGCAGCAGCTGATGGTAAAGTCAGAGATCAGCGCTCTATATTGTGTCTTCAGACCGTAGGGGCATTTCAAAATGAGAGTGTACATTCCCCTAGGGAGGGTCCGACAGGGGACGCCTTAAATAAACCCATTAGTTAAAAATGGAAGGCTTGGCTTTTTCCTTTGAAGTTACAGGGATTGCTCGCTCTTCGCCGCTCGCTGTCTCTAAGCTCACCGGTCAACGCTTGCGTATTTTTTAACTTGGTGGAAAGAAGAAACACATTTCTGATTTGCAACACTCTAGGAACGTGTTTATTGTCTTTCTGCACAGCCTTAAAAATGAGCGGCCACATGTTACATGAAAATAATGAAGAATCCATTTGCAAAGCAGGTCAAAAGCATAAAATGGGCGATGATATGGCCGTAAGTAGCATGGGCTAATGGTGATTTTAAAGCAGTCGAGCATGGTGTGAATGGCTCTAATTCATCAGCTCTGCGACTGGGCACATGGCTCCAAACTTAATTAGTGTTGCACATTATGTGGGGCATTTTCTCCATTGTAATAAAATTAGAGAGAATGCTTGCTGTACTTTCTAACACGCCTTGCTGTAACGGGGGATGACAATAATCCGCCGGTGTCTGTGCCAACTGTCAAAAACTTTGACATCTATGGCAGATGGGGAGAAACGTGGGGGGGGGTGGGAATTTAGATGTTTTTTTTTTTAGACATTTAGCTCTATTATGATCCTGTGTTTTCTTCTAACATGGGCAGTGAAGAAACACTTGAACACATAACAATAACAATTTCTCCCCCAATGTTATGTCTGTCACTGAACGTGGCACACATTTCAAGCGAATCCCCTCTGATATATCAGTCAAGAATTCACAACGTGCCGAATGTTTTCATAAGCAGTGGTTGAATATAAATATACCACAAATATAATAGACCACACAGATCTTAAGAGACACCAGATCCAATCAAAACAAAGCCAAATTTTTAAATATGCTGCTTTGTTTATAAGGGTAAAAACGATCTGATGTTGACAGATGGAGGATGGGTGAAAGATCTTTAGAGGTTTATAACACTGATACATTTATATTTTATACAGCATCTTTTACAGACCCTAATTCTGCTTTATAGTATGAGTAAAATGGACCAAACTTTCACTGATGCTTCTCTGTTTTTAAACAATGCAGCAAATTTCAAGACTTTTACTGCACTGAAACATGATGCAATGAGTTAAATCAGAAGGTCAATCATGTGTCATGCTTTCAAATGACAAACAGACTATGCCAATAAATGACTAAAGTTATGCTTGCAGAAGCAAAATTACAAAAGAAAGAGAAAATGTCTCTTTTTCTAATCCTGTGAAAACAAATCCCATCAGTATCATCCGTTTTATCTGTGTTGTAATGAATATTTAAAGCTCTGCGTTCAATATCATCATATCCAGCAAGAAGCGTTTTTTTTGTTTTTTTTTTAAGCAAGACAATTCAATCAAAATCCTCACAATGTGCTTCACATAAAACCCTGGAGAAAGCAAGAGACACTTTTCCTTTCTATTTGTTTTCAGAGAGCTATCCTGAGTGTGTGACAAGAAAGGAGTCTAAAACAACCAATTAAAGCAAAATTGCCTTCACTCTAGGAAAAACATCAAGTCAAAACCCCATGGGAACTACTATAGAGCACTGAGCACTCGTCCTTTCCAATGGCACGGTCAAGATCGACCAGACGAGCACAGATAGAAAGATAGATAAATGACTTTTGGAAACCTTGTTTTTCTTGTCAACACAAGCACTTTCATGAGAATGCAACCCTGATGTCAACTCATTGCTTTACCAATATCTCCTTCCACTTTTGAGTAAAACCTTTCTAAAATGAAAGATCACTTTCTTGACACCGACCGAGACCGATTACCCCTATGATTACAGAATTTGTCCAATCTTAAAGTTTTCAAAAAGTCCTGTGCTGTAGAAAAAGCCATTGCAGTAGGGCAAATACACAACAGGGATAGGAAAAATATGAGATCTCTTTAATATGGCAATGAGATTACATGGAAAGCTAATGGAAGTTTTAGTATGAACTCATTTCTCATCACATGTTTTTCAAGAATAAGTGTGACTCTGGACCACAAATCCAGTCATAAGTCGTAGCAATAGCCAACAATACATTGTATGGGTCAAAATTATTGTTAAAATTCTTTTATGCCAAAAATCATTAGGCTATTAAGTAAGGATCCATGTTCCAAATTGACCGGTTATGACTGGTTTTGTGGTCCAGGGTCACAAATGATATGAGCTTCTATTCACATTTATTTTATGGCTCTCAACTGTTTATCAACAATTGACTTCTGTGTATATTTTAGGGAAACAAAGTTAACTGAAAATGTTAACTGAGCTATGAAAGAGCAAACTCTACAAAATAAATCTTTAATAAATCTTTAAATGTGAATTCAAATAATCAGCTGAATATATCAAATACGCCTCTTATGATTTGTGCCCAAATTGGATTGCCAATATCTATAATATCAAGAGCATCATCTCTAAGGAGAATGAAAAAAAAAATAATAATAATAATAAAAAAAGAAAAAAAGAAAAAATGGGTACTTGAGATCCATCATGGCTTAGCCTAGAAAACTAACACATTATTGATCTTTTCTTGGGTTTCTTTCTCTCCTCTGTTTGTTTAGAAAAGCCTCATCCCCACTAATAGCTGTCTCAAAGCATAATCTCCCTCCTCCCCTCTATAACCTCTTCACGGTCCTCTTTTCATGGCATCTCACACAGTTAAAGTTAGCCGCCTCGCTGCGGTGAGGCTCCGAGAGCCAATTGTGTTGCTAATGTTGACACCTGCCAGAGCGGAGCAGAGCGAGGGTTGTTTGTGCTTCGCTGCAGCCTGATGCAGATCATCTCTAAACTAGGATCTCTTCAGCAAGATTACGAGTGCTCAACCACATGCTTTATTCTACAGTCGGATAGAGAATGAAGACAGGGCAAGAAAAGTTGAAAGAAAGAGATCCAGAAGAGTTTGTATGGACTATCAGATTGTGGGGTTGCAAACCAGACAATATTACTAAATGTGACTAAAAAGTTATTTGACATCAATATGCATGGGGAACAAAAGACTGAAATTATTTAATCACAAGGAGTTTGTGTTTAAAAAAAATGACGTAAAATATTTACATTTATGTCTTTAATCAAATAAGCAAATGAGTAACATGTGACTCTGTATATACGGTCAGATTTTCTTGCTTCTAATAAAGCACAAGACGCTCTTTGAAACATCTCAAATCACACTGGAGAACATGATCATCATGTTTTCTCATGTTGTGAATGCTGCCACACACTCTACAAAATGTGTTGGCTCAACAAAAAAATGTTTTTTTTTGAGTTATGACAACTTTGAGTTAATTTACGTTCAACCAACAAGCTACATTGAGTTAATAACTTAAACATTTGTAGCTTAAACACACTCAAAAATTTAAATCGCTGCAATAAATAAAACTTAATTTCAACATTTAGGGCCAGATTCACTAAACGGGGCAAATTACCGTGAGAGCGCAATTCCACATATGCGCCACAGTTTTGCGCGTGATCTACTGCTGACGCGCAAAATAAAGAACACAGACACGGTCAAATCATTTACATAATGACCAACGCAATCTACCAAGAGCAGCACAAAGTAGCATTGGGTCGCAAATAAGCTGATGCTCATCAGGTGTGAGTTGACACAGGCGCAACTTGTTACATGTAATATATGGATAATGTCTTCCTCTGGCATTCCAAAGAAATTAATATGAGTGGAAAATATTTTCTTCCTTCTACCACACGCTCTCTGCCCTCTGCGTGTCTCCTCCTAGCAGCAACAATTGCAGCTATGTCACAAAATGGGTTAAGTGGGACATGCTTTTTTGGGCGTTTAATAATGGCGCAAATACTAGTAAATTGACTAGCGCAAACATTAGTAAATCGTGTTGCGTGATTCATTTAAATACTCTCCTCCCATAAATTTTGCTTCTGAACGGGAAACTCCTACAAATGCATATGCAATAAGGTCAGCCGCAAAAACAACTCAGTCCACGCCTTATCAGCGCCTATTTTGCAGTCAAATCCCGACAGTACTTTTTTAACGCCAAAAGAGGGTTTGCGCTGGCGCAAGCTGTTAGTAAATCTGGCCCTTATTCTCCTTATCCAGTCCTATGCAAAGCTGGGAACTAGAAATCCACTGTCTAATTTCCGAAAGTTATAGAGACAATTTCATTACGTTACTACAACTTAATTTTTTTTTTAAAAAAAAAGCCATTTAACAGAAATTTGAGTTTAAATTACAAATAATATTAAGTTGATGTAATGATCAACACTATTATGTCAACAGAACTTAAAAGGTTTAATCAAAACAATACATTCAAATTTTTTAACTTGCAACCATGCATTTATTTAAGTTGTGGTAACAGGTTCCCTGAATTACTTTTTAGAGTGCAGAAAACACTATGGATAACTAAGAAAATAGTGTAAAATAGAGGCATTTCCACTAGTAGTCTCAAACTTTTGGACCCCACCTCATGTAAAACTTTCTTTGTACTGTCATCATGACAAACGTTTACACGTCATAAAACTAAAATCTATTTCTGTTCATTCAAATGTACATGATACACCAGTGTTTATTAGTACAATAATTGTCTATGACATTTAAGGCAGCTGTCTTCACTCACGCTGACTTGGTACTCTTAAATAAACGTAAAGGTATAGCACAGCAAAACATTCCCAAAGGGCTGGATGGAAAAACAGCTCTTCATCGCTTCCATCTGTGTTGGAGTGGGGATTCACCCCCAGTCCCTACAGATGTACATTAATGCAGACAACACACTGAGCCCGTCTCTTCCACAAGCCCTCTTCACCAAACAGGCTGCTGTCCAGCCCCATCGTGTCAGTTTGAAGCCCCCATTCAAAAGTATTCATGCATCTGCCTTGGAGGCACAATGGCCGCTAGTTTATAAACTGTCTGCCCGCGAGCCCAAAGGCTTTAGTCCACATTGTTTTCATACCCTTAATAAACTTTTTGAAGGAGTTCATCAACTGGCCTGAATAGCCTGTGCACTGAATCTCAAGACAGAAAATAACAGAGATCTTTTTTCTTCTGCTCTTTTCTTTCTTTTTTTCCTTTTTAGGAGCAGTTTCTCTGACAATGGAGAGAGAAGGCTGTTAGACATCAGAGGAGTCTTAGGCCCAACACAAGAAAAAAAGGCAGCATTCAATTAAAAGAACAAAATGCTTTCCATAAAGGGGAAGGAGACAATTGATTTTTTCCTCCATTCAAAAGTGAGAGGATGATCCGAGCATCACTTCATATCTTATTCCAAAGGAGAAAAACACACATTCAAATGCACACAAAGTGTAAGGATGCAAACAGAGAGTAAATATGTTCACAGTGCACAAAGAACAGACTTCAAATCAACCTACAAGATCATTTCAAATATCATTAGGCTATAAAAAAAAGAAATAGGATGCATAAACCATCACCATTCTACACTTGAGAAATCTTTATTTATTTGTTCATTTTTCATGTGCTTCCTGTGACACCCGTTAGACAGGCAGGACAAATTTCAAAGAGGCAATAAATTTCAGTATTGGCTATAAGCCATTAATCCATTCTCATACCTTTAAAATGTGTGGAAAACTTAAAGGTCTTAAACGGGTGTCTTCTCTAATGAATTTCATCCCCAATTAGAACGGATCGCCAGAGTCCAAGTTGCGTCTCGCCTTTTCGCCTGTGGGGTCCGGAACGACTCCAAAAAATTCACAAACTTACTAAATTAACAGGCCGAACACCCATGAAATGTAAGGCGCAAAACTCCGCCTTCCGTGCTCCGGTAGAAATGTAAACTATTTAATAATAATAATTAATAATAAAAATGGTATTAATAAAATGCCGTTAAAGTAGTTATATAGACAATTATAATTATTATATTTAAATATATAAACAATGACTAATAATAATTATACAGGAGAGAAAAGAAAATACTCAAATACATAATCGTTCGTGTCTGTTTGTGAAAGAAGCGTTTAATTAGATTTGACAAGTTCAACGCGTTCGTTTCGGTCTCTGAAAGCCTGGTCAAGTTTGAGTTCCGAGTCAAACACGGAACTCAAAAAATAAATATAATAATTATTAATTATTTTAAATATTATTAATAATGAACATGTAAGAAAAAATGCTGCATAATTTCATTGCAATAGTTACAACTAATAGAGATAATTAGGTTCTTAGTAACTTGTTCTTAGTTTTTGGTTTCTTTATTTTGTTTTCGTTTTATTCATATTTCTTATTTGGATTTAAATGTTGCTACGGCTCCGTCTATCAGTGCGATTTCACTTTCGGATATAGAATTCTATCAATTCAGCGTATCACTTGTTGCTGAGATGACTTTCTCAGAGGTGATTCTGAGCTCTATGAGCTGCGCCTACTGAAGCGCGATGACCTGCCCGAGTGTGAGAGAGGTTACCGGTCACTGCCATTTACCGCATCCCGGGATCCTCTATTGTTGCTAAAAGCCATTAGAACGGATCTCTAAAACACCGACCAACGGGACTGAAACGCTCAATTAGTTAAATCCACACGCCCGCGCTGGAAAAGAGTGCGTAAATGATTGCTAAGACAAATGCGTAAAATACAACAGCAAATACAATTCTGCAATATCAACGATATACAATTATAGCACTGTTTTATATTCTCAAAAAGCATAAACAAAAATATAACAAATGTTTTGATGATAATCCTAAAACTAACCAGCCTTTCATCGATGTGGGCATATTCTTAATTTATATGCTCAGCAGGCATGTCTTCTGACACACCATTTGGCATAAATACCTCGTTTTTATCACATAATTAAGAATTTTTACACTGCACATAAGAATGTTGCGCTCTGATTCTGGAACACAAAACTATTGTGTGTTCTGAAGCACAATCCATATAATATCCATGTGCTATTGACTACAATACGACTGCAAAGACATAAAATATCTTTAGCAAATAAAACGTACGAATCTTAATGTGTTCAAATGACAGTAAAATTAATACGATTGCGCACTATATGTTTTGGATGCATTTTCAGACCCCCCTCCTCTCTCACTTACACACACACACACTTTAATGAGGCCTGTGCTCATCCGTATCGCAGCTTGTGTGTGTCAAGTGTGACCCGCCCTCGCAAATCAAATGGCTAAAACGGAAATGACAATTTACATGTCAGAATCAATTGTGTATTTAAGCCCCCATTACAAACATTAACCAGATACGAACGCAGCAAATACAATATCCATTAGAACTGCTCGAACGGAGAGGGAATTACGCACAAAGATCCAAGCAGATATACAGTATTATGTGTGATTCATGTAGACCTATTACATTCGGGGTTCTTTAGAGCACTTAAAAAGTTGAAAAATGAAATCCTCTCTGGTTATTAGCAGGAGCAGATAATAGCGTTTATGTGCGTAAAAGTCTTCTGCGCACTCCAGAATTGTGAAAACCGCACCATTACACGAATTCTCTCCGATATAAGAGAGTGATATTCTCTCCATAACATCAGTGCAGAGATTTGCACCGTCCCAGATGGCAACCCGCATTTAATGAACAGTCAGGCAGACTTGTCAAGCTAATATGAAGTCGCTTTGTACTGCAGTAGTCTCAAGTGTTTCTGATAAGCAAAAGACATCCACGGATCAAAGATCATAAGCTTCTCAATTTCCCTTAACTGAGCCTGAGCCCTCATTCACATCATCTCTACCCGTTTTTGGTTATTCTGAAACATCTCTGCAACACATCAAAACTCAAATTCAGGCCGTGTCTCGAGTTCACAGGTCATCCGCAGTCTAAAAACGACATTGTTAACTGGACTATAATCCCTGATTACAGCGGAGTCAATAAAAGACACATTAAAATACCAGCCATTTTTCCATTCATCATAGCTGGATCACTAGCAGTAATTATTAAGTACTTATTTTGTTCATTTCCTCACATATCATTACATTTATATTCGTGCCATGGAGTGATAAGGTCAGTGTTGTGAATTGTTACAGGGGCTTTTAAGCTGTTACCTTCCCAAATACTGTCCTATCAAACCAAAGCGTCAAGACACAAATAGAAACAATTATACTAAATATATATATATATATATTTGTTAAATAACATCATTATTGTATACAGCCTATTGTTTCTTATATATATATATATATATATATATATATATATATATATATTAAGAAACAATAGGCTGTATACAATAATGATGTTATTTAACAATATCAAACAATATTTAACTATTGTTTCTTAATATATATATATATATTAATATATATATATATATATATATATATATATATATATATATATATATATATATATTAAGAAACAATAGGCTGTATACAATAATGATGTTATTTAACAATATCAAACAATATTTAACTATTGTTTCTTAATATATATATATATATATATTAATATATATTAAGAAACAATAGGCTGTATACAATAATAATGTTATTTAACAGGATGTAAATTAGTAGTAGTAGTAGCAGTAGAAGTATTTTAAATAAATACATTCAAAAATGTAAACATCTAATGCCCTAGGAGAAAAAAACTTGTAAGTAAGTTGTTCTGGCTTTGAAAAAAAAAGGAAAAAAAATGTCACGATCAACAATGCTTGAATCCAAATCATGGCCAATTGCATCTGGTTCGGTAAATTTGATTGGTTCTAGGAATTATAACTGCATTTATCTGGATTTTAAGTATAATCAGCAGTGTAATGGCGAAATGGACGCAAGCGTCATAATCAGCAGCTGCAGTGTAATATTATTATGAGCTTATATCTGTTCTTTTAATACGCCTGGCAACAAAAAAATGGTTAATACCAGAGTATAAAAAGAACAAAGAATGACAATATATATATATATATATATATATATATATATATATATATATATATATATATATATATATATATATATATATTATATAGTACACACACACACACACACATATATATATAGTGTTCCTTTACGCATGAAACCCTGGAGTCTATACACTAAAGAAAATCCCTCGCCAGTCAAATTGTAGCGCTGTGTTGAGACAGGGTGACGGGAGAGAAGAGGTTAATCCGTGTTTAATGCAGTGATGGTCCACACTCTGATGGTTATGTTATCTCTGCCCAACATTTGGGTCTCCTACAATTTCAGCCCAGCCAAAATAGCTGCAAGAAAGTGCAGATGGAGTCACTCTCGACGCCTGAGGAGAAAAAATATTAATAGCTAAATAACTTCCCCTTACTTTCACTTAATCTTCCTCTCTCTCTCTCCCTCTCTCTTTCTCTCTCTCTGTGTCCCTGTAACATATTTTATTCCAGATGGATTTGTTTAAAATGTCTCCCTATGCTTCTCTTTCAGTGCGGTTTTAGGCTCGAAAGTATCTGCTTTATTTTCATATAAATGTAGGAAGAGAGAGAAAATGCCCTGCTGGTGCGCGTCTAACCGAAACTCTACTTTTCCAGAATACTCTCGCCGTATCATAGGAAAATACTGCGTTTTAAAAATATATATTTCTATTTATCGCTGAGTTCGCGAACAGTGCGTACAATAATAGGCATCAGACTGCGCAACGCTCACTGCCATCTCGCCTACAGGTTTTTGATCAGCATTATCCCATAACAACACTCCTAAACCCCTGACTGAAGTCTGTTTGATTAGTCTGGAAACCTCAGGTAATCCACAGATTTGCTGAAGTGTCCAGTGCCACTCTCACAGATGGACGCGTGGTCGCGTTTAACTGATGCTCCTACAGACAAAAAGAGCACCAGGTGAGCTGTCAGACGCGGGGCTGCAGGAGCCCATTAAAGACTAATTAAGTTTGGCAGGTTTGCGCTAACTCTGCTGTCGCTCATCATATTTTTTTATTTCCGTAACGAGGATGGCAGGTGCACAAGATTATTATTATTGTAATGGCCACTAAACTAAATGTGGAAGTCATAGTTAAGGCTATTAAGGTTAGGAGATCAGCTCAGGGTGGAGGCAATATAGCATTTATGTCGTTTGTTTTTATTAAAAAATGCCAAAAAAAAAAAAAAAAAAAAATCTACAAGATTTTTAACTAATACTGCGTAATCAGACTAACGCCTAATAAACACATGCCACTAAGTAAATAAATAAAATGTTTGCATGGATTTTATATGCCCCAAAAAGTCTGACTTTTTTTATTAACTAGATTGTCCACTTTGTAATTAATTTAAGACATTACAAACACATGCAATAAGTAAATAAATAAATAATGCATGTTAAATATACCAACACATTTACGAGATTACAAGAATAAATAAATAAATGTTGCATGTATTTTGTATGCCAAAAATGTCAACAAAAATGAAAATATGACGTCTGACTTTTTGATTTAGTATGCTGTGTAACAAATTAACACCTTATAAACACATGCATTAAATAAATAAATAAAATGTTTACATGTATTTTATATGCCCCAAAAAGTCGACAAAAATTGTAAGGTCTGACTTTTTTATTAACTAGATTGTCCACTGTTCAATTAAATTAAAGCCTTACAAACACATGCAATAAATAAATAAATAAACAAATAATTCATTTTGTATACACCAACACGTTTACGAGATTCTTTCAATGTAATAAATAAATAAATAAACGATTGCATGTATTTTGTATGCCACAAATGTCAACAAATATTTGAAAAAAAATCTTTTTTATTTAGTCTACTGTGTAATCAAATTAAAACCGTATAAACACATGCATTAAATAAATAAATAAATAAATAAACAAAATGTTTGCATGTGTTTTTGTGCCCCTACAAGTCAACAAAAATTAAAATAAAAACTGAGGCCTGACTTTTTTTTATTAACTACATTATCCACTATTTAATTAATTTAATACCTTACATGCAATAAATAAATAAATAATGCATTTTGTATACAACAGCATGTTTATGAGATTCATCAATGTAATATATAATTCAATAAATAAATGTTTGCATGTATTTTGCATGCCAAAAATGACAAATATGAGGTCTGACATTTTTAAACGCCTTATAAGCACATGCAAAAAAAGTTTACACGAATCCATCAATGTAAACATAAATAAATAAATAAACAACAGAACATATTAAAATAAACAGCAAATCTCATGAATTTACGCCCTGGGCGAGTCACTGTGAGCCGTTTAGAGATGAAAGTGAAAAGAAATAAAGGGGCTCAGTTTAATCAGGGCTTAAAAGCTCTTCTACATTAGGTTTGCGCGCGAAACCCCGGCGAGAGGAGCTGCTGGAGGATCAGTGTGTTTCTCACCGGTGCCTCCGAGCTATTACACTCCTCAGCGACACAGACGCCCATTCAACACACGGCAGCTCTAATAAGTCTTAACATTATTAAATGTTATCCGGATGGTAAACTTAAAGAATCCCTTCAAAGAATTTAACAGAGAATTCAGTGTTGTGCAGAAGATGAGACACTAAAAATGACAGATTTATGGAATCATTAACCCAGAGATGACGCACTCATAAACATTCCCAGCAAATTAACAACCACAACCAGTGGAGAGCAACGGAGAGTTATTTTTCATGCACTTGTTTAATAACCAATTTAATAATCAATTTTGCCCCGTGTGTAAATGCATATATAATAATTATTTATGAACGAGCATATAACTTTGGCATCATTTAGGTCATACAATAAATAATAATAAAAAAATATCTATAGAAAAAAATACAATAGATATTTTTATTTAACAAATTAATTGATTTATCACTACCATTTTATAGCAATTAAAGAAACTCAATGCGTCAGACAGGCTATGCGTAAACGTAAAAGTTTCACGTTGTCTTAAACCAACTGCGCAGTTACGCACAACTAAACGCGCACAAAAGACGCCGTTTTGCACCATGAAATGTTGAGCTTACAATTCTAAACGCTCCTTCATATTACAAAACTATCTAGCAGCAGGGAGCACTGAATAATTTATCTGCCTTTCTTTTCTTACTACCCTTTGTACAAAGTTTTCCCCTCTTTTCTGGGCTCTTTGAATGGAGGGTCACCGGTCCGGTTACTCTTTTTGCTGACCGGCTCCAGTGCTTTTTCTCTTTTTGTATCTCAGTCTAAAGGTTACAAAGGCTTAAAACGAGATTGTTCATAACCACGTTTAGAAAAAAAAAGGGCAAAAACGTATTGTGACCTGTTATAAATATATATAATAAAAAAATAATGCAAATATGACATTTTAGAATTATTATATTTCGAAATAAAATAGTAGGATAGAATGTTTAATTATATATATATATATATATATATATATATATATATATATATATATATATATATATATATATATATGGCCTAAAATTTAAAAAAAAAAAATCAGCTCACAATATTATGAAGATCATATATAACATCATATAATATAATATAATGCAAAATGTTGCCAAAACAAGTCACTGCACCCCGTCCACATGTCTCGCGTAATGTAGTTGCTTAAACTGACATCGATTCTCAAATGGGTCAAACTGTCAGTTGTCGTTTAGGGGGCCGTTAAAACGCGAGGGAAATGGAATGTGCCACACAAATTAATTTACCAGGCTAAATACCTGACGTCAGGGCTCACATAAATAATTGAGTAAGTACTGAACAGCTAGCAGCATGAATAATGAGAGCTATTTGTGCCATTTTTTTTTCCAAGGGGGCGCACAGATTCCCCCTGGCGAGAATGAAGGACTGCAGCATCTGTCCCTTTCAAATACCTACTTAATGAAATATCAATTGCAACAACAGCACCAATTATAGCACCAGTCCATCATGATCTGTCAGTACAACTGATCCACATCAGTGTTTTAATACACAACTTTTACGCATCTGTTCGCACACAGTGAGAAATGTAAAGGCCTCTGACCTTTGTCCCCGAGAATCCCATCGATGCTGTGCTTGGTTTTCTTTTCTCCGTCTTCATCTTTTTTATCACAGTCGTCATCGTCATCTTTCTTGCCAAAACGAGCTCTCAAAACCCGACTAATGGAGCTAACTATAAAGAGAGATGATAATCACTGTAACGCCCAGTAGGCTGTAAAAATCACAACACTAATAATGTAATTGTGAATATTTTAGTATATAGGTGCCAAAGCGCACTAACATTCGAAATGCAAAACTCCAAATCGAATATTAGAATTACAATGTTCGTCCTCTAAATTGTCAGTAAGAAAGAAATGGTGCTTACCGGAAGAGGCCTCACCTGAAGGAACCGTGCCTCTGTCACACACCCCGTCCTTCAGCAACTTATCCCGGATTTCCCAGCTGAACATCCCTGGATTCTCGCGTTTGTATTCCTCAATTCTCTTTTCAACGTCGGGTGTTGCAACTTGCTTTAGTGTAGAACAAAAACAAAAATGTCGAGGGGAAGAAAACACACGGGGAAAAGAAAGAAACGCGCGTTCTGTTTACTATAAAACACTCGAAATTCCGTATTAGATTTAAGAACTAAACTCTCCGTTACGAAATCGTTCACTCACCCTGGGTTTACTTCCACCTATTGCTCCCGGACGAATGGAACCGGTCTCCTGGTACCGACAGAGGATTTTGGACACGCATCCGTGTGAGACTCGCAGTTGTCTGGAGATCACGCAGGGTCGAATGCCGTGATGGGCCATTTCTACTATTTTGTGTCGAATATGATTTGGCAGTGGCCTTCCGTTGATGAAAACTCCACCGAGCTGGTTCACGCGACCTTGACCCAGAGGCGTCGAGACTGCGGAAAAACATTCAGGCCCAAAAAAGGAAACAATATCATACTCTGTAAGATAAAGAAAGTGACATGTTTGTATAAGTAGCCTACTTTGCGATATTAATAACCTACATGTACATTTGTTGAACAGCTTTAGTTATAGCACTTTACTTGTGGATAATTTTATCTCAGAGTCTTGAATTTATCACATGCTGTCATTCTGATTAATCAGCTAATATCAAGAAGCTATTCATGCGTAATGTCTGTTTATCGGAAGATGCGAATAGTGATTAATCAGAGCCTGCAGAATCAATCCAAAAATCTCATCCTCGCACATTTTCTTTTTCCTGAAGAATCCCTCTTTACTATCAGCCTATCTGATGTGTTACGAGAGGATGTAACACTTGAGGACACTAATTGCCATTCAAGAGGCACTAAAGATGAGGCACTTTAAACCTCGATTATTCCCAGTCATGCAACACAAATATTAGTGTGATGCTTTGAGCCAGCTCTCAGCTTTGTGTTTTATTTCCCTTTACTGCTGTGAGATACTTCTGCAAATCCCACAGATTGCAGGAGACGTGGGTTGGAAGGCTTTAGTCAAACTGCTCTTAAGCACGAATTCACTCGATGCGCGAATAATACGTGAGGACCGGAACATTTTACTTATAATGCTGCAAAAATGATTAAATCATTGATTTAAGTTTTTTTTTTTTAAACTCTTGTTCGGTCATGTAAATTATTAAATTCGATTTAAGTCGATAATTTCGTTCTTTTAACCATCACTGTCGCGTAAAAGAGTGTTAGACAAACTTAACTTATTCAGAATAAAAGATTTTTTTAATTATAAAACATTCTGTCAGTATATGTGATTAAAAAAAATAAATAAATAATGTTTTTAAGAATAAGAATAAGAAGTTACCTTCTAATGGGAATCCGGTTCTGGGGTAGTTCTGGCCTGGCGCTGGCCGCATCATTCGAGGAACTGTTCCTGGTAAAGTAGCCATTCCAGCTACTCCCAAACAATTTAAACTCTCACTAATAAATTAAAGAAATCAATCAATCACACAGAAAGCTCCAGTTTTGTTTGCGCCGTGAAAACTGTAACGGATCCAAAGAATTTAAAAAGCAATCCAAACACACACTCGCACACACACACACTCACACACACCAGTGGACAATGCCCAGTGTGCAGAAGAAAAACTCAAGATTTGTTCTTACAGTGAATACCCAAAAACAAGAGCAGAGTAAAGCATGAAATGTGCTCTGAAGCAAATATTAGTGAGATGATCTGCTAGTTTTGATTACAGCTCCTGTTTGCTGCCCGAGAGGAGTTTAAGTGGCCAACTTTGGCGCACATAGTGGGAGGAGGAAGCGCGCGCTGCGATAGGCTCTTCAGCACTCTTTTATTCGGCATGGAGAGAAAGGGTAATGCCCAAGACCTGCCGTCCAATCGGGTGGAACTTTGCAGAAAACACACACGCACACCATTCCCTCCCACTCTCTCTCTAAATCAACACAGGAAATGTTACAATGAGTTTTCATTCATCTCTCATTTGAACTGAAACGTCAGTTTAATGCGTTGGACTCTGTACTAGGGAGACACACACACACACACACACACACACACACACACAAATATAATATATTATTATTATAATATAAAGCTACTCTAGAAATAAAAACACATTTTTGTTGCATTGTAGTGGGAAAATCTGTGATCCATAATGCATTATGTACTTGACATTTAACTTGACATTTGTGCAGATATCATAACTTACTGTATTTTATTAATATGTTCATTTGGTGGAATTATGTTTATTTTCATTATTAAATAAGAAAAAGTGATTTTGAGTATACAGAAAAAAGAAAAACACGACGGATATCCATCAATTTGCAGTGTTGTGTCAAGAATCTGATTCTAATGCTATTTTTGTGTAAATAAAGAACAGAAGGAACAAGAGTGCATCGAAAACAAACTTCAGCACACTTACCTGAAATTGAGGTGATGATGATGTACAAGAAATGATGAAGAAATGGCCTGAAACAACTGACATATTCAATATAGATATAATACTATATATATTGATTATACTAATAATGCATCTGATATACAAAATAAAAATAAAAATAAAGGTTTTTCAATTGTTTTTTAGATATTGAAAAAAGGTATTGTTTCAAAGGTTCTTCAGGTCAGTGTTTTAGTTTTGAAACATTATAAAAAAAATTAAAAAATTGGAATTGTTGGTTTAACTTAAAAAAGTAGGTTGCCTTAAAATGTTGAGTTCATTGAAATTAAAAATTTGAGTTAATACAATGAAGGCGATTGATTTAATAAACAGAAAATCTTAATATTATGTTATCTGAACCACATTAATTATCTAAGTTGATTTGACAAAAGAAAACATGTTGTGATAACAATATATATATATATTCTTTTTTTTTTTTTTTTTTTTTTTACAGTGGATGCTTTTTTCTGAACAACTAGAAAATGTTCATTATGGTCGAAAAACCCTTGTGACTCTTGCTGAAACTTCGTTTTAAGAGTGTAAGTCGCTTTACCTGTTTCTCCGCGAGATCTGTGAGTCACTTATGCACATATGATAAAAATCCTCCAGAATCTTTAGGTTGAATGGCTGTGCGCGTGCTCAGCTCTGTGGGACCGCCGCGCGCTGAGATTGTGTGGAAATTGCCGTGGCGAACACTCCTGGTGGAAAGCAATTTCACAAATAATTTTTACAACAATTAGGGAGTGTGGCGGGGTGAAATGGCGATTTCACATGCAGATGTTCCGGTAGGGAAGGACCTGGCGCCCGGCAGCGGAGCTCTGACCCTCAGTGCCCGGGTGTGGTGAGCTGCGCGCGGGTCAGAGACTCACCGGTTATAGGTGCAGCATATCGATAACTATCAATTACAATAAAACACAGAACTTTAGGACTTAGTAAAAAAAAAAAAAAGATATACTTTTCAAAAATTAAACAACTGCACACTAGCCTTTCTCTCTCACTACATGATTATTTTTGTTAAAATATTATAGGCTATTTGACTCTCCAAAGTACATACGTCCCGTTTTGAGATCATATAAGGAAAAATGATCATAAAATAATGATTGTTGAGGTTGTGTTATCTCGTTTTGATTATTGTAACTTTACACTGTTCCATTTGGAATAAGTAAAAGCAACGATATGCCAGTAAAAATGCTCAGATTTCTTTCCACAGACACTCAAAAGTGATGTCATGGATAATGTTATGAAAACATGAAACTTTAAAGTTAATATCCGGTTGACTTGAGCGTGGATAATTTATAGGTAACCTCTGAGTCGATTATTTATAGAGAATATATTTCAGCTTTATATGTCTGCTTTTTATTTAAACATATTTGTCTAAATACCATCCTGGATTGTTCGTTAAAAGTGTACAAAAAAAGAGAGAAGATTTTTGTCTATCTGAACATTTTAAAAACAGCTTTTTCTAGGTTTAAAAATCAATTAATGTGGGAACATCATTGCAAATAAGTCCAAAGAATGTTAATTTAAAGAAAAACAACATAGGGTATATAAAAATAAAGAATATTTTTATTATCCAGCACATATAATCGAATGGAAAGTATCGCCACTAGAACTACCTAAATACAGTTTCAGGAATATGGATTAATTGTGCATTCATTATTTAATTATTCAAAACCTGAAATAAAGCAAAGACACCTGCACAACAGCCACTGATAATATTATTGGACTGAAGAGGAATTCACTCATGTGTAAATGAATTTGTGTCCACTAGCAGGCAATGGGTTAACTATATATGTCACATAAGATGTGCAAATCTGTTTTTACATCCTTCTTGCAATGGAAACAATGCATAAGATCAACACATGAAGCATGATACTATTTGTTCACCTGGTTACTTGCATTAGAGCTAAGCACCTTTCTTAAAGGCAAAAGCAATATTTCATTTCTTCTTCTTCCACTTGCATCTTCTAGTCCTGAAATCAAACCAGAACAGACTCATCAAAGTTCTTGTTTAGCATTACTAAGGGTGTAAACTGCTTTGTGGTCATTTTTTTTTTAACTCCAGGAATCTTTGGTCTATGTTAAAGTTGTGTAACCTGTGCTGGATCTGTTGTGTGTGTATATAGACACTGGACATGCTCCAGACTTTGCTGCCAGGTTTGAGAAACGCCGGGGAACCCTGTACACAAACCGCAGGCTGGTAGGCCTCTTCCTCTCTCCTTCACGCTGTCCACACTCCCCACGGACTCTTGTTAACTTGCTAAGGCATGCTCACATCTGCTGAGAATTATCACAATGTGTTATTGCTTCCCAAGCAGAATTATTTTATCAGACGAAGAGAGTGAAAGTGTGTTGAGTTGTGCGTGAACAGGGTCGCTGCTTGTTTAACTTCACAGTTTCTCTGGCTAGGAGAAATGACACGTGACATGCACAGAAATCACACACGAGGACATACTAAAATCTTAAAGAAGCAAGATTAATCATATAACTATATCAAAAAAACTTAAGTCAAAACAGATATTTCTACTGGTTATACCTTGAATTTAATAGCCTACTGTAAATTTACAGATAGTACCAATGTTGACTTAAAAAAACGTAACTTTAAATGAAAGAGAGTGGACCAAAAAGGTATGTTAAACTACAATATAAACGCTAAACATTTGCTTTAGTTGATAATACATACACTGTGAAAAATTATTTTTATGATTTGTTATCACAACTTTTTTTCTTTCCTCAAATCAACTTAAATAATTAATGTGGTTCAGATAACATAATATCTAGAGTTTCTGTTGGTTAAATCAGTCGCTTTCATTGTATTAACTCAAATTTTTTATTTCAATGAACTCAAAATTTTAAGGCAACCAGCTAACTTACTTTAAGTTAAACCAACAAATCGTTTTTACAGTGTAACAAAAAAAAAAAAAGGTAGATTTTTCAAAATACAATTTTAATTTTCTCTCACAATTAGTGTGCTTGTCCTTGCAAAACCTTGCTAATTTATGGCAGATATTGGCTGAAATTGCATACTCTCATGAGTATGTACTTATTTGAAAGTGAATTCTGGTTGATTGGGACACTTTTTCCCAGTCATCTCAATGGCAAAAAGTGCTCCAACCAACCTGAATTCACCCTATAATTACTTCATGGCCGATCTATATAGTATGAATGTGTGTAGTATGTATGTAATGACACTCACCATTTTGTCATTGTCATGTGACCTACCAGCGTCACTTAACTGCCTTTCACAAATCCTCCCCAGTGGCCTCATGGATAGTAAAATCGCATGCGCACTTCAGTGCTGCATCCGAAATCGCATACTTCCCTACTACATAGTATGTGAAAAATAGTATGCGTCAAAAGAAGCATATCCGAATTCACAGTACTCATAGGCAAAAATTACCTGGACGACATACTACTTCCTGTGAGATTCTGAAGACACTTTACCGTCGCATGCGCACTTCAGTGCTGCATCTGAAATCGCATACTTCCCTAGTACATAGTAGGCGACAAAAGAAGCATGTCCAAATTCACAGTATTCATAGGCAAAAATTACCTGGACGACGTACTACTTCCTGTGAGATTCTGAAGACACTTTACCGTCGCATGCGCACTTCAGTGCTGCATCCGAAATCGCATACTTCCCTACTACATAGTAGGCGAAAAATAGTATGCGTCAAAAGAAGCATATCCGAATTCACAGTACTCATAGGCAAAAATTACCTGGACGACATACTACTTCCTGTGAGATTCTGAAGACACTTTACCATCGCATGCGCACTTCAGTGCTGCATCTGAAATCGCATACTTCTCTAGTACATAGTAGGCGAAAAATAGTATGCGACAAAAAAAGCATGTCCGAATTCACAGTACTCATAGGCAAAACTTACCTGGACGACGTACTACTTCCTGTGAGATTCTGAAGACACTTTACCATCGCATGCGCACTTCAGTGCTGCATCTGAAATCGCATACTTCCCTAGTACATAGTAGGCGAAAAATAGTATGCGACAAAAAAAGCATGTCCGAATTCACAGTACTCATAGGCAAAACTTACCTGGACGACGTACTACTTCCTGTGAGATTCTGAAGACACTTTACCATCGCATGCGCACTTCAGTGCTGCATCCGAAATCGCATACTTCCCTACTACATAGTAGGCGAAAAATAGTATGCGTCAAAAGAAGCATATCCGAATTCACAGTACTCATAGGCAAAAATTACCTGGACGACATACTACTTCCTGTGAGATTCTGAAGACACTTTACCATCGCATGCGCACTTCAGTGCTGCATCTGAAATCGCATACTTCTCTAGTACATAGTAGGCGAAAAATAGTATGCGACAAAAAAAGCATGTCCGAATTCACAGTACTCATAGGCAAAACTTACCTGGACGACGTACTACTTCCTGTGAGATTCTGAAGACACTTTACCATCGCATGCGCACTTCAGTGCTGCATCTGAAATCGCATACTTCCCTAGTACATAGTAGGCGAAAAATAGTATGCGACAAAAGAAGCATGTCCGAATTCACAGTACTCATAGGCAAAAATTACCTGGGCGACGTACTACTTCCTGTGAGATTCTGAAGACACTTTACTATCCCATGAAACCATGGGAGAGGATTTGTGAATGGCAGTGAAGTGACGCAACTGATGCTGCAGGTCACATGATAATGACAACATGGCGGATTACATTCATACTACACACATTCATACTATATAGGACATACTTTTTCAACAGTCGCAAAGTAATTACTTATTCAAAATAAGTACCTGCTCAAGTGAGTATGCGATTTTGGACGCATCCCAGAATCTTTCCAGAAGTAGGGAACTTTTTGCTTATGCTTTTGAATTTGCCAACAATATAGTAGGGAAATATGTGGTATTTCAGATTAAGCCATGGTCTCTTGATAAGTCCCTCCTTCAATCCCATGTTTTCATGCACTATAAGTTTGCTTACTTCCTGGTGAAAGGTAAAAACAAAAGTGAAGCCCTTTGTGTTGCAACATGCATTAAGCATCACATCTCATGTTCACATAATTTTGAAGTTTCACTTTTTTTCCAAGTAGATGTTGCAATTCCTAAGCAAGCAGAGTTTATATGGAAGGCACAAGTATATACTTATATGCCTGGAAGCACATACAGCTAGCTGGAGACTCCCCCCTCTGACAGGCTTTAGAGGAGGCGCAGTAGGAGGCCTGCTGGATTGCAGAGATGGATTGGAGTAGAGGAGAAGAACCCCTCATGTTTGAGGGGACTCCTTAAGGAACACAGGAATGTGGGGGCCGATCAAGGCGAGCTGCAGACGTCTTAGACACTTATTGGTAAACAGCAGTTGAAAAGATAGTCCTCTGCATTGCCAAAATGCCTTATCATCTGAAAGCAGACATGTCACCTGTCTTTGTCATTTAAATACAAACGAATCTTGCTTTAATATGTATAAATCTAAATGGAATGTCAGGGTGCTTCTTTAGACCATGATTAGAGTGAGCAATGAAAAAGTATAGCACATAAGTGATTGTAGAAATTCACCCGCAGAATCCAATATAGCTTTAAAAAGTCAAAAAGGCAATGTCCTGCACTAATAATCTCAAAATGTGCAAAGACATGAAGCGCAGATTTTGACCTATTGGCCCACAGCAACATTAAACTCTATCAAAAGCAACTTCCATTAACAGAAGTGCCCAACAGAAGAACAATTTAGCTTTGCCTGTAGCTTTTCTTATTTAAGTAATATCATTCATCAGCGTTTTTTTTTTTTTTTTTTTTTAAATAATATTTACACTGACTAAAATGACCTGAGATCAACCCAAGTGCATGTTTCCATTACAACATGCTCATGAATATTTTAATTACATTTTACCTTGCAAATGAAGTGGCAATTATGAATTCTGTCTCAAACATATTCCAGTGGCAGAAAGAAACTAACAATATGAAAAGCATGAAACATTTAGTTCAGTTTCATTCATTCATTAACCATTTCAGTCGTCTCTGACTCTTTGGGCCATCTCTCACCATACGCGAGAGACTGTCCATGAATTTTCTTGGCGATGATTTAGGTCGCCAGGTCTTTCCCCAATCCTCCCCATTACATGGCTTGGGATTCACGCACACACGTACGGACAATTTAGCATCTCCAATTCACCTATACTGCATGTTTTTGGATTGTGGGAGAAACCGGAGCACCCAGAGGACACATGCAGACACAGGGAGAACATAAAAGGTTCTAATATGTACAATTTAGGTACTAATATGTACACCTTTGGTACCAGTATGCACTATTTAGATATTAGGTATTTAGTCTTAGGCCCCCATTAGATGTTGTTTTAGCAATGATATAATGGACCATATATAATTATTTCTCAGTCTCTTTATTAGAACATAACCAGAAAATACAGTAAATTTTTTTATGCAGTATTAAAAAAAACTTTTATAGGCTGAAGTGGCAAGTGGAATGGAAAAGAACTGGAAGGCCAAGAAAACTTTCAAAATCTGATGAGAAGTCTCTTCTTTGAGAAAATGGAAGTCCAGGAGACATGTGACAGGAAGTCACGCAAAAACCGATTTTTGCTTAAAGAAAAAATTTTGTTGAGAATTTTTTTTAACATTTTGTGTACATATTTCCTGTATTTTCTGTTTGTATCGTAATAAAGAGACTAAAAAATTAATATGGATGGTCATTACCCTAATGACCCTAATATGGAGGGTCAATTTTTTTTAATTAAGATTGAATAAATAAGCTTTTCAATGATGTATGGTTTGTTAGGATAGGACAATATTTGGTCAAGATACAACTATTTGAAAATCTAGAATCTGAGGGTGCAAAAAAATTAAAATATTGAGAAAATCGCCTTTAAAGTTGTCCAAATGAAGTCCTTAGCAATGCATATCCACTCACAAAAATACATTTTTGATATATTTATATTTATAGCAATCTTCATGTAACATGATCTTTACTTAATATCCTAATGATTTTTGGCATAAAAGAAAAATCGATAATTTTGACCCATGGCTATTGCTACAATACCTGCGTGACTTATGACTGGTTTTCTGGTCCAGGGTCTCACACACACACACACACACACACACACACACACATATATATAGGGTTATATACATATATTTTTAGGATTACAAAAATATATTGTAGCAGGCAAATCCTCAGTAAAGGAGTCATTGCTCTGCCCAGAACAGCATGGAAATTAAACTGATATGAAGATCTATTGACCCATATTAAGATCCTGCTGGGTTCCTGATTACCCCTTTTGACATCCTTGTGGTGGGATAAAATTGCAATTTTCTTAAAAATGAACCCATTCTATTCAGTTTCTGATTTAAAAATCAAAACAAACAGTTTTATGATTTTTAAATAAGAAATGTTATAGTATAAAATGAGTAAGAAATAATCAAGTTAGAACATTTCTAGGTTAGTACTAAAAAAAATAGCAAATTTGTGACATTACAAAGAAGATAAATATGAGCATTTCGCAAGCAGAATCTGATTTTTGAATCCACATGCATATACAGATGCTCTTTTCAGCTTTTTAGTTTATTTGTCATTTAAATGTGAAGAATGCCTCAGATGTATTGCACTCCATTCGCTAGATTTATGTATGTTTTTGAAGAATACGACCTTGGTTTTCTACAAAACTGTCTTTGTGATCTGACAGAAACTTCAGACGAACAGACAGGCTATAGGGCCATATCCTCTTGCGTCCTGCGAACTGAAGCCTGACCTCTTGAACTTACGCGCTCAAACAGGGTCTGGACACTCCAGAGTGTGATCAGGTCACGACCCAGCAGGGAGGTCACAGTGAGTTAAGTATCCTTCTTAAACGTAGGGGTGAGAGCTCTTATCTTTAATGAAGTGTGACTATCCTGTGCTGCCACTGTCTGGCCTGACCGCCCTCTCAGCTAAAGGCACGTTATGAAGAGCAGCGGAGAGCTCATCTAATCTGCCCAACTCAAAAAAATAAAAGGCTTTTACATCCATAAAGCCTTTTAAAGTCAATGGGAATGATTTGTTTCCATCATCCTCCAGGACAAATCTACGTATATAAAGCCACTCAAACTGATCTGATCGTGGTGTCTCTGGATTTTTGTGGTTTTGTAAAATTTAAGGATGTCACATTTACATGCAAATTGCTTGATGAAGGCCATTTACTAAACTTTATAAACATAAGATTACATCAAGAAACAAAATGAGTAAAAATGGTTTGAAGTTGCAATGTTACAACTCTCAGATTGTTGCCATTATTAATGGATTAATTGAAATGGTTGGTTAAATAAACTTGCTATGCTATAAAAATCATGAGCGCTTTGGTTTAGTTGATGCCGATGCTTGGTTTACATGTCATTAATGCATATTTAATATTTACTTACCTAAAGTTTTGACAATGCTAGTTTGAAAAATGCTGTACAACATAGTTTTCTGTTTGCACCCCCTGATAGATAATCTGTGATGCCTGTAAAACTAAAAAGGTTACAAACATAAGCTCTTAAATAAAAGAGTCATGAGACTCTTACAAACCTTAATGACATGTGATAAACATACCGACATGTCTCAATCAGTTAAGACATCCCTCTTATCACCAGAATGAAGGAAACTCTCTGTTTACCCATGATGAAAGTGGCAGGATCCATTTTGCATGCAGTCCGAATTAGTTTCAGTGAATCCGTCCACAAGCCCATGACAGATGAAACAGATCATTTGATCCACGACACGTGAAGCCAAACTCTCTTCACCCTATGAGATAACAAATCACATGCTCACACACTTAAAACAGTCAAATCTGTAAAACCGACAGGTAACCCAGTGAATGCAGGTATATATTGTCAGTTATGTTTATCAGTTCCTTTAACTAGATATTCTTACTTCAGGTTTAAATCATCAAAGCAAAGTTCCAAAGGCCTTCAAAATAAGTGTATACACAATCAAGCTACTGAACATGTTGTTCTGTTTGTGACGACTTGCCCCAGTAGCTGGTATCTTGTCACAGTAGGATCAATTAAATTATTAGAACACAAATAGCAAAAATCAAAAGGTCCAATCCAACAGATTTTATAAGTAATCAACTGTATAAAATGACAAGAAAAATGCGTGTGACAACTTGCCCCAACCACACCTTGCCAGTTCAATCATTTGTTTAATATCTATCCTTATTATACACTGTATATGCATAGTATACAGTTATATACAGTACATTGATTTAATGCATGTCAAAGTGGTTTTACTGTGTTCACTCTAAAAAAATAGCTGTAAAAAATGAAACAAATTTACACAGTAAAATACCGTAAACAGTAATATACTGTAAATACAATGCATTCTGGGTAAGATTATTTGTCATTTTCGAGAAAGTAGCCTATAGGTTATTTTCTTGAAAATGACTAATATTACCCAGAATGCATTGTTTTTACAGTATATTACTGTTTCAATGTCAGATGTTTGAATCCAACATATAAAACCATTACTAAAACAACAAAAACATTTGTGCATTTAGCCGCTTAAGTCAAAATCTTATAGTTACTGAAATATAGTCCATAACCAGTTAAAAAAAATAATGTTAGAAAAGCAGATTAAAACCTTTATGGTGAAATGGTGGCATATAATATGTCACTCATCTTCCGTTTGGATTGTATTAGTGATGGGCATAATAAATCGGGTGGATTTGGTTATTTTCTATTCATTCTGGGGGATTTTACCACTTAAAAAATAATTGCATTGATATTTGGTACAGAAACAGTGGATTAAAGGTGCAGTTTAGCTAAAAAGCATTTATTTATATACAATATCAGCAGATTTATGATGTATCTACAGTTTGCATCTCTGCTGGGTTCTCACTAGTGAATAACTGTTTTAAGATTATTATCTTAAACAAATCATTTACCCCTAATTACAAAATATCTAAATGATTTGACACTGGCTCAACCACTTATATCCTTGTCATGTATAAACATACTACAGAGGGAATATCAAAATCTTGTTTCCTGCTTGTTGTTTTAAACAGACCTTGTCCTTAAGTGAGGAATTCTCTTTTTTTCTGGTGCGTTATCTGGTCATCCGAACAAGCTGGAAAGGACAGTCACGGATGATTATGGCTGTAAAAGCTTGTCTTATGGTCCACAGGAGCATGAGATCTTCACAAGAGCATCAGCCAGAAGTGAAAAGAATGGGAGTTTTCAGCTCAACTTTCTCTGCTGATCCACCATAAAAGATGCATTTGGTTTTCCCTGCATCTGTATCTGTTCATTCACTATTTATTCATTTAAATACTTACTCCAATTTTACTGGGCAAGTTTAATGATGATAAACTTTTAACAGTGATGTGGCAGTGCTCCATTAAAGTAAAGGACCTAGACCAACTTAGAGATGATCTTTTCCGTGATGCTGGTTTAAGCTGGTCTGATGCTACTTTAGTTGTTTGACTGACAGAAAAGGGTGAAAACAATATACGTCTGAATAAATAAACTATTTGTTAATTCGCATTTTCAAAAAGCAAAATACAAAATAGATCTTTGTAGAACAAAACTGCCACCTAGTGGCCGAACTTATCACATTCCATCTATGCATGAATATTAATGACGTTACGCTGCGGCTGCATTACGTTCCTAGAACGTACGGACGTAACGTACTTAATATTCATAAGCAAAGCCTTCACCATAGTAGGGTCGAGAAATACTCTTCCGGTCCGGGAGAAAAACATGTCGGCGCCCTTGCGAATGTCATGTTGTTGACTGTCTTTATGTAGTATGTGTGTTCTAACGCTACCACAAACACGTTAAGCTTATATTTAATAATATTACAGACGTTTCTGCATGCAGTTACCGGATATATAAGGTATGTGGTTTTTTGTTTTGTTTTTTAATGCGAAATATGGTTCATATAGGCTAACGCATGCTGTCATAAAGACTCAGTTATTTTAATGTAAGACCTTATTTGTATGGCAAGTTGGTACTATGAAATACCATATTGTTCTATAAATACGTTCTATTTACGTATTCTATTTTGTTGTCAACAGAATCTGTCAATCATGGTCCATTTATGTAAGTACTCTTAAAGCCCTAATGCTAATGCTCTATTTTGGTCCTGGAGACTCCTAAATAACGCACATTTTGGATGTTGCCCTGTAAAATGTAGTCTTCAGGACCATTATTAAGACCTACTGCTTTACTTCAGAATTAAAGCCTCATGTTTGTGACATTAAACATTATGCATTGTCTTTTGTCTTAGCATCTTTCCTGCTCAAGAAATATCATGGTGGGCATGTGGTCATCAGGCTGGCATTAGGAGGTGTCGTTAACAGACCCTTCTATCGCATTGTGGCTGCTTATAATAAACGGGCGAGAGACGGTAAATATATAGAGCAGGTGGGATCATATGACCCTCTCCCGAACATTCACAATGAAAAACTTGTCGCCTTCAATTATGAAAGAATCAAGTACTGGATTGGATGTGGCGCCCATACGACACAACCAGTGGCCAAACTTCTAGGTAAACAGGATTGTGAATTATTACTCATTATTTCATTTCAAAAACAATGCTTAGTGATTACAGCAAAAGGCACTGACACTGATCCTTTTTTTTTCTCCGAGTAGGATTGGCTGGATTTTTCCCACTGCATCCAATGACAATAACAGAAGCAGAGCGGAAACGAAAAGCTGCTTCGATAGAAGTTAAAACAGAAAGTCAAGACCACATGGAGCAGTAAAACCAAAATAGACACTGTAAATGTAAAATAACATGTTAATAATTACTTTGCATCTCAGTAGTGACAATAACCTCACACTGAGCTTTTGTTTAACTGATATGATTTATCATGTTTTAAGGGTTTTGGCAACAAGCTTCAGCACAGGTTTAAACTCCAGACATGATTCAAATTTCCTGGAAACTGAAAACAGCTTGAAAGATAAATGAGGGGCTGTAACGCTGAAAGTGAATTCTGTAATCATTAAACTCTGTAAACACACTCTCTCTCGTCACTGAAAGCCAACAATCGACTGACAAAAAAAAATTAATGAATGATCCGACCTGGAGAACCTACACTGAGAGTTAAAATGAACATTCTTCTTTGTTTAATTTCAGACCAATTGATCTGAACCTAATGTTTACACAATTGTGTAACTCTATTATAGCAAGCAATGTACTGATGTATCTAACTGTATACACCCATGTACTCGTATTAAATCATTTTTATAATTTGTAAAAGGGCCCAAATTCTTTCTGAGGTCAGCTTATGAAATACAAGAGTAAATATAGCTTCAAGCTGAAATTATCGGGGCCAAGCAGAAAGCCGAAACGGTTTGACATATTGACTTGAAATCCATAACTTTTTGTCGGCATGGTCTGAAGATGATACGATTAGATTTTTGTGAAAATCGGAGTAACGGTCTAGGAGGAGTTTGAAAAAGTAGGTTTTTAAAGAAAAACAATATGGCGGACAGGAAGTTCAGCCGACTATAGCAGATTTGATATCTATGTTCTCAGCATGACACAAGGAATCTACTGAGATTCATTACAATAGGTTAATATAGTCCAAAGTTATTAGCATTTTTGTAAATTGTTATAACTTTTGACCACATGGTGGCACTGTGCTGAATCCTTTTGTGTACTGTCAGGGCATGGTGCCATATGGAGTTTCATATGGATACACTAATGCGTTCATAAAATACAGCACAAAATTCAAAATGGCTGAATTGGATATCATTCAGCATGATACCCCGGATCTAACGAGACCAAATTTATGATTTTTGGACAAACCCATAAGTTATAATCAAACATTTTTCGTATCTTTCGTATTTCGAGATACAGCCTTTTGTCTATTTTCGCAAGTGCTGCTTTAAATTCGTTCGCGTGTTTTTTGAAAAAGGTTTGAGAAATCGACTTGAATTCCATAACTTTTTGTCGGCATGGTCTGAAGATGGTCTGGTTAAATTTTCGTGAAAATCGGTCTAGGAGGAGTTCAAAAAAGTAGATTTTTCAGAAAATTCAAAATGGCGGAAAAATTTTCATGACAGAAAATTACATCATAGGGTGCAATTGATTCGTCTTGACCCAAGGAATTAGAGGAAAAAAATAATTTTGTTTCTTACCCGGTTCAAAAGTTATTAACATAAACATGAGTGCAACTTTGGACAGCTGGTTGCGCTAGAGGGATTGAGTTAGTGACACCGAATTTGCTATGGACACAGATCAGACTTTCCTCTAACTGTGTGCCAAATTTTACAACTTTCCCGCAAGCGGTTCTATGGGCTGCCAAAGACTTCCAGAGCGGAATAATAATAATAATAATAATAAAAGAACGCCAACAGATACAATAGGTGCCTATGCACCTCTGGTGCTTGGCCCCTAATAAATATGAGCTATATGCTTTGTATAAGTTTTTAAATACAGTCATCTGAAGTAGTGCTTATTCTTTTGTCATACTGTGTTAGTGAAAATTATTGATTTTGCTTGGCTCTGCAATTGCTGCTATATTTTTAAGTATGTACATACTGTTGAGACTATAATGTTACAATGTAAATATAGTGAATCTGATTGCTGTTTGAAAGATAAGATGCAATACCGTTTGAGTACGCAAGAATCTTATCTTTTATGAGAGTTGAAATGTTATGTATAGCTTATTTCAATTTACCAATAGTGTGTCGAAGGTTTTATAGATGGGCTGTGTATTCTGGCTTGCCAACATGTGAATAGTGATATATAACATCAGATTACACAAATGGATCAAAATGTTCTTTTTAGAAAACCAAAACAAGCCGTTTATTTTTATTTTTTATATTAGTGTTGCCTGTAGGGCAGGAGGTTCATATATTAAATCTATCAAGTAAAAGATTTCTCAGACTTTGCTATTAGAGCAGTGTTGTTGCTGTTAAGTAAAACTGTTCTCTTTATTGAAATAAATATAAATATTAGATGGAAATCTTAAAATTAAAAAAGATGCTAGTAAAGTTGAAGTGCTAAAATTACTACAATGAAAACTCAAAAATATAGAGAAATATTTTAAAAATGAATAAAATTGACAAAAGCAGATACAACTACTTAAACTAAAAAAAAATAAAAGATAATTCAAAATACTATAATAGTATTATTCTAAAATAACACTGGTATTGGCTATGCAGGCAAAGTGACGAGAACCCCTTTTAAAAGCAATACAAAATACTCTTGAGAGTTGGTCTTCAACAAAAAGAAAAGAAACATTAATTTAAGGTCATTCCACACCCTAAAAAAGAGCACATACACGTCCACATGGAACGAGGAAACATGAATCAGATTTACTTATGTCAACTCGCTGTTTTAAAAAAAGCCATTGATGTCAGCTAGTCTTACTCAATATTTATACAGTTTTGTTACTTATTGCTACAGTCTAAAATATAAATATCTTGTAAATACAACTGAAAGAAATAACAGTTCTCAATTTATCTGCGACACAGATGCAAGCAACAAATTAAATCACTACTTAAAAAAAGACCTTAAAAAAAACATGGTTTTGTATGGGAATTATTGGAAGATATAAGCAAAGCTTGACTTCACATGAAATGTGAAATTAAAAGCAATAAATACTAGTGTATCAAACCATTTGTTTAAAATCATAACCTGGAGGTCGAAAAATGTCTAGAAAAACTATTTTTGTCACCAGTGTGACAAAAAGGATGCTACCTTTTGGGAGACAATACACTTTCTACAAACTCTTATAAATTGAAATCCACAATTCAGAAACAAAAATAAGCACAGTACTGAAACTTACACAACATTAGTCAGTCTCACTGTTCCAATCTATCCCTAAAGTGTCTTCAGGTCTGGGCTTTGCACAGGCCGGTCTAGTTCTTCCACACCAGACCACATTTTTCTTGCCACTGTCGCCTTTTGGCTTGCTTAGCTGGGGACAATTAATATTCAGCAATATTATTGACTTGAATGCACTGACACTATTGATGAAAACTGAACTGAGTTGGATGATGAATCAATAGTGAAATACAAAGTTCTGTCATAAAACTCTAGATGACGCAGACCATCACATTGTTCTCTATAGGGCATAGCTGATTGGTTCCTGTTGTAACAGTAGCTAATGAGCTCGCTGCTCAACCTTCAAATACTTGGTCAGTATTTGCTGTAGCAGTTGCAGTTAGCTTTTCAGAAACCCTCCATCTTCCCCAGCTCCACCTGTATAGATCTGGGGCCATATTCACAAAACATCTTAAAGGGGAGTCTAATGCTATTTCATGCATTCTGACACTGTTCAAGAGTTGGATTCTCATGCTAAACATGGCCAAAGTTTCAAAACACGAGTTGGACGTATTTCTGTGCCAAAAATACTCTTCCAAATCCTCACGAACTTCGGGGGCTTTTTTTCGAGTATGGGCCTGTGTGACGTCAACGGGGTCGGAATTCCTTGTACAGCCACTTCTCCCGGAAGAGAGCGCACGCACACGTCGACCGGAGCGAGACAGCAAGAGCACGCCCATCAACCTGCTTCGTTCGGCTTTACGGAAGTCGTCGGCAGCGCTGCACAGGACTTGCTCGAGATTTGTCACTTTGTTTTTAGACCATGAAATCAACAATGAAATCACCAAAGAAGTGTGTTTTTGGTTGTGAGGGAAAGATAACCTTGCTTCCCAAAGTTGAGCTGAGAGATTTTGTGCTTAAGCATTACATTGATGCGCTCTCGATATTTGTTATTAAAATAACCATAGAAACTGATAGTTTCAATCACTTTTTTATTGGTTAAAATGAATGGAGAATATCTTGTGTTTTTCCGTGGCTGCTCGAGCCCTCAGGATCGACGCTTATGGTTTCATAAACAAGGCCAAGTTCGACGCTGGATTTACAGATCGTTTGAAACTGAAAGATGGAGCGGTCACAGCTGCGCGTATTCGTGACAGCTCGTCACTCTATCTCCGCTCACACGACACGCCTCCAGGCACTCGGCTGTTTTACGGAAAGACTCGGTACAGCGTATGTATCTTTTATAAATTTGATAAAATTAAAGACTTTTCAGTGATATGAAGGATGCTATACTACTCAAGTTTAACATAAGATTGGCAGAAACTGTGTGTGATACCCCCCCTTTAAGGCTAAAAGTAGCCCCTAACTTGCCAATTTAGGAGAAACTCTTAAAAAATAATGGCCGTGTCAGTCCTTATTTTAGGACTCTTACATTTTTGCTCTAAGAGTATTTCACAAAGCATTTTAGCGCTAAAACTAGCTCCTAAATCTGTGAAACGAGAACTCCTAAATCACTAAAACCAAATCACAAACAATCCTAATCCACCTAAAGACACGGTACACTACTGAGGCAATAGCGATAGAGCCTTAGGTGCTGAACCTTTTCTTCAAATGCAATGCATATTTTGATTTATAGATTTGAATCGAAGAGAAGACGCCAAAAATAAATCTTTAACAAATAAATAATGTCCGATTACCTGTGGCAGTTGTTTTCACGAGTTCACACTTACAAATATTCGAATAGAGTAAAAAAAAATTAAAAAAATACATATACATATATATATATATAATAAGTGTATTTGGCATGCTGTCCAAGAGGATCGAGGACTCCAAGTTTGGAATTTAGCCCAAACCCAGAGTTCTTCCCGTATCCCCAGCCAAGAGTGAGGAATGGGGTGGCGAAGGGATGCAGAAAACTGTGGAGGTAACTATAAGTGAGTCGGCTCTGGTCTGTGTAAATATACCTCCACTCGAGCTGATAGACCGTTCGAACGCGCTCCTCCAAAATTTTGTATATAAAACATCATTTGTCGCTTGAATTCTGCAATCTCTCTAGACACAGACATGTAAGAGGCTGACAATTAGCTGAACATAACAGTTTAATTAATTTTAAAACATTTATTTGCATGGCAACATTTTTATTAAAAAATCTTTTTAATTGAATATGGCAACATTTTTATTTTAAAACCCATCCATAGCAACAAGGTCAACCCCGCCCTTTCTCTTAGCTTAAGACTTCTGTCTATTCCGATCTAATCAGATCTATTCCGCCAAAACAAAACATATCAATCCATATCATATCCATTACTATTCCAAACACTCCGAGAGTTGTCATGACAGAACTGATTTCACCTGAATGACCGTTTACTTTTATTGTCTTTATAGAGCCGCTTTACACCAGATTTGAATTCTGTTTGCATTAATGAATCATTATTTTCCTGTTTATCACTGAAAGGCTGCTTTGAAACTATCTGGGATACATTTTCCAAAAGCACTGTAATGGTCTCTACGATCAAATTAACTCACTATGGTTTTGGGAAACGCAGCCCGTATTGTATAAAGAGCTATAAAAATACAGGTGACTTGACTTAAATTATTTCTGCAACGGTGCATTGTCATGCTGGAATACAAAGGTCCCATTCTCAAAACATTTTGTTGCAAGCAAGCAAGTTAAAGGCTAACCATTCAGGATGTCACTGTATGGTGTAACATTAGAAGTTTCAGTAACAAAACCTGTTATGGCAAAGGTAGTGTAAACTCTGCTGAAAAAAAAAAACATCTTAAACTAGCCCAAGCTGGCCTTAGCTGGTCTCTCAGACTGGTCTGTTGGCAGGTCAGACTGGGAACCAGTTGATTTCTCAGCTGAACACCAGTTTGGCCAGGCTGGGAGAACATCTTAAACTAGCTAAGACCGGCAATCCAGCTTAGACTGGTTTAAGCAGGTTTTTTTAAACCAGGGTTTGTTTTTGTCTTTCTTGAAAATGCTTATTGGTAAAATTTACTGAGAATACAGAACACTTTAATCCATTGTTTGAGCTCAACTTCTGTGATGGATAAACAATGTCATGTCTTTAATGCATAAATCATAGCACTCAAATTTAAAGGTGTTTCCTTCGTGGTAAATGCATTCCATTTCCATCAAAATGCCCTTTGGTTTCATGCAGTCCATATGATGATCTTCTTTATGACTCAAAAACGTTTTTAGATAGCAAATAGGTGTGAACATAGGTCAAGAACATATTCTACGCCTATTGTAGGGTCATTGTTTTCCTGTGGTTGCCATATGAAATTGATTAACACAAAGTGAATGTCATTTGTGAATGTATTTATAGAGTGTCACAAGGAGGAAGGAACCAGTGTTACTAACCTCTATTATTACATTTCACACATAAGTCTTTTTTTTATTTTATTTTTTTATAGACATGAATATCTCAAATCATGTTGAGGAGAGATATGACTTTTATAACTTTTTTTTTCCTAGCAGATAATAAAACGGGTTGAAAAATCTAATAGACCTACAATAAAGGAATGATGTAAGACATACTGTATTTATGCAAAACCTAGCAACCTCATATCAACTTGTCAACTAGTTAACTGTTAAACCGATGACTTTCTGAAGAGTGTATTATGATACAGTCGTTTAACACTTTGTTGCCTATTAGGCTATAACAAAAACAAAAAAAATTTGTTGAATGTAAAGCAAAGCATCAACTCAAAATACAGCTCAAAATGCAGTCAACTAAATCTCCTGTCTGTTTAGTTTTGGAAAAATTCATAAGAATGCCAAACTTTCAGGTAATCTTTGGTTTTGTTTTTGTATTATTGTTGATTTATTATTCACCTCAAATTATTTATCATGACCTACAAAATGTTAGATAACAGTACAAACAAAGGGTGTTTTGAGCTGCAATGTATTAAGTGGAATAGTTAATGACCTTGAAAGTACGATGTTTCATTGAACATCATAGTTTCTTATCTTTTTTTTGTCTTTAAGTACCTATAAAGATGAACAAGTAAAACTGAGAGCAAAATACAATATTTAAAAAGATGATGAAAAGTTTCGTTTCTCTCTTTTGGGTTTATTGCAATACAGCACGTCATACTGAGAACTCCTTGGAAAGGGCTTAACAGGTCAAGGTCATATAACTGTTCGGGCACTTCAAAAGCACACGCACTCCCACCCAGTGTTGTTTACAGAAGGTGTGAACTTGCCTTTTTTTAACACAAATGTGGCCATACCTTATAACATTTATTGCTTGCAGGGAACACGCACACATCATCTTCATAAGATTGATGTTGAAATTAAACTGAGGAGAAACACTGATGGCAGGTGCATTTGGCTTACTATTGGAAAAAGCAAACCTCAAAGCAGATATTTTATAACTATTTATTCGTTTTAAACAACCATCTAACAGAAACAATCTCAACATGAATTTCTGGAAAAATACTTTTTTTATTGCCTCAGTCCTGCTGGTAACATCAGGTGAGTTTTAAAAACTTCTCATTATTTATTTACTTAACTAAATTGATTAATTAAAACCAAAATGTCATTTTGGTGGGGTGGGAAATGTCAATAGCTGGTGGAAAACAGAAAAAAGGCACAGCTAAGTAATTGCAGTAAAACATCTGACTACATCTTCACATTTCATAGTTGAAGAACATATAGTTATTTTGTGAATTTGTATTATATACAGAGCTGGGTAGATTACTTATGAATTGTAATCAGTTAATACTTCAAAATACTAACACTAATGTACCTGTTGTTAGTAACACTGAATAAAACAAAATATACATCAAATATTTCATCTATATTTCATATATTATTATAATTATTATTTCAAGTATATACAGTTGCAAGAAAAAGTATGTGAACCACTTGCAGAATCTGTGGAAATGTGAATAATTTTAACAAAATAAGGGAGATAATACAAAATGCATGTTATTTTTTATTTAGTACTGTCCTGAGTAAGATATTTTACATAAAAGATGTTTACATATAATCCACAAGACAAAAAAAAAAAAGCTGAATTTATTAAAATAACCCCATTAATAAGTATGTGAACCATTGATTCTTAATACTGTGTGTGGTTAGCTGGATGATCTACGACTGTTTGTTTATTCTGTGATGTTGTTCATGAGTCTCTTGTTTGTCCTGAGCAGTTAAACTGAGCTCTGTTCTTCAGAAAAAATCTCCAGGTCCTGCAGATTATTTAGTTTTCCACCATCTTTTTGCATATTTGAACCCTTTACAGCACTGACTGAATGATTTTGAGATCCGTCTTTTCACACTGAGGACAATTGAGGGACTCAAACACAAATATTAAAAAAGGTTGTAATCCGTTACTACCCAGCTCTGATTATGTCACGTTTCTGCCCGCTGCTGCTTCCTTCCACTCCCCACCAGAGGTCTCTGTTTCACCATTAAGACTTTTTCATTGCACACACACGCAGTCACTTCACTCTGGACTACATTTCCCACAATCCCTCAGCTAGGCACTGATCACACTCACACCTGTTTCCCATCAGGTTCCCTTTATAAGCTGCACTCACGCACACTCATTGCTGAGTATTGTTTAACCTTTCATGCAGTGTGTAATATAGCTGTTTGTGAATGTAAATGAATGCACAATAAATAAAGTTATTGTCTCACAAAAGAGTTTCTGAACTGCCAAAACGATTAGTAACTCCAGTCTTACTTCCATAACATTTATATGTAACATTGTAACAAATTTGCATAATGCTGACCTATGGTCAAACAATGTCTAATTTGAGCCGCCCTTAAATACTGTAGCTGGTTCATGTTGTGTACATGTTGAGAAGATGCTGTTTTCTGTGCTGCAAAAGCTAATTCTCTTTGTAAACACTTGTAAGCACTTCTAAAGGATTTGAAGAGACAGTGGTTAAAATTACCACAGCGATAAAACAGCAATATAACCTTTTGATAACTGCTTCTCAAATTTCTGTGAGGTCTCAATGGGATTTACAAAACGCTTATCAATTAAAGTTAGGACAGTACCCACTTTATTTGGAACAATTTGCTCCTCTGAATCACAACCTTTAAGTATGATTAATTATTGATGTATATATTTTGTTCATGTGTTCAGGTGTTCAAAATACGTAGTTTTGTGTTTTATATTGTGTAACTGGCTAACTCATGTTAATACTGTTTTACTGAAATAGTTCTGTGCAGTTTTACAAACTTTAATGTTACATCAGTCTTTCATGTTAGTGCTCGGTTAATGTATGCACAGATATTGATACAGTTAATAATACAGTTCCCACATGTGCACCGCAATAAATTAGAAATATACACATCTGTTTGTTGATGAACATATACTTATTAATGCAGATGTAGAGGAATTACAGTTGCAACATCTCATAATTTACAGCCCATTAAGTAAAAACTTATCACTGAGAAACGGCCTGCTCAAGTTGTCCTTGTGATTGAGGTGCAGATTGAATAACTATTTTTTTCAATGTTTCATAATCGGAATTGTGCTTGAATTAAACTGGTAAAATCAACGCCATTGTTACAGCCTTTACAGTGTGTACAATCGCTGAAGATTTAGGAAGCCTTCGGAGCTTAAGTTCAGTTATTGTAATGGGCATTTCCTTCACGACACGCACTGTAAGCGGTAGACCAATCTCAACAGAATAGGCCATCTTACCGAGCAGAGCAGAGCAGGCTTGCGGAAAGATGGGGTTTACAGAGGCTGAATCTTCGGATGAGTTATGTTCAGTTCTTTGAGAAACATGATGATGTGCAATGTACAGGTGCATCTCAATAAATTAGAATGTCGTGGAAAAGTTCATTTATTTCAGTAATTCAACACAAATTGTGGAACTCGTGTATCAAATAAATCCAATGCACACAGACTGAAGTACTGTAAGTCTTTGGTTCTTTTAATTGTGATGATTTTGGCTCACATTTAACAAAAACCCACCTTTTCACTATCTCAATAAATTAGAATACTACATTAGATCAATAAAAAAGGGATATTTTAAACAGAAATGTCAGACTTCTGAAAAGTATGTTCATTTCTATGCACTCAATACATGGTTGGGCCTCCTTTTGCATGAATTACTGCATCAATGCCACGTGGCATGGAGGCAATCAGCCTGTGGCACTGCTCAGGTGTAATGGAAGCCCAGGTTGCTTTGATAGCGGCCTTCAGGTCATCTGCATTGTTGGGTCTGGTGTCTCTCATCTTCCTCTTGACAATTCAGGTCTGTTGAGTTTGATGGCCAGTCAAGCACAGTAACACCATGGTCATTGAACCAGCTTTTGGTACCTTTGGCAGTGTGGGCAGGTGCCAAATCCTGCTGGAAAATGAAATCAGCATCTCCATAAAGCTTGTCAGCAGAAGGAAGCATGAAGTGCTCTAAAATTTCCTGGCAGATGGCTGCGTTGACCGTGGACTTCAGAAAACACAGTGGACCAACACCAGCAGATGACATGGCAGCCCAAATCATCACTGACTTCACACTGGACTTCAAGCAACATGGTTTCTGTGCCTCTCCACTCTTCCTCCAGACTCTGGGACCTTGATTTCCAAATGAAATGAAAAATGTACTTTCATCTGAAAAGAGGACTTTGGACCACTGAGCAACAGTCCAGTTCTTTTTCTCCTTAGCCCAGGTAAGACGCTTCTGACGTTGTCTTTGGTTCAGAAGTAGCTTGGTACGTGGAATGTGACAGTTGTAGCCCATTTCCTGAAGACGTCTGTGTGCGGTGGCTCTTGATGCACTGACTCCAGCTTCAGTCCACTCCTTTTGAAGCTCTCTTAAGTTCTTAAATCGGCTTCGCCTGACAATCTTATCAAGCCTGCGGTCATTCCTTTCACTTGTACACCTTTTCCTACCACACTTTTTCCTTCCAGTCAACTTTCCATAAATATGCTTCAGCACAGCAGTCTGCGAACAGCCAGCTCTTTCAGCAATGACCCTCTGTGGCTTACCCTCATTGTAGAGGGTCTTGATGATCATCTTCTGGACAACTGTCAAGTCAGCAGACTTCCCCATGACTGCTGTTGGGATTACTGACCTAAACCCAGTATTTGTACCATGAGAATGGTAATTTAATAGAACTTGAAATTAAATATTCTAGTAATTTGAGATACTGATTTTTTGATTGTGATGAGCAGCAAGCTGTAATCATCAAAATGAAAACAAAAAAGTTTGGAAATATTTTACTTTATGTCTAATAAATCTAGAATATATTTAAGGTTTACATTTTGAAAAAAAAGAAAGGAAAAAAAAACCTTTATTGAGATGCACCTGTATATATTATGAGATATTTTTTTTTTACCTTTGATGCAGGTAACCCTTTTGAGACCTCAAAAACAAAATTAAGAATCTTTAAAATAGCATTACAGGGGCACTTTAAACATTAAAGTCCCTTTTTTAACATTGATGTTGAAATTAACTTTCTATCTGATTCTCTCTTTTGTATTAATAATACAAATATACAAATAATCATTAAAGAATGAATACGTTTTTCATGAATTAAACCTTGATAATACCACTTACAACTAAAAGTTGTTCAGTTTAATACAATTCAATGACAAAAAGAACATCCTAAACTGAAACATCTTCTACAAAAAAAGGAAAGTAGTATGTCAAATAATTATCTTGTCTTGATGTGAAGAATAACTAAGAAAAATAACTAATAAAGAAAAATACATTTTCCACAACAGGTACCTCTTCATCTTCACCATCCTCTACGACAGAAAGTACATCAGGATTGACTTCACACACAACAGAAATATCTTCGGCTAGTGTAGAACAAACAACAAGCCAGCAAACACAAACCACTCCAGTTACTTCTACCACAGTAGAAGAATCTACAATGACAGATCAATCAACATTTACAACAGCCATTTCCCCTATTAGTACAACCATATTAGAATCATCTACAAGTGACAGTGGTTCAACACTGGAGACTACACTAACCACAACTGGTACCTCTCCATCTTCACCATCCTCTACAACAGAAAGCACATCAGAATTGACTTCACACACAACAGAAATATCTTCAGCTAGTGTAGAACAAACAACAAGCCAACAAACACAAACCACTCAAGTTATGTCTAGCACAGTAGAAGAATCTACAATGACAGATCAATCAACATTTACAACAGCCATTTCCCCTATTAGTACAACCATATTAGAATCATCTACAAGTGACAGTGGTTCAACACTGGAGACTACACTAACCACAACTGGTACCTCTCCATCTTCACCATCCTCTACAACAGAAAGCACATCAGAATTGACTTCATCTACAACAGAAATATCTTCAGCTAGTATAGAACAAACAACAAGCCAGCAAACACAAACCACTCCAGTTACATCTAGCACAGTGGAAGAATCTACAATGACAGCTCAATCAACATTTACAACAGCCATTAGCACAACCATATTAGAATCATCTACAAGTGACAGTGGTTCAACACTGGAGACTACATTACCCACAACTGGTACCTCTCCATCTTCACCATCCTTTACAACAGAAAGCACATCAGAATTGACTTCACCCACAACAGAAATATCTTCAGCTAGTGTAGAACAAACAACAAGCCAGCAAACACAGACCACTCCAGTTACGTCTAGCACAGTGGAAGAATCTACAATGACAGCTCAATCAACATTTACAACAGCTATTTCCCCTATTAGCACAACCATGTTAGAATCATCTACAAGTGACAGTGGTTCAACACTGGAGACTACATCACCCACAACAGGTACCTCTCCATCTTCACCATCCTCTACAACAGAAAGTACATCAGAATTGACTTCATCTACAACTGAAATATCTTCAGCTAGTGTAGAACAAACAACAAGCCAGCAAATACAAACCACTCCATTTACTTCTAGCACAGAAGCAGAATCTACAACAGCTCAATCAACATTTACAACAGCTATGTCCCAGATGAGCACAACCATATTAGAATCATCTACAAGTGACAGTGGTTCAACACTGGAGACTACACTAACCACAACTGGTACCTCTCCATCTTCACCATCCTCTACAACAGAAAGCACATCAGAATTGACTTCATCCACAACAGTAATATCTTCAGCTAGTGTAGAACAAACAACAAGCCAGCAAACACAAACCACTCCAGTTACTTCTAGTACAGTGGAAGAATCTACAATGACAGCTCAATCAACATTTACAACAGCCATTAGCACAACCATATTAGAATCATCTACAAGTGACAGTGGTTCAACACTGGAGACTACATTACCCACAACTGGTACCTCTCCATCTTCACCATCCTCTACAACAGAAAGCACATCAGAATTGACTTCACCCACAACAGTAATATCTTCAGCTAGTGTAGAACAAACAACAAGCCAGCAAACACAAACCACTCCAATTACTTCTAGCACAGAACCAGAATCTACAACAGCTCAATCAACATTTACAACAGCTATTTCCCCTATTAGCACAACCATATTAGAATCATCTACAAGTGACAGTGGTTCAACACTGGAGATTACACTAACCACAACTGGTACCTCTCCATCTTCGCCATCCTTTACAACAGAAAGCTCATCAGAATTGACTTCACCCACAACAGAAATATCTTCAGCTAGTGTAGAACAAACAACAAGCCAGCAAACACAGACCACTCCAGTTACGTCTAGCACAGTAGAAGAATCTACAATGACAGCTCAATCAACATTTACAACAGCTATTTCCCCTATTAGCACAACCATGTTAGAATCATCTACAAGTGACAGTGGTTCAACGCTGGAGACTACATTAGCCACAACTGGTACCTCTCCATCTTCACCATCCTCTACGACAGAAAGTACATCAGAATTGACTTCATCTACAACTGAAATATCTTCAGCTAGTGTACAACAAACAACAAGCCAGCAAACACAAACCACTCCATTTACTTCTAGCACAGAAGCAGAATCTACAACAGCTCAATCAACATTTACAACAGCTATTTCCCCTATTAGCACAACCATATTAGAATCATCTACAAGTGACAGTGGTTCAACACTGGAGGCTACATCACCCACAACTGGTACCTCTCCATCTTCACCATCCTCTACAACAGAAAGCACATCAGAATTGACTTCACACACAACAGAAATATCTTCAGCTACTGTAGAACAAACAACAAGCCAGCAAACACAGACCACTCCAGTTACGTCTAGCACAGTGGACGAATCTACAATGACAGCTCAATCAACATTTACAACAGCTATTTCCCCTATTAGCACAACCATGTTAAAATCATCTACAACTGACAGTGGTTCAACACTGGAGACTACATCACCCACAACAGGTACCTCTCCATCTTCACCATCCTCTATGACAGAAAGCACATCAGAATTGACTTCATCTACAACAGAAATATCTTCAGCTAGTGTAGAACAAACAACAAGCCAGCAAACACAAACCACTCAAGTTACTTCTAGTACAGTGGAAGAATCTACAATAACAGCTCAATCAACATTTACAACAGCCATTAGCACAACCATATTAGAATCATCTACAAGTGACAGTGGTTCAACACTGGAGACTACATTACCCACAACTGGTACCTCTCCATCTTCACCATCCTCTACAACAGAAAGCACATCAGAATTGACTTCACCCACAACAGTAATATCTTCAGCTAGTGTAGAACAAACAACAAGCCAGCAAACGCAAACCACTCCAATTACTTCTAGCACAGAACCAGAATCTACAACAGCTCAATCAACATTTACAACAGCTATTTCCCCTATTAGCACAACCATATTAGAATCATCTACAAGTGACAGTGGTTCAACACTGGAGACTACATTACCCACAACTGGTACCTCTCCATCTTCACCATCCTCTACAACAGAAAGCACATCAGAATTGACTTCACACACAACAGTAATATCTTCAGCTAGTGTAGAACAAACAACAAGCCAGCAAACACAGACCACTCCAGTAACTTCTAGCACAGAAGCAGAATCTACAACGGCTCAATCAACATTTACAACAGCCATTTCCCCTATTAGTACAACCATATTAGAATCATCTACAAGTGACAGTGGTTCAACACTGGAGACTACACTAACCACAAATGGTACCTCTCCATCTTCACCATCCTCTACAACAGAAAGCACATCAGAATTGACTTCACCCACAACAGAAATATCTTCAGCTAGTGTAGAACAAACAACAAGCCAGCAAACACAGACCACTCCAGTAACTTCTAGCACAGAAGCAGAATCTACAACGGCTCAATCAACATTTACAACAGCTATTTCCCCTATTAGCACAACCATATTAGAATCATCTACAAGTGACAGTGGTTCAACACTGGAGACTACACTAACCACAACTGGTACCTCTCCATCTTCACAATCCTTTACAACAGAAAGCTCATCAGAATTGACTTCACACACAACAGAAATATCTTCAGCTAGTGTAGAACAAACAACAAGCCAGCAAACACAAACCACTCCAATTACTTCTAGCACAGAACCAGAATCTACAACAGCTCAATCAACATTTACAACAGCTATTTCCCCTATTAGCACAACCATATTAGAATCATCTACAAGTGACAGTGGTTCAACACTGGAGACTACATTACCCACAACTGGTACCTCTCCATCTTCACCATCCTCTACAACAGAAAGCACATCAGAATTGACTTCACACACAACAGAAATATCTTCAGCTAGTGTAGAACAAACAACAAGCCAGCAAACACAGACCACTCCAGTAACTTCTAGCACAGAAGCAGAATCTACAACGGCTCAATCAACATTTACAACAGCTATTTCCCCTATTAGCACAACCATATTAGAATCATCTACAAGTGACAGTGGTTCAACACTGGAGACTACACTAACCACAACTGGTACCTCTCCATCTTCACAATCCTTTACAACAGAAAGCTCATCAGAATTGACTTCACACACAACAGAAATATCTTCAGCTAGTGTAGAACAAACAACAAGCCAGCAAACACAAACCACTCCAATTACTTCTAGCACAGAACCAGAATCTACAACAGCTCAATCAACATTTACAACAGCTATTTCCCCTATTAGCACAACCATATTAGAATCATCTACAAGTGACAGTGGTTCAACACTGGAGACTACACTAACCACAACTGGGACCTCTCCATCTTCACCATCCTCTACGACAGAAAGCACATCAGAATTGACTTCATCTACAACAGAAATATCTTCAGCTAGTGTAGAACAAACAACAAGCCAGCAAACACAAACCACTCCAGTTACTTCTAGTACAGTAGAAGAATCTACAATGACAGCTCAATCAACATTTACAACAGCTATTTCCCCTATTAGCACAACCATATTAGAATCATCTACAAGTGACAGTGATTCAACACTGGAGACTACACTAACCACAACTGGTACCTCTCCATCTTCACCATCCTTTACAACAGAAAGCTCATCAGAATTGACTTCACACACAACAGAAATATCTTCAGCTAGTGTAGAACAAACAACAAGCCAGCAAACACAAACCACTCCATTTACTTCTAGCACAGAAGCAGAATCTACAACAGCTCAATCAACATTTACAACAGCTATGTCCCAGATGAGCACAACCATATTAGAATCATCTACAAGTGACAGTGGTTCAACACTGGAGACTACATTACCCACAACTGGTACCTCTCCATCTTCACCATCCTCTACAACAGAAAGCACATCAGAATTGACTTCACCCACAACAGAAATATCTTCAGCTAGTGTAGAACAAACAACAAGCCAGCAAACACAAACCACTCAAGTTACGTCTAGTACAGTGGAAGAATCTACAATGACAGATAAATCAACATTTACAACAGCTATTTCCCCTATTAGTACAACCATATTAGAATCATCTACAAGTGACAGTGGTTCAACGCTGGAGACTACATCACCCACAACTGGTACCTCTCCATCTTCACCATCCTCTACAACAGAAAGTACATCAGAATTGACTTCATCTACAACTGAAATATCTTCAGCTAGTGTAGAACAAACAACAAGCCAGCAAACACAAACCACTCCAGTTACTTCTAGTACAGTAGAAGAATCTACAATGACTGCTCAATCAACATTTACAACAACTATTTCCCCTATTAGCACAACCATATTAGAATCATCTACAAGTGACAGTGATTCAACACTGGAGACTACACTAACCACAACTGGTACCTCTCCATCTTCACCATCCTTTACAACAGAAAGCTCATCAGAATTGACTTCACACACAACAGAAATATCTTCAGCTAGTGTAGAACAAACAACAAGCCAGCAAACACAGACCACTCCAGTTACGTCTAGCACAGTGGAAGAATCTACAATGACAGCTCAATCAACATTTACAACAGCTATGTCCCAGATGAGCACAACCATATTAGAATCATCTACAAGTGACAGTGGTTCAACACTGGAGGCTACATCACCCACAACTGGTACCTCTCCATCTTCACCATCCTCTACAACAGAAAGCACATCAGAATTGACTTCACACACAACAGAAATATCTTCAGCTAGTGTAGAACAAACAACAAGCCAGCAAACACAGACCACTCCAGTAACTTCTAGCACAGAAGCAGAATCTACAACGGCTCAATCAACATTTACAACCGCTATTTCCCCTATTAGCACAACCATATTAGAATCATCTACAAGTGACAGTGGTTCAACACTGGAGACTACATTACCCACAACTGGTACCTCTCCATCTTCACCATCCTCTACAACAGAAAGCACATCAGAATTGACTTCACCCACAACAGAAATATCTTCAGCTAGTGTAGAACAAACAACAAGCCAGCAAACACAGACCACTCCAGTTACGTCTAGCACAGTGGAAGAATCTACAATGACACCTCAATCAACATTTACAACAGCTATTTCCCCTATTAGCACAACCATGTTAGAATCATCTACAAGTGACAGTGGTTCAACACTGGAGACTACACTAACCACAACTGGTACCTCTCCATCTTCACCATCCTCTACAACAGAAAGTACATCAGAATTGACTTCATCTACAACTGAAATATCTTCAGCTAGTGTAGAACAAACAACAAGCCAGCAAATACAAACCACTCTATTTACTTCTAGCACAGAAGCAGAATCTACAACAGCTCAATCAACATTTACAACAGCTATGTCCCAGATGAGCACAACCATATTAGAATCATCTACAAGTGACAGTGGTTCAACACTGGAGACTACACTAACCACAACTGGGACCTCTCCATCTTCACCATCCTCTACGACAGAAAGCACATCAGAATTGACTTCATCTACAACAGAAATATCTTCAGCTAGTGTAGAACAAACAACAAGCCAGCAAACACAAACCACTCCAGTTACTTCTAGTACAGTAGAAGAATCTACAATGACAGCTCAATCAACATTTACAACAGCTATTTCCCCTATTAGCACAACCATATTAGAATCATCTACAAGTGACAGTGATTCAACACTGGAGACTACACTAACCACAACTGGTACCTCTCCATCTTCACCATCCTTTACAACAGAAAGCTCATCAGAATTGACTTCACACACAACAGAAATATCTTCAGCTAGTGTAGAACAAACAACAAGCCAGCAAACACAAACCACTCCATTTACTTCTAGCACAGAAGCAGAATCTACAACAGCTCAATCAACATTTACAACAGCTATGTCCCAGATGAGCACAACCATATTAGAATCATCTACAAGTGACAGTGGTTCAACACTGGAGACTACATTACCCACAACTGGTACCTCTCCATCTTCACCATCCTCTACAACAGAAAGCACATCAGAATTGACTTCACCCACAACAGAAACATCTTCAGCTAGTGTAGAACAAACAACAAGCCAGCAAACACAAACCACTCAAGTTACGTCTAGTACAGTGGAAGAATCTACAATGACAGATAAATCAACATTTACAACAGCTATTTCCCCTATTAGTACAACCATATTAGAATCATCTACAAGTGACAGTGGTTCAACGCTGGAGACTACATCACCCACAACTGGTACCTCTCCATCTTCACCATCCTCTACAACAGAAAGTACATCAGAATTGACTTCATCTACAACTGAAATATCTTCAGCTAGTGTAGAACAAACAACAAGCCAGCAAACACAAACCACTCCAGTTACTTCTAGTACAGTAGAAGAATCTACAATGACTGCTCAATCAACATTTACAACAACTATTTCCCCTATTAGCACAACCATATTAGAATCATCTACAAGTGACAGTGATTCAACACTGGAGACTACACTAACCACAACTGGTACCTCTCCATCTTCACCATCCTTTACAACAGAAAGCACATCAGAATTGACTTCACCCACAACAGAAATATCTTCAGCTAGTGTAGAACAAACAACAAGCCAGCAAACACAGACCACTCCAGTTACGTCTAGCACAGTGGAAGAATCTACAATGACACCTCAATCAACATTTACAACAGCTATTTCCCCTATTAGCACAACCATGTTAGAATCATCTACAAGTGACAGTGGTTCAACACTGGAGACTACACTAACCACAACTGGTACCTCTCCATCTTCACCATCCTCTACAACAGAAAGTACATCAGAATTGACTTCATCTACAACTGAAATATCTTCAGCTAGTGTAGAACAAACAACAAGCCAGCAAATACAAACCACTCTATTTACTTCTAGCACAGAAGCAGAATCTACAACAGCTCAATCAACATTTACAACAGCTATGTCCCAGATGAGCACAACCATATTAGAATCATCTACAAGTGACAGTGGTTCAACACTGGAGACTACACTAACCACAACTGGGACCTCTCCATCTTCACCATCCTCTACGACAGAAAGCACATCAGAATTGACTTCATCTACAACAGAAATATCTTCAGCTAGTGTAGAACAAACAACAAGCCAGCAAACACAAACCACTCCAGTTACTTCTAGTACAGTAGAAGAATCTACAATGACAGCTCAATCAACATTTACAACAGCTATTTCCCCTATTAGCACAACCATATTAGAATCATCTACAAGTGACAGTGATTCAACACTGGAGACTACACTAACCACAACTGGTACCTCTCCATCTTCACCATCCTTTACAACAGAAAGCTCATCAGAATTGACTTCACACACAACAGAAATATCTTCAGCTAGTGTAGAACAAACAACAAGCCAGCAAACACAGACCACTCCAGTAACTTCTAGCACAGAAGCAGAATCTACAACGGCTCAATCAACATTTACAACAGCTATTTCCCCTATTAGCACAACCATATTAGAATCATCTACAAGTGACAGTGGTTCAACACTGGAGACTACATTACCCACAACTGGTACCTCTCCATCTTCACCATCCTCTACAACAGAAAGCACATCAGAATTGACTTCACCCACAACAGAAATATCTTCAGCTAGTGTAGAACAAACAACAAGCCAGCAAACACAGACCACTCCAGTTACGTCTGGCACAGTGGAAGAATCTACAATGACACCTCAATCAACATTTACAACAGCTATTTCCCCTATTAGCACAACCATGTTAGAATCATCTACAAGTGACAGTGGTTCAACACTGGAGACTACACTAACCACAACTGGTACCTCTCCATCTTCACCATCCTCTACAACAGAAAGTACATCAGAATTGACTTCATCTACAACTGAAATATCTTCAGCTAGTGTAGAACAAACAACAAGCCAGCAAATACAAACCACTCTATTTACTTCTAGCACAGAAGCAGAATCTACAACAGCTCAATCAACATTTACAACAGCTATGTCCCAGATGAGCACAACCATATTAGAATCATCTACAAGTGACAGTGGTTCAACACTGGAGGCTACATCACCCACAACTGGTACCTCTCCATCTTCACCATCCTCTACAACAGAAAGTACATCAGAATTGACTTCATCTACAACTGAAATATCTTCAGCTAGTGTAGAACAAACAACAAGCCAGCAAACACAAACCACTCCAGTTACTTCTAGTACAGTAGAAGAATCTACAATGACTGCTCAATCAACATTTACAACAGCTATTTCCCCTATTAGCACAACCATATTAGAATCATCTACAAGTGACAGTGATTCAACACTGGAGACTACACTAACCACAACTGGTACCTCTCCATCTTCACCATCCTTTACAACGGAAAGCTCATCAGAATTGACTTCACACACAACAGAAATATCTTCAGCTAGTGTAGAACAAACAACAAGCCAGCAAACACAGACCACTCCAGTTACGTCTAGCACAGTGGAAGAATCTACAATGACAGCTCAATCAACATTTACAACAGCTATTTCCCAGATGAGCACAACCATATTAGAATCATCTACAAGTGACAGTGGTTCAACACTGGAGACTACACTAACCACAACTGGTACCTCTCCATCTTCACCATCCTCTACAACAGAAAGCACATCAGAATTGACTTCACCCACAACAGAAATATCTTCAGCTAGTGTAGAACAAACAACAAGCCAGCAAACACAGACCACTCCAGTTACATCTAGCACAGTTGAAGAATCTACAATGACAGCTCAATCAACATTTACAACAGCCATTTCCCCTATTAGTACAACCATATTAGAATCATCTACAAGTGACAGTGGTTCAACGCTGGAGACTACATCACCCACAACTGGTACCTCTCCATCTTCACCATCCTCTACAACAGAAAGTACATCAGAATTGACTTCATCTACAACAGTAATATCTTCAGCTAGTGTAGAACAAACAACAAGCCAGCAAACACAAACCACTCCAGTAACTTCTAGCACAGAAGCAGAATCTACAACGGCTCAATCAACATTTACAACAGCTATTTCCCCTATTAGCACAACCATATTAGAATCATCTACAAGTGACAGTGGTTCAACACTGGAGACTACACTAACCACAACTGGTACCTCTCCATCTTCACAATCCTTTACAACAGAAAGCTCATCAGAATTGACTTCACACACAACAGAAATATCTTCAGCTAGTGTAGAACAAACAACAAGCCAGCAAACACAAACCACTCCAATTACTTCTAGCACAGAACCAGAATCTACAACAGCTCAATCAACATTTACAACAGCTATTTCCCCTATTAGCACAACCATATTAGAATCATCTACAAGTGACAGTGGTTCAACACTGGAGACTACACTAACCACAACTGGGACCTCTCCATCTTCACCATCCTCTACGACAGAAAGCACATCAGAATTGACTTCACCCACAACAGAAATATCTTCAGCTAGTGTAGAACAAACAACAAGCCAGCAAACACAAACCACTCCAGTTACTTCTAGTACAGTAGAAGAATCTACAATGACAGCTCAATCTACATTTACAACAGCTATTTCCCCTATTAGCACAACCATATTAGAATCATCTACAAGTGACAGTGATTCAACACTGGAGACTACACTAACCACAACTGGTACCTCTCCATCTTCACCATCCTCTACAACAGAAAGCACATCAGAATTGACTTCACCCACAACAGAAATATCTTCAGCTAGTGTAGAACAAACAACAAGCCAGCAAACACAGACCACTCCAATTACATCTAGCACAGAAGCAGAATCTACAACAGATCAATCAACATTTACAACAGCTATTTCCCCAATTAGCACAACCATATTAGAATCATCTACAAGTGACAGTGGTTCAACACTGGAGACTACATTACCCACAACTGGTACCTCTCCATCTTCACCATCCTCTACAACAGAAAGCACATCAGAATTGACTCCACACACAACAGAAATATCTTCAGCTAGTGTAGAACAAACAACAAGCCAGCAAACACAGACCACTCCAGTAACTTCTAGCACAGAAGCAGAATCTACAACGGCTCAATCAACATTTACAACAGCTATTTCCCCTATTAGCACAACCATATTAGAATCATCTACAAGTGACAGTGGTTCAACACTGGAGACTACACTAACCACAACTGGTACCTCTCCATCTTCACAATCCTTTACAACAGAAAGCTCATCAGAATTGACTTCACACACAACAGAAATATCTTCAGCTAGTGTAGAACAAACAACAAGCCAGCAAACACAAACCACTCCAATTACTTCTAGCACAGAACCAGAATCTACAACAGCTCAATCAACATTTACAACAGCTATTTCCCCTATTAGCACAACCATATTAGAATCATCTACAAGTGACAGTGGTTCAACACTGGAGACTACACTAACCACAACTGGTACCTCTCCATCTTCACAATCCTTTACAACAGAAAGCTCATCAGAATTGACTTCACACACAACAGAAATATCTTCAGCTAGTGTAGAACAAACAACAAGCCAGCAAACACAAACCACTCCAATTACTTCTAGCACAGAACCAGAATCTACAACAGCTCAATCAACATTTACAACAGCTATTTCCCCTATTAGCACAACCATATTAGAATCATCTACAAGTGACAGTGGTTCAACACTGGAGACTACACTAACCACAACTGGGACCTCTCCATCTTCACCATCCTCTACGACAGAAAGCACATCAGAATTGACTTCATCTACAACAGAAATATCTTCAGCTAGTGTAGAACAAACAACAAGCCAGCAAACACAAACCACTCCAGTTACTTCTAGTACAGTAGAAGAATCTACAATGACAGCTCAATCAACATTTACAACAGCTATTTCCCCTATTAGCACAACCATATTAGAATCATCTACAAGTGACAGTGATTCAACACTGGAGACTACACTAACCACAACTGGTACCTCTCCATCTTCACCATCCTTTACAACAGAAAGCTCATCAGAATTGACTTCACACACAACAGAAATATCTTCAGCTAGTGTAGAACAAACAACAAGCCAGCAAACACAAACCACTCCATTTACTTCTAGCACAGAAGCAGAATCTACAACAGCTCAATCAACATTTACAACAGCTATGTCCCAGATGAGCACAACCATATTAGAATCATCTACAAGTGACAGTGGTTCAACACTGGAGACTACATTACCCACAACTGGTACCTCTCCATCTTCACCATCCTCTACAACAGAAAGCACATCAGAATTGACTTCACCCACAACAGAAATATCTTCAGCTAGTGTAGAACAAACAACAAGCCAGCAAACACAAACCACTCAAGTTACGTCTAGTACAGTGGAAGAATCTACAATGACAGATAAATCAACATTTACAACAGCTATTTCCCCTATTAGTACAACCATATTAGAATCATCTACAAGTGACAGTGGTTCAACGCTGGAGACTACATCACCCACAACTGGTACCTCTCCATCTTCACCATCCTCTACAACAGAAAGTACATCAGAATTGACTTCATCTACAACTGAAATATCTTCAGCTAGTGTAGAACAAACAACAAGCCAGCAAACACAAACCACTCCAGTTACTTCTAGTACAGTAGAAGAATCTACAATGACTGCTCAATCAACATTTACAACAACTATTTCCCCTATTAGCACAACCATATTAGAATCATCTACAAGTGACAGTGATTCAACACTGGAGACTACACTAACCACAACTGGTACCTCTCCATCTTCACCATCCTTTACAACAGAAAGCTCATCAGAATTGACTTCACACACAACAGAAATATCTTCAGCTAGTGTAGAACAAACAACAAGCCAGCAAACACAGACCACTCCAGTTACGTCTAGCACAGTGGAAGAATCTACAATGACAGCTCAATCAACATTTACAACAGCTATGTCCCAGATGAGCACAACCATATTAGAATCATCTACAAGTGACAGTGGTTCAACACTGGAGGCTACATCACCCACAACTGGTACCTCTCCATCTTCACCATCCTCTACAACAGAAAGCACATCAGAATTGACTTCACACACAACAGAAATATCTTCAGCTAGTGTAGAACAAACAACAAGCCAGCAAACACAGACCACTCCAGTAACTTCTAGCACAGAAGCAGAATCTACAACGGCTCAATCAACATTTACAACCGCTATTTCCCCTATTAGCACAACCATATTAGAATCATCTACAAGTGACAGTGGTTCAACACTGGAGACTACATTACCCACAACTGGTACCTCTCCATCTTCACCATCCTCTACAACAGAAAGCACATCAGAATTGACTTCACCCACAACAGAAATATCTTCAGCTAGTGTAGAACAAACAACAAGCCAGCAAACACAGACCACTCCAGTTACGTCTAGCACAGTGGAAGAATCTACAATGACACCTCAATCAACATTTACAACAGCTATTTCCCCTATTAGCACAACCATGTTAGAATCATCTACAAGTGACAGTGGTTCAACACTGGAGACTACACTAACCACAACTGGTACCTCTCCATCTTCACCATCCTCTACAACAGAAAGTACATCAGAATTGACTTCATCTACAACTGAAATATCTTCAGCTAGTGTAGAACAAACAACAAGCCAGCAAATACAAACCACTCTATTTACTTCTAGCACAGAAGCAGAATCTACAACAGCTCAATCAACATTTACAACAGCTATGTCCCAGATGAGCACAACCATATTAGAATCATCTACAAGTGACAGTGGTTCAACACTGGAGGCTACATCACCCACAACTGGTACCTCTCCATCTTCACCATCCTCTACAACAGAAAGTACATCAGAATTGACTTCATCTACAACTGAAATATCTTCAGCTAGTGTAGAACAAACAACAAGCCAGCAAACACAAACCACTCCAGTTACTTCTAGTACAGTAGAAGAATCTACAATGACTGCTCAATCAACATTTACAACAGCTATTTCCCCTATTAGCACAACCATATTAGAATCATCTACAAGTGACAGTGATTCAACACTGGAGACTACACTAACCACAACTGGTACCTCTCCATCTTCACCATCCTTTACAACGGAAAGCTCATCAGAATTGACTTCACACACAACAGAAATATCTTCAGTTAGTGTAGAACAAACAACAAGCCAGCAAACACAGACCACTCCAGTAACTTCTAGCACAGAAGCAGAATCTACAACGGCTCAATCAACATTTACAACAGCTATTTCCCCTATTAGCACAACCATATTAGAATCATCTACAAGTGACAGTGGTTCAACACTGGAGACTACACTAACCACAACTGGGACCTCTCCATCTTCACCATCCTCTACGACAGAAAGCACATCAGAATTGACTTCATCTACAACAGAAATATCTTCAGCTAGTGTAGAACAAACAACAAGCCAGCAAACACAAACCACTCCAGTTACTTCTAGTACAGTAGAAGAATCTACAATGACAGCTCAATCAACATTTACAACAGCTATTTCCCCTATTAGCACAACCATATTAGAATCATCTACAAGTGACAGTGATTCAACACTGGAGACTACACTAACCACAACTGGTACCTCTCCATCTTCACCATCCTTTACAACAGAAAGCTCATCAGAATTGACTTCACACACAACAGAAATATCTTCAGCTAGTGTAGAACAAACAACAAGCCAGCAAACACAAACCACTCCATTTACTTCTAGCACAGAAGCAGAATCTACAACAGCTCAATCAACATTTACAACAGCTATGTCCCAGATGAGCACAACCATATTAGAATCATCTACAAGTGACAGTGGTTCAACACTGGAGACTACATTACCCACAACTGGTACCTCTCCATCTTCACCATCCTCTACAACAGAAAGCACATCAGAATTGACTTCACCCACAACAGAAACATCTTCAGCTAGTGTAGAACAAACAACAAGCCAGCAAACACAAACCACTCAAGTTACGTCTAGTACAGTGGAAGAATCTACAATGACAGATAAATCAACATTTACAACAGCTATTTCCCCTATTAGTACAACCATATTAGAATCATCTACAAGTGACAGTGGTTCAACGCTGGAGACTACATCACCCACAACTGGTACCTCTCCATCTTCACCATCCTCTACAACAGAAAGTACATCAGAATTGACTTCATCTACAACTGAAATATCTTCAGCTAGTGTAGAACAAACAACAAGCCAGCAAACACAAACCACTCCAGTTACTTCTAGTACAGTAGAAGAATCTACAATGACTGCTCAATCAACATTTACAACAACTATTTCCCCTATTAGCACAACCATATTAGAATCATCTACAAGTGACAGTGATTCAACACTGGAGACTACACTAACCACAACTGGTACCTCTCCATCTTCACCATCCTTTACAACAGAAAGCTCATCAGAATTGACTTCACACACAACAGAAATATCTTCAGCTAGTGTAGAACAAACAACAAGCCAGCAAACACAGACCACTCCAGTTACGTCTAGCACAGTGGAAGAATCTACAATGACAGCTCAATCAACATTTACAACAGCTATGTCCCAGATGAGCACAACCATATTAGAATCATCTACAAGTGACAGTGGTTCAACACTGGAGGCTACATCACCCACAACTGGTACCTCTCCATCTTCACCATCCTCTACAACAGAAAGCACATCAGAATTGACTTCACACACAACAGAAATATCTTCAGCTAGTGTAGAACAAACAACAAGCCAGCAAACACAGACCACTCCAGTAACTTCTAGCACAGAAGCAGAATCTACAACGGCTCAATCAACATTTACAACAGCTATTTCCCCTATTAGCACAACCATATTAGAATCATCTACAAGTGACAGTGGTTCAACACTGGAGACTACATTACCCACAACTGGTACCTCTCCATCTTCACCATCCTCTACAACAGAAAGCACATCAGAATTGACTTCACCCACAACAGAAATATCTTCAGCTAGTGTAGAACAAACAACAAGCCAGCAAACACAGACCACTCCAGTTACGTCTGGCACAGTGGAAGAATCTACAATGACACCTCAATCAACATTTACAACAGCTATTTCCCCTATTAGCACAACCATGTTAGAATCATCTACAAGTGACAGTGGTTCAACACTGGAGACTACACTAACCACAACTGGTACCTCTCCATCTTCACCATCCTCTACAACAGAAAGTACATCAGAATTGACTTCATCTACAACTGAAATATCTTCAGCTAGTGTAGAACAAACAACAAGCCAGCAAATACAAACCACTCTATTTACTTCTAGCACAGAAGCAGAATCTACAACAGCTCAATCAACATTTACAACAGCTATGTCCCAGATGAGCACAACCATATTAGAATCATCTACAAGTGACAGTGGTTCAACACTGGAGGCTACATCACCCACAACTGGTACCTCTCCATCTTCACCATCCTCTACAACAGAAAGTACATCAGAATTGACTTCATCTACAACTGAAATATCTTCAGCTAGTGTAGAACAAACAACAAGCCAGCAAACACAAACCACTCCAGTTACTTCTAGTACAGTAGAAGAATCTACAATGACTGCTCAATCAACATTTACAACAGCTATTTCCCCTATTAGCACAACCATATTAGAATCATCTACAAGTGACAGTGATTCAACACTGGAGACTACACTAACCACAACTGGTACCTCTCCATCTTCACCATCCTTTACAACGGAAAGCTCATCAGAATTGACTTCACACACAACAGAAATATCTTCAGCTAGTGTAGAACAAACAACAAGCCAGCAAACACAGACCACTCCAGTTACGTCTAGCACAGTGGAAGAATCTACAATGACAGCTCAATCAACATTTACAACAGCTATTTCCCAGATGAGCACAACCATATTAGAATCATCTACAAGTGACAGTGGTTCAACACTGGAGGCTACATCACCCACAACTGGTACCTCTCCATCTTCACCATCCTCTACAACAGAAAGCACATCAGAATTGACTTCACACACAACAGAAATATCTTCAGCTAGTGTAGAACAAACAACAAGCCAGCAAACACAGACCACTCCAGTAACTTCTAGCACAGAAGCAGAATCTACAACGGCTCAATCAACATTTACAACAGCTATTTCCCCTATTAGCACAACCATATTAGAATCATCTACAAGTGACAGTGGTTCAACACTGGAGACTACACTAACCACAACTGGTACCTCTCCATCTTCACAATCCTTTACAACAGAAAGCTCATCAGAATTGACTTCACACACAACAGAAATATCTTCAGCTAGTGTAGAACAAACAACAAGCCAGCAAACACAAACCACTCCAATTACTTCTAGCACAGAACCAGAATCTACAACAGCTCAATCAACATTTACAACAGCTATTTCCCCTATTAGCACAACCATATTAGAATCATCTACAAGTGACAGTGGTTCAACACTGGAGACTACACTAACCACAACTGGGACCTCTCCATCTTCACCATCCTCTACGACAGAAAGCACATCAGAATTGACTTCATCTACAACAGAAATATCTTCAGCTAGTGTAGAACAAACAACAAGCCAGCAAACACAAACCACTCCAGTTACTTCTAGTACAGTAGAAGAATCTACAATGACAGCTCAATCAACATTTACAACAGCTATTTCCCCTATTAGCACAACCATATTAGAATCATCTACAAGTGACAGTGATTCAACACTGGAGACTACACTAACCACAACTGGTACCTCTCCATCTTCACCATCCTTTACAACAGAAAGCTCATCAGAATTGACTTCACACACAACAGAAATATCTTCAGCTAGTGTAGAACAAACAACAAGCCAGCAAACACAAACCACTCCATTTACTTCTAGCACAGAAGCAGAATCTACAACAGCTCAATCAACATTTACAACAGCTATGTCCCAGATGAGCACAACCATATTAGAATCATCTACAAGTGACAGTGGTTCAACACTGGAGACTACATTACCCACAACTGGTACCTCTCCATCTTCACCATCCTCTACAACAGAAAGCACATCAGAATTGACTTCACCCACAACAGAAATATCTTCAGCTAGTGTAGAACAAACAACAAGCCAGCAAACACAAACCACTCAAGTTACGTCTAGTACAGTGGAAGAATCTACAATGACAGATAAATCAACATTTACAACAGCTATTTCCCCTATTAGCACAACCATATTAGAATCATCTACAAGTGACAGTGGTTCAACACTGGAGACTACACTAACCACAACTGGTACCTCTCCATCTTCACCATCCTTTACAACAGAAAGCACATCAGAATTGACTTCACACACAACAGAAATATATTCAGCTAGTGTAGAACAAACAACAAGCCAGCAAACACAGACCACTCCAGTTACATCTAGCACAGTGGAAGAATCTACAATGACAGCTCAATCAACATTTACAACAGCTATTTCCCCAATTAGCACAACCATATTAGAATCATCTACAAGTGACAGTGGTTCAACACTGGAGACTACATCACCCACAACAGGTACCTCTCCATCTTCACCATCCTCTACAACAGAAAGTACATCAGAATTGACTTCATCTACAATTGAAATATCTTCAGCTAGTGTAGAACAAACAACAAGCCAGCAAACACAAACCACTCCAATTACTTCTAGCACAGAACCAGAATCTACAACAGCTCAATCAACATTTACAACAGCTATTTCCCCTATTAGCACAACCATATTAGAATCATCTACAAGTGACAGTGGTTCAACACTGGAGACTACACTAACCACAACTGGTACCTCTCCATCTTCACCATCCTTTACAACAGAAAGCACATCAGAATTGACTTCACACACAACAGAAATATCTTCAGCTAGTGTAGAACAAACAACAAGCCAGCAAATACAAACCACTCCAGTTACTTCTAGCACAGAAGCAGAATTTACAACAGCTCAATCAACATTTACAACAGCTATTTCCCCTATTAGCACCACCATATTAGAATCATCTACAAGTGACAGTGGTTCAACACTGGAGACTACATTACCCACAACTGGTACCTCTCCATCTTCACCATCCTCTACAACAGAAAGCACATCAGAATTGACTTCACCCACAACAGAAATATCTTCAGCTAGTGTAGAACAAACAACAAGCCAGCAAACACAAACCACTTCCGTTACTTCTAGTACAGTAGAAGAATCTACAATGACAGCTCAATCAACATTTACAACAGCTATGTCCCAGATGAGCACAACCATATTAGAATCATCTACAAGTGACAGTGGTTCAACACTGGAGACTACACTAACCACAACTGGGACCTCTCCATCTTCACCATCCTCTACGACAGAAAGCACATCAGAATTGACTTCATCTACAACAGAAATATCTTCAGCTAGTGTAGAACAAACAACAAGCCAGCAAACACAAACCACTCCAGTTACTTCTAGTACAGTAGAAGAATCTACAATAACAGCTCAATCAACATTTACAACAGCTATTTCCCCTATTAGCACAACCATATTAGAATCATCTACAAGTGACAGTGGTTCAACACTGGAGACTACATCACCCACAACAGGTACCTCTCCATCTTCACCATCCTCTACAACAGAAAGTACATCAGAATTGACTTCATCTACAATTGAAATATCTTCAGCTAGTGTAGAACAAACAACAAGCCAGCAAACACAAACCACTCCAATTACTTCTAGCACAGAACCAGAATCTACAACAGCTCAATCAACATTTACAACAGCTATTTCCCCTATTAGCACAACCTTATTAGAATCATCTACAAGTGACAGTGGTTCAACACTGGAGACTACACTAACCACAACTGGTACCTCTCCATCTTCACCATCCTTTACAACAGAAAGCACATCAGAATTGACTTCACACACAACAGAAATATCTTCAGCTAGTGTAGAACAAACAACAAGCCAGCAAATACAAACCACTCCAGTTACTTCTAGCACAGAAGCAGAATTTACAACAGCTCAATCAACATTTACAACAGCTATTTCCCCTATTAGCACCACCATATTAGAATCATCTACAAGTGACAGTGGTTCAACACTGGAGACTACATTACCCACAACTGGTACCTCTCCATCTTCACCATCCTCTACGACAGAAAGCACATCAGAATTGACTTCATCTACAACAGAAATATCTTCAGCTAGTGTAGAACAAACAACAAGCCAGCAAACACAAACCACTCCAGTTACGTCTAGCACAGTGGAAGAATCTACAATGACAGCTCAATCAACATTTACAACAGCTATGTCCCAGATGAGCACAACCATATTAGAATCATCTACAAGTGACAGTGGTTCAACACTGGAAGCTACATCACCCACAACTGGTACCTCTCCATCTTCACCATCCTCTACAACAGAAAGCACATCAGAATTGACTTCACACACAACAGAAATATCTTCAGCTAGTGTAGAACAAACAACAAGCCAGCAAACACAGACCACTCCAGTAACTTCTAGCACAGAAGCAGAATCTACAACGGCTCAATCAACATTTACAACAGCTATTTCCCCTATTAGCACAACCATATTAGAATCATCCACAAGTGACAGTGGTTCAACACTGGAGACTACATTACCCACAACTGGTACCTCTCCATCTTCACCATCCTCTACAACAGAAAGCACATCAGAATTGACTTCACCCACAACAGAAATATCTTCAGCTAGTGTAGAACAAACAACAAGCCAGCAAACACAGACCACTCCAGTTACGTCTAGCACAGTGGAAGAATCTACAATGACACCTCAATCAACATTTACAACAGCTATTTCCCCTATTAGCACAACCATGTTAGAATCATCTACAAGTGACAGTGGTTCAACACTGGAGACTACACTAACCACAACTGGTACCTCTCCATCTTCACCATCCTCTACAACAGAAAGTACATCAGAATTGACTTCATCTACAACTGAAATATCTTCAGCTAGTGTAGAGCAAACAACAAGCCAGCAAATACAAACCACTCTATTTACTTCTAGCACAGAAGCAGAATCTACAACAGCTCAATCAACATTTACAACAGCTATGTCCCAGATGAGCACAACCATATTAGAATCATCTACAAGTGACAGTGGTTCAACACTGGAGGCTACATCACCCACAACTGGTACCTCTCCATCTTCACCATCCTCTACAACAGAAAGTACATCAGAATTGACTTCATCTACAACTGAAATATCTTCAGCTAGTGTAGAACAAACAACAAGCCAGCAAACACAAACCACTCCAGTTACTTCTAGTACAGTAGAAGAATCTACAATGACTGCTCAATCAACATTTACAACAGCTATTTCCCCTATTAGCACAACCATATTAGAATCATCTACAAGTGACAGTGATTCAACACTGGAGACTACACTAACCACAACTGGTACCTCTCCATCTTCACCATCCTTTACAACGGAAAGCTCATCAGAATTGACTTCACACACAACAGAAATATCTTCAGCTAGTGTAGAACAAACAACAAGCCAGCAAACACAGACCACTCCAGTTACGTCTAGCACAGTGGAAGAATCTACAATGACAGCTCAATCAACATTTACAACAGCTATTTCCCCTATTAGCACCACCATATTAGAATCATCTACAAGTGACAGTGGTTCAACACTGGAGACTACATTACCCACAACTGGTACCTCTCCATCTTCACCATCCTCTACAACAGAAAGCACATCAGAATTGACTTCACCCACAACAGAAATATCTTCAGCTAGTGTAGAACAAACAACAAGCCAGCAAACACAAACCACTCCCGTTACTTCTAGTACAGTAGAAGAATCTACAATGACAGCTCAATCAACATTTACAACAGCTATGTCCCAGATGAGCACAACCATATTAGAATCATCTACAAGTGACAGTGGTTCAACACTGGAGACTACACTAACCACAACTGGGACCTCTCCATCTTCACCATCCTCTACGACAGAAAGCACATCAGAATTGACTTCATCTACAACAGAAATATCTTCAGCTAGTGTAGAACAAACAACAAGCCAGCAAACACAAACCACTCCAGTTACTTCTAGTACAGTAGAAGAATCTACAATAACAGCTCAATCAACATTTACAACAGCTATTTCCCCTATTAGCACAACCATATTAGAATCATCTACAAGTGACAGTGGTTCAACACTGGAGACTACATCACCCACAACAGGTACCTCTCCATCTTCACCATCCTCTACAACAGAAAGTACATCAGAATTGACTTCATCTACAATTGAAATATCTTCAGCTAGTGTAGAACAAACAACAAGCCAGCAAACACAAACCACTCCAATTACTTCTAGCACAGAACCAGAATCTACAACAGCTCAATCAACATTTACAACAGCTATTTCCCCTATTAGCACAACCTTATTAGAATCATCTACAAGTGACAGTGGTTCAACACTGGAGACTACACTAACCACAACTGGTACCTCTCCATCTTCACCATCCTTTACAACAGAAAGCACATCAGAATTGACTTCACACACAACAGAAATATCTTCAGCTAGTGTAGAACAAACAACAAGCCAGCAAATACAAACCACTCCAGTTACTTCTAGCACAGAAGCAGAATTTACAACAGCTCAATCAACATTTACAACAGCTATTTCCCCTATTAGCACCACCATATTAGAATCATCTACAAGTGACAGTGGTTCAACACTGGAGACTACATTACCCACAACTGGTACCTCTCCATCTTCACCATCCTCTACGACAGAAAGCACATCAGAATTGACTTCATCTACAACAGAAATATCTTCAGCTAGTGTAGAACAAACAACAAGCCAGCAAACACAAACCACTCCAGTTACGTCTAGCACAGTGGAAGAATCTACAATGACAGCTCAATCAACATTTACAACAGCTATGTCCCAGATGAGCACAACCATATTAGAATCATCTACAAGTGACAGTGGTTCAACACTGGAAGCTACATCACCCACAACTGGTACCTCTCCATCTTCACCATCCTCTACAACAGAAAGCACATCAGAATTGACTTCACACACAACAGAAATATCTTCAGCTAGTGTAGAACAAACAACAAGCCAGCAAACACAGACCACTCCAGTAACTTCTAGCACAGAAGCAGAATCTACAACGGCTCAATCAACATTTACAACAGCTATTTCCCCTATTAGCACAACCATATTAGAATCATCCACAAGTGACAGTGGTTCAACACTGGAGACTACACTAACCACAACTGGTACCTCTCCATCTTCACAATCCTTTACAACAGAAAGCTCATCAGAATTGACTTCACACACAACAGAAATATCTTCAGCTAGTGTAGAACAAACAACAAGCCAGCAAACACAGACCACTCCAGTTACGTCTAGCACAGTGGAAGAATCTACAATGACAGCTCAATCAACATTTACAACAGCTATTTCCCCTATTAGCACAACCATATTAGAATCATCTACAAGTGACAGTGGTTCAACACTGGAGACTACATTACCCACAACTGGTACCTCTCCATCTTCACCATCCTCTACAACAGAAAGTACATCAGAATTGACTTCACCCACAACAGTAATATCTTCAGCTAGTGTAGAACAAACAACAAGCCAGCAAACACAAACCACTCCAGTAACTTCTAGCACAGAAGCAGAATCTACAACGGCTCAATCAACATTTACAACAGCTATTTCCCCTATTAGCACAACCATATTAGAATCATCCACAAGTGACAGTGGTTCAACACTGGAGACTACACTAACCACAACTGGTACCTCTCCATCTTCACAATCCTTTACAACAGAAAGCTCATCAGAATTGACTTCACACACAACAGAAATATCTTCAGCTAGTGTAGAACAAACAACAAGCCAGCAAACACAGACCACTCCAGTTACGTCTAGCACAGTGGAAGAATCTACAATGACAGCTCAATCAACATTTACAACAGCTATTTCCCCTATTAGCACAACCATGTTAGAATCATCTACAAGTGACAGTGGTTCAACACTGGAGGCTACATCACCCACAACAGGTACCTCTCCATCTTCACCATCCTCTACAACAGAAAGCACATCAGAATTGACTTCATCTACAACTGAAATATCTTCAGCTAGTGTAGAACAAACAACAAGCCAGCAAACACAAACCACTCCAATTACTTCTAGCACAGAAGCAGAATCTACAACAGCTCAATCAACATTTACAACAGCTATTTCCCCTATTAGCACAACCATATTAGAATCATCTACAAGTGACAGTGGTTCAACACTGGAGACTACACTAACCACAACTGGGACCTCTCCATCTTCATCATCCTCTACAACAGAAAGCACATCAGAATTGACTTCACACACAACAGAAATATCTTCAGCTAGTGTAGAACAAACAACAAGCCAGCAAACACAAACCACTCCAGTTACTTCTAGTACAGTGGAAGAATCTACAATGACAGCTCAATCAACATTTACAACAGCTATTTCCCCTATTAGCACAACCATATTAGAATCATCTACAAGTGACAGTGGTTCAACACTGGAAACTACATTATCTTCAACTGAAAATGGCCCGACAGTGACAAATATTATATCAAGTACATTTACCTCTCTATCTTCTGCATACTCTACCACAGAAGGTCTTAGTGCTTCAACATTCACCCCATCAATTCCATCTTCAAGCCCTGCAGAAGAAACAAGCCAGCAGACACAAACCACAATTTCAACTTCAAGCACAGAAGTACATTCAACAAAGCCAAATGATTCAACATTTTCAACAATGGAAACCATTAGAACAGTTTCTTCAGACTCACCTGATTCACCCACTGCAACTTCCCCTAATCCTACATCAAATCAAACAATAACCCAAACTGTTACAGCCCAAACGATTAGCATTTCTACCTCATCTCAGTCAAGTTCCACACTTGAAATTCTATCCTCTGCTCAAACGAGTACCCAGAAAACTTCAACATCAACATCAACATCAACAGAGCCTCCTTTATCCACAACTTTTAGTTCAGTTTCAACAACTCAAAGCTGTCTGGAGCAATGTCAGTGTAATGGATCCCCATGCATCTTCAATGTAACATCTGGGAAATGTGAATGCAAATGCAATCCCAACACTTTTGGAGATTCTTGCAATTTTGCAAATGACTCTATCACAGTTACTTTGTGTACGTTTATCATACTATTCTTATATGATAATCATTAAACATGGTGTTCTCTATTTCCATTCTAATTCTCCACATTCACTGTAAATAATTATTTCACTGTACTGTGGTTATTGAATCAAAAGAAAATTAGCCTCCAAGCTACTTATAGAGAATGAGTTGTTCATGTGACAGTAAAGTTAGTTCCTGCATAAATGTTTTAAAGCTAAAATGTCACAGGACCCACATGCATACTTGAAAGCTCTTTCATTACAAAAGACTTTAAACAATAGTTGTCGTAACAATTTGCAGCTCACTTATGTCACTTAAGTCTTTCTAATCTTTCTAAATCTATTATTTAATTGCAGCTGGAAAAATACCCACAAGGAAAGCAAATATGTCTCTTAGAATTATGATGGACTATCATAAAGAGTATGAAGACTTGAGCTCTCCGAAATCAAAAAATCTAACTTCCATCTTAAAACGCGAGGTACGTTTTCAAGTTCCTTTTCCCAAAGCACTTTAAAGCTCACAAATTTTACTCACAATTGTTTCATATGTGATGTTATATGAATATAAATGTTATATGCATATAAAAAAAAGAACAGGTCTGAAATTAAATTAGATAAATGCCTTTTCTTGCCATACTGCAATGAATTTTTAACAAATCATTTTAAAAAATGCATCATTTAACTTAGACAGTTCTAATGACTAATCTTATGTTAGAAGACAAATGAAAAGCTTTGATGGCATAGTGAAGCCCGTTTTGTAATCATTTATATGTATTATTTTCATATTTGCAAAATATATTGTATAAATATTTATATGCAAAAAAAAAAAAAAAGCTTCAATCCTTTATCAATCCACAGCTTTCAATCCTTTATAAAAGAGCAGATGGACAAAACTTTAAAGATGTGAACATTCTTAGGCTAACGTAAGTTGATTTATCTTGAATTTCATACATTTACAAAACAAATATTTGCGAAGCAAAATCATATTAATTTGTGGCATGTACTTTTTCCATCTAGGAATGGAAGTGTCATTGCTGAAAGTGTTGCAGAATATAACTATCCAAACAACAACTCACAAATAATGTTTCTAAATAATGAACTGGGACCCACCCTGGAAAAAATTTTTAATGACTCAAATTCATTAAAAAATCTCAGCGGAGCTCTCGGTAATGTTTTCATTGAAAGAGGCCAAATTACCATGGATACAGTTGAAATATATAGTAAGTTATTTTTTTTTATTTTTTTATTTTTTTTGTAGAAACAGATAACATATAATCATTTAACAAAATTTAGTTTAGGCGGGGTGGGGGGGTAGACTTCATTTAAGGGACACATGGACTACTGTTCTACTGTTATTGTGGCTCCAGACGTATGCTGTATTCATTTATAGAGATTTTTAAATTGCATTTCACCTTTTTTATCTTTGTCATGTGTAGATATTACAGATATAAAACCATATGTGAACTGCACTGTGAATTTTGCAAACTTTACGGAGGAGATTGAAAATGGATCATGGGTATGTGTGGGATCGTGCAAAAAAAATCTCGACTTCTGCAATCAACATGGTCGATGCCGCAATGAAATAAATGGACCACAGTGCGAGTAAGTGCTTCAACACATGCAGTTTTGTTTATTCACCATTAGAGTTAAAAAAAAAAAAAAAAAAAGTTACATAGTGTACCTTAAAGTACCATAAAGTAGTTGCTCTGAGATAAAATAAAAAAAAAAGCATATTACTTATTTACCTCATATTTAAATAAGCAATTCAAAAATATCACACATTTGAATTTGATTGGCAAAAATGAAATGTCTGCAAAAGGCAATGTCTTCAAGAATTTAGGGGGCATTTACACTAACTTTTTATGCGTTTTGGCCATTCATTGACACGATAACTGTTTTGGAGCCTGAAAACGCAAACTTTTGCAGGTCCTTGAAAATGATACCATTTTCGTCTCTACAAAAACTACAAAAAAGTGAATTTGTGAAAACGGTGACATCATGCGCATGCGTATTACATTTTCAGTCTATAGGCGTGTAGTGTTTCTTTACAAAGTGACATCGCCATCTACTGGTCTGGCAGCAGAATACAGTGTTTTTAGTTGTTTTCGTGGATCTGTGCGAACAACGTTGTCTTCTGTACGCAAACTTTTCAAAAGCCAAAGGAAAATGTTTCAGTTTTTTAGGGTACGTTTACGGTGCGTAAAAACTTTGCGTTTTTGAAAAGCTTCGCACACAGACGACAACGTTGTCAAAACGATCCCCGTTCAAACGGATCAAAGAAAATGACTAAAAACGTATTATGCATCACAGGCCAATAGTTCACAAGGTCCGAATTAGAATTAGTTGGCGATGTTAGAATTTGGCGAATGTAAATATTGTGTTTCTGCTGGTCATATTAGTGGTGCAGTAAATCTACACTTTGCTGGAGAAGCGTTAATAAACTCAGTATCTTGAGCAACACAATCAGAATTGTTGTTTTGATTGGCAAATACTCAAGCATGCCTTTGCACTATGCACACAATGTCACCATGTTCACAAATTCGCATTTTTGTAGTCTACAGAGACAATAACGGTCTCGTTTTCAAAATTTGCATTATCAGGTTTCCAAAAATGAACGGCCAAAACATTTTAGTTGAAAACGGTGTCGTGTAAATGGCCCCTTAGTACATTATTGTTGTGTAAACATACCCTATGAAATCATTTCTTAATGACTCATCCTCTCCTACTCATTTTGCTAATTGTCCAGGTGTGACAGTTCTTACTTTGAGAAATACTATGGAGATCACTGTGAGCTTTACAGCAGAGGGGCTGGTTTCTACGCAGTTCTCTTCGGCAGTTTAGCAGCTTTTGCTCTACTTGTCATTGTGGCAGTTGTGATGGTTGTGGTGCTCTACAGGGCCAAGAGGTCTGTATAACAATTTCTGTGATTTAAATATTCAAAGAAGACACACACACACACACACACACACACACAAAAAAATAAAAAAAAATAACCCAATGATCTAATTTCAGCAAAGCATCAACAATAAGGAGGTCATCGTTTTTTGATGATGCCTTCTTTGATTTTTCATCAAGAGGAGGTATAATGTCAGTTTGTTGCTATATGCATGCATGAAGTACAAGTACAAGTATCTGACGATATGATAACTGAAAATATTAACTACATTATTGCTGGATCCTCAGACAGAAGCAATGGGCATCAAAACCTTTCATTCACAGAAGATTCGGAATCGGGGGCTTTCAGACCGTCCAGTCATACATCTGCATGGTAGGATGAGCAATTGCTTGATTTTGCATATCATTTCATAAATACATGAGAAAAAGAAATAAGAAACATAGCAAAACCTAAAATCAACATGACTAGGATATGATAAAATCATTACTTACCCTAAATAATATACTTTTGTCTTGCTGTTTGTTTGATTATTTAATCACAATATTCTAATCTTTTTCCCTCTCTGCAACAGATAAAGACCAAAGCAACTGAAGTGATGGATGTCTGATAAAAAGAGATGACAGATATTATTTAAAAGAATTTGGACACTATAATCCCACTATAATAATACACGCAGTAAAATGATTATAAATGGTCTTACTGTTCATAATAATATTTATATAGCACAAGAACAATGTATAGCACCTTTGTAAAACTCACATAAACACACATAAGTCAACAAATGAAAATGTAAAATGTAGTTCATATGGCAACAGTGACACGCGGACTGTCCACTACATTACATCAACTGCTCACCGTCTGTCCAAACCGACAGTCAATCACAAAACACGGGCCAATCAGAACAATCCTCTCTGTTTCCGCAAAAAACTCGCTGTAAAAACTAAGCACACACATACCTTGTACGTTTATGACTTCTGTGATGCTTCACTAGATGGCATGATTTTTATGGTTTATGATTTGTCATATCCTCTTGTGAACTTTACGCAATCTTTCTCCATGTTTGGTAATTAATATACATCAGCAGCCAGCAGCACATCGGTCCAATCAGGTGTGATGTGGGCGGGGCTACCTGCTCAACGCCACATAAATACAAACTATTAGTTTCAATGGTTATATTATATTTTAAATTATTTATTTGAAATAATTATACTTGTATGAGGTTGATATGGGATTTAGAAAGTAATTAGCAAATAAGTAATGCCTTTTTAGAGTGAGTAATTAGTACAGTAATCTATATCAGTAGCTAGTACACTGATCCTAATAATTCAAATTTTTATTTCTCATTTCTAATCTATTTACAGTGCTACCACATTACTCAGCTGTAGTAGAGTACTGTAGTTATGATGATTTTAATGATTTTTTTTGTACTTGTTGACAGTGTACATTTACATATATCTATGCTTTTTGATATGATAGCAGGGAATTGCTTATGTTTACATTGAGAAGCACATGAATATATTGTTAAATTAATATTTATAAAGAAAATAACTGATGAATATATTTTTTTTTTCAAATAAAGCATATGTGCAACATATATGTTGTTGCAATGTCGTTCTAAGGTCACTAGGAGGCGCTGCAGACTAAATTACACGGCAGCCAATCCTCACCTGGCACTTGGCTGCTGGTTCTCATCAAAGGCGTCTTTTTCTTGTCTTTTAAATATTACTGTAGCCCATTCTCTTAAACTTATATAAACAATTTCCCTCATTATGCTTACAGTCTCTGATTTACTGTCTTGTCATTTAACTGAGGCTTTTATCTAAGGTTACACAGTCCCCTTGGTAAGGTGTATTGCTCCAGGACATAATGGTGGTAGTTCAGTGCTTGTGTTGTTTGAACCTACAACCTTTCAGTTGCTAGCCCAGATCTTTAGCCATTTAACCACGCCACCCCTGTAGGCTGCATGCAAATGGGCAGTTCATTGTCAGCGTGCCACACCTGCATGATTGCAGAAGACAACAAAGACATGAATGAAAGTCTATGTACTATATATGGCAACATGTTCAGAGAATACAAAAATTAAAAGAATTCACATTTAGTCAATTTTCCTCGACGCTGATTAGGAAGTTAATCATTCTTGTAAAACCTATAACATTAACTTTGTGATGATTCTCCTAATCAATCATTTCAATAACATACACAAACCTATATACATTATAATCTAAAGAGTGTGAGCGTTTGGGTCACTGGCTATAGATTTGTAAGGTGTGCGCTGTTAAAATGGGTGTAACTGATCATCACTTTAATTCTTTAGATAGCAGGAAGGAACTCTTTCACATTTTGTTTCCCTAGAAATGAAATGCATTGGTTTATATGACAAGTAAATGTGTTTCTAAGTTCTAAAAATGTTCTTTTAGGGACAGGTTAAGGGTGTGGGCTTGGGTTAGTCTGTAATAATTATAATTAGCTATATATAAAGCAATAGAAGTCAATGGTATGTCCTTATTTAGATAGTCAAGTAACCATGCATGTTCCTGTGTGTGTGTGTGTGTGTGTGTGTGTGTGTGTGTGTGTGTGTGTGTGTGTGTGTGTGTGTGAACTTAATGTATGTGGTTAAACCATCTTCAGTTCCTCCCTTTTGTCTGCTTTTGATCAGGCAGTGATTAATCAGGAAGCTTATCTTTCTTTAAGAGTTGAATTACTGGTTTGCAAAGAGTCATTTCCATTTCACATGTGAGGTGAATCGACTTAGGATAGTCATTTCAGTGATATCCTATGTCATTACTATTATTTTTAGGACATATTTCATACATGCTACCAGATAAAGTTTTAATAATTTTTCCTATTCATTATTAGTTATATAATTTTTTTTTAAAGGTTAGACAGGATCACCTTCACACTGTCCAATGTTCCTCAGAAGTCCTCAAAAGTGTTGTTATTGTTAGCAAAATTGTAATTGTGAGGATTTTTATTATTTTTCTTCTCCCCTAAAACGAATCGTGCAGACCAAACAGTAAGTGCTAGAGACTTGAAACTTGGCCAAATGATAGTCCTCAATTTGGGGAGAACCTCACAAGAGATGACCCCAATCGGCCAATAGGGGACGCTACAGCAACCAAAAGTTGAAAATCGCTAATAACTCCTAGACCGTTTGTCCTGAAAATCAAGTGTCTTATATCATTGGAGTCCTTGGCTCAAGACGGACAAAACGTATATATCCGATTTCATTTCCGCCATAGAAAATTTTCCGCCATTTTGAATTTTGTCCAAAACCTACTTTTGCGAACGATTCCTAGGTTTTTCGCCCGATCGGAACCAAACCAGTGCAGAAATGTTCTCTGGAGTGTGAATATCAATAATTATCAAAAAAAAAAAAAAAAAAAATTTGAAATTTTGATTCATGGCGCCAAAATGTACAATGTGGGCAGAGCCACTTTTACTAAAATGGCTGTAACTCGAGAACGAAATGAGATATTTGGACCAAACTCTGAATGGGCTCAGTCTATGGTCACGATAATAAAAATCGCGTCGATTGGACACTAGGTGGCGCTATAACTTGAAAAAAACATGAAAACAGCTGTAACTATGCAACAGTTAGTTCGATTGACTTGAAATTTGGCATGCAGTGTATTGGTCCAAGGGGGCATGATAGTCTATGAGGACATTGGCGTATCTCAAAAAACATGGTCGCCATCGGCCAGTGAAGTTTGAGCACCTATTAGACAAGGTTAACGGAGGCCGATCGGAACGAAACTCGGTGGGCATGTTCAACTGTAAGAATTTTGAAAGAAATCGGCCACTAGTTGGCGCTAACGAGTTTTTAAGCTTTAGTGATCACGTGGTGTTTAACAGAGCCACACAATATGCATATCATTGGATAGATCTCCTCATTCTGAACAACTTTGCTGTCAATCAAATCGTTCATTAATTATTCGCAAATATGTGAAAAACCTACTTTTGCGAACTAGTC
>CM074452.1:25099354-25324354 GCA_037101425.1 Elopichthys bambusa | reverse complement strand
GTTTGGTGATTGAAGAGGAGTCCGCTGTTCTGTTTAAATGGAAAGATGGCAGAGAATGAGAATATAGCCATTTTTAAGACTGAAATTGATCAATTGTTCTTTTATGCAAATTATGCAAAATGTTAAAGAACAAAAATTACACTTCCCCTTAAAGCTTATGATTTTCTCCAACAGTATTACATTTTTAAATTATTTTACATTAGTCAGGCACTTTTGTCCAAAGAGAATTTCTTCAAGAGAATTTGTATTGCTAACACAAGTTTAAGAAATAGTTCACCAAAAAAATTAAATGCAGTCATTGAAGTTGGATGATTTTGGAGGACCTGCTTATTCCATACACAGACCGATAGACATGGTCACTATAAATTGTCATTTTTATTGTCATAATGATGAGAGTTATGTTACTTACTGTCCGCTCCTGAAAATGATGGCAGCACCTGTTGCTGGGATTGATGCTTATAATCCCTAGAAGAATCAATTGTGAAGCATAAGCTGCAAATTAAGAACAGGACAGCTAGTCAGATTGACGCACAAATCCGAAGTTCATTAACATGTTGCACACCATTTCCTGTTTTTCTGTTCAGTCATGCAATGCATGTCCAGGGACTTATAAAACTAATCCATTTTCAACTCTAAAAACATGTGAAAAATATGCACTCACTTGTGTAGATCATGGTATTTCCAAGAGGGCTTAGCTCCGGCCATGCTATGCCAATGGCTGCCCCGCAGGAATAGGCTTTGCGCGGGTAAACAGATCTCCTGGGCAGTCAAGCCTGCAGTGGACATGCTCCAGCTGCAGTCGGTTCGCATTCAGGCCAGGAAATGTTCCTCCCGCCAAGCTGGCAGCTGCTGATCTGTACCTGAAACACAGCCATGAGAGGACAAGAGCATGAATCTCTGTAATACCACAAGTGTTTCTCTGACAAAGGAATAAGATTAAAGTCTCCTGCTTCTCAGATTTCCTTTCTTACTGAGAAAAGGACCTCAAGTTTAATGCATCTTATCTAGAGTTCACAAGAGATCTTACACTGAGCTCGTGATTCAAACAGGACAAACTTCAAAACGAGATCTCAACTGTTTCTCCTATACAGCAGTGAGCTTGAATGGAGATTTCTGCGCTAGAAAGCTCACACATTGAGATTACTTCTGAAACTCTAGAGAAGATGTGATGGTTTAAACTCAAGTCTGCAATCAAAAGACGTCAATATGTATCCAAACATTTCTTAATCAAACTGATCCACATCCATGCTATTGCCTTTTTTGTGTCTATTTTCATTTCTTTCAAAGGAATTTTGAGAGAAACGTCCAAGATTTACATTTACAATTATGCATTTGGCAGACATTTTTATCAAAATTGACTTTCAAGGTACACTTTTTTTTTGTTGTTTTATCAGTTCTTGCTTTCCCTGGGAAACGAACCTATGACCGTAGTGTTGCTAGTGCCGTGCTCTACTGATTTAACCACAGGAAGGCACTTAAAAAAATTAGTAATAAATTAGTAGAAAAAAGAAAAAAATAATAATTAAAAAGCGACCTGCATTGCATCCAAGGTACACATTTTAGTTTATCAGTTCTTGTTTTTCATGGGAATCAAACCCATGACCTTAGTGTTGCTAGTGCCGTGCTCTACTGATTTAGCTACAGGAAGATACTTAAAAAAAATAAATAAAAATACAGCCAAGAGCTCCATTAAAGAGCAACTTCTTAAAGACCAACCTTTGAGCAGCGAAATGTTTCACAGCCACTATCATGGCTATATGAACATTCAAACCAAACTGAGATCTAGGGATCATTGCAATGGTTTTGTTGTTGTTGTGGAAGAACTAGTTGTTTCTGGAGCCCAGGGCTATCAGCACACCATCCAATGCACCTCCTCCTCGCCTCCCCTCGCTTTGCAATGCAGTCAGCCATGTGCATGGGACTCCAGTCGTGCTCTTTCAGAAAAGAACATTGAGCAACATTCTGCTGAGCTTCACAGCCAGTGGTATGACAGGCGCTCAGTTTGACAGCACTAAACGACATGTATGCCCCAAAAGCCTTGAGGATAGTGCCAAACTGAATGCTCTCTTAGATGTCACACACACAAAACAGCACAAACTTTACTGCAAGACTAAACGCTCGAAAAAATCCAGTCGTGTAGGATGCACTGACAGTGTACAATTTATCACTTTGCAATGTTAGATGCAATATCGCACTGTAATTTTGCATTCTGAGTCTTGTGCATTTGCGATTCTCACAGAGGAAGTCTAATATCAAATTATATATGCAAATTTCCTGCCTTGGGAACACATCTTATGTTTAAAGGAAATTGCATCTACTGTTGCTATTTAGTGTAACACTAGATATGGTCTAAAGCAGTTGCGTCAAGAGTAGAATCCAATAAAACACTTTTCACTCTGCGAAACCAGCTTTACACCCCTGAGAACTTGAAGAGTGATGGACCTGGAGGCAAGGTTCATCCTGGGTTTAGCTTACAAACACATATCACGCTCACAAGCTATCAAATCACCAACATTACGATAGTCTTCCGGAGATAAAACAACCCTATTACTGAGCAATTAGCATTTTTATAGAACAATTTATTGCAGAGCTGTTTTACAAGCATGGTGCATTTCTGCAGAACTGAGTGTGATATGCAACAGGTACAAGATCTTGCTATTTAAATCAATAATACACATTTCAAGAACAACCGATAGAGATTTGTACATGAGTAACGTCTATCACGAATCAAAGAAAGCAATGCAACCATTTCCTAAACGGGTATGTGATCAAACCGGGTCAATTGGTTCGTGCTTTTTCTGTTGACCGTCCCTGATCTGGTGCATAAATGCAAGCAGTTATGCATCCTGAAAGCTCTGGACCATGGATACGGTCACTATGAGCACACAATGCAACCTGATCCGTGATAAAGAACCCCACGGGACAAGCGCTTCCTCTCACAACAGGTGCAAGACGGACAGACTTCCTAGTGTCCAGCACAGACATTTCTCAATGCTTTTGGGAAGACAATGCCAATGTGTTGCGTAGACATTAAGTAAACAAAGCGTGCCAAATGTGTTCGCTGTGGCGTAAACCCCATGAAAGCTCCTTCTAAACACTTACAGACACACATTTACTAATTCTACCTTCTTTTGCATGTAAATCTGAGATTATGGTGTCTCAGAACCAAAACTACCGAATTTGAGACATTTGGTTGCATTGTGCAAGAAATACATCAGTGCGCATTTGACTTATAAAAATCACAAGACAACAAAGCTTATTTTAGTACTATTAAGATTGTGACATTATGTTTATAACAATAAATCAGCATTAGGGCCACATACAACATACAGTATTACAGTATAATACAGTATAATATTTATTTATTGCATTACAGTAAACATACAGTAAAGAGAATAAGATTTGGCAAATGCAAAAATCATGTCAGACGGTTCCATTTGTTAACATTAACTAAAGCATTTATTCATTTAAGTTAGTTAATTCCAAGATAACACATTATTAATATCAAAAGTTGTATCGGTTGGTATTATTAAATGGACCAGAGCTGATATGAACAAACAATGAACGGCTGTATTTTTATTAACTAACATTAACAATGATTAATAAGTATTTTAACAAATGTATTGCTCATTGTTAGTTAATATAACATTAACTAATGGGACCTTTTTGAAAAGTGTTTGCAAAAAATCTCAAAATAGGCATAATTTTCTACATGCAATATATAATTTCTTTATTTTGCAGTGAAATGTGGACATGTTCTTGACAGATTAGCATACAATGGATCTTTTGGAAATACCTGAAATACTGCTTATGAACACACGACACTTCAAAAGTGCTTCTAATGCACATCTACTGTACTGTGTGCATATTTACAATACAAACACTCATCTTTTACAACGATTTTAAGACACCAATTCGGTCCCCTTATATTGACAAAAAGAATTCCAACACTAAAGTGGACAGTCATTGTACATGGCCACAAATTACGAAATATCTGCGTCCTGACAAACTACTAATATGACATTGTAAGAAGGTATGAAGAAGAGACAGTCGCGCGCGTTCACACCCCGCTCTTGTCACCTCGCCGCGGTTTCCAGGCAACCATACCCGATCTACCTGTCCGCTTCCGCAAACTGGCGGGATGAGTCACTTACACTCTATCACACCTGACGAAACACACCTCATACATTTCTTTAAGAAAAAAAGACTGATGTTCCACAAGATGAAGCAACATATATGTCAACGTCACATATTATGACAGTGTCATGCGTGTTTTGTCAGCTGATAATCATTATGGTTGTTGTTATTATGATGATAACAAAAACCTAAAATTAATTTTAAAAAATAAATAAAATAAGGTAAATTATATGTTTTAGAACTGTTTCTGAGCTTTTCCTCCTAATTGAGCGCGCGCGCGCGCGCACACACACACACACACACACACACACGCAGACACGCACGCACGCGCGCGCGCGCTCACTCCTTATCGGATGTCCTGTCACAGAATCTGATAATATCGTTACACACGTCACTGTCGTCATCAGCACGCACACACATAGCGAGACAGACAGACTACAAACACTGACAATGTGACAAACGCATTAAAATTCACCTTAATCTCCTGATAGATTCTAGGTGTCCGGTGTTAAAAGTTCATAATGCCGTAATGATCCCGTTCGGTCCGTTTGAAAGGTTTCTTTATCTCTATAGATGCGCGAGGACATTCATTACAGCGGTCGAGAGGTTCGTTAAACGGGTCTTCTCTGTGCGCGGTGCTTTAAATGCTCACTGCAGTCAGAGGACACGCAAGCCCCGCCCCTCCGCACGGGATTTAAAGACACAGTGCGCACACTGTTATATATATATGTGAATGTCTCTGCATTATTGTTACTCTTTCTGTGTTATGTATTTGTTTACTCTGTGCTTTATATGTAAATGCATATGAAATAAGAAGAAAACACAAAAACACAAGAGTTTTCACTATGGGCATATCTTAGAAGCAATAGTTCACATTCAGTTTACATTAACACAAACCCCTAAACAAACCTGCTGATTTCAGTATATTGATAAATAGTTAGGAGAACTTAAAATGTCCTCACAAGTTAATTTTTTATGTCTCACTATATTTTAAGGACATTTTCATAAAAATGCAAATAAAATATCCTATGTTTGCATTTTAATGTGAAACTGTCTTTCATTCAAATGTTATTTCAGCTACATACAAAATAATAATAATCACAATAAATAAATTGAAAGACTGATTTATTGTGATTATTATTATTATTTTGTACATACATAGCTAAAATAAAATTTTAATGACAACAAATTCTATTATAGAATATATAATTCCATACATATATATATATATATGTATCACATATAAATATTATCACATATTAAATAGTAAATAATAATAGTAAATAATAAAATATGCTAAATGAACTCAGATATTATATTACACTTTTTTCAGTAAATAACAGCACACATCCACTAATCCACAAAAAAAAAGAAAGAAAAAAAAGATTTTCCATAAGGATAAACCACAATTTTTTAGAGTTTACATTATTAATCTCAAAACATTTTCTGTTTTTCCCTAAATAAAAACTTTTGTCTCTCCCCCAAATTAAAACCTTCCTCTCTATTATTAAAAATACAATAACTGAGTCAGAAAACAGATTATTTAGAGTTTGTTTCAGAGCCATAGTTTACACAAACCTGTGCATCTGAAATATTAAAATATGATATAACCATAAAGTATTCAAAAAAAGTGGTTTTGAGGCAGTAAATAAACATTAGATACCTAAAACCAGACAGACTGCGAACATGACATGACAGTCCAGAGTCCCTGCAGTCAAGACAGACAAGACCATACAAGGCTACAGAACCTCTGCCAGACGTGCAAAGAGAGACATTTAATGCACAGAACGAAGAAAATAAGGGATCACGGCCCCAGTGAATGCACACAGACGATGAGACAGACATAAAGGTGGCTCCATTGCTGATAAGACATAATACACAGCAAACACTGGGATGTTTTACTGCTACATTATATTTACCTGCCTGTCGAGATGGAGCCCGTATTGTCTGCAGGCTAGATGGATATTGGTGATGTCTCTTCATTATGGTCTGTGGGGTAGATAACAGCTGTTGTATATCATTTATAATACATATCTGATTCAGTCTTATTCAGATGCCCATGTGGACGTGAGATGATTCCATCCCAGTGTTACTGCGTGTCTACAATGGACTTCAATCAGGTCGCAGGTCTGTTGTGTACAGAATAAAACAAAGCTAAATGCAAATAATAAAATGCAACTAACCATAAAATGATGCATAGTTATGATTGTACAGGCTCCTCAACTTTAAGTTGAGAGGAAAAACAGTTCTCATAGCTTTTGATGTTGATATATAAAAACGACTGCATTCTGGTGTTATTTTAGTTTTATTAATACTTTCAAGTAGCTTTTATTTTTATAATTTTACTTTTTATGTTTTCATTTGGTTTCATTTTTAAAAATTTCATTATGTGCCTTTGTCATTTTATTCGTTGGATTTGGTTAAATATTGCCATTTAGAATTTTTTTTTTTTTTTTTTCAGTTTTAGGGTACGTTTACATGACAACGCTACTAAAAATGGAAAAGCTTTTCCTTCGCGTTTTTCATGTACAGACGACAACGTTGTCAAAATGATCCCCGTTCACACAGATTCACGAAAACCAACTAAAAGGTCTATATTCTGCTGCCAGGCCAGTAGTTGGCGATGTCAATTTGTAAACTACAAGTTTACACTATAGACTGAACAATATGCACACGCATAACAAATTCACAAATTCGCGTTTTTGTAGTTTACACGGAGACGATAACGGTATTGTTTTCACTTTGAATCCAGTTTTCAGGCCCCCAAAATGCCATTGTCGTGTAAATAAATGGACAAAACACATATAAAGTTTTACGTTTTTTGTTGAAAACAGTGTCATGTAAATGGCCCCTTCGTATAATAATTTTAGTGCTTCAACTTATTTCAAATTCACATTTTTATAGTTTACATGGAGACAATGATGATATCGTTTTCACTTTGAATCCCGTTTTCAAAAATCAGGCCCCCAAAACACTGTTGTTGTGTAAATGAACGGCCAAATACACATAGGGGGCCCTATCACAATGCCCACATAGGGGGCCCTATCACCAGCGCAATGCAAGTGTTTTTTGGTAGTTTCAGCCCGACGCAGTTATCATTTTCACGTCCAGCGCCGACGTTGCTTAAATAGCAAATGCACTCGCACCCATCTGTTCGCCCATGGGCGTGCTGGTCTGAGAACGAGGTGTGTTCAGGTGCATTGTTGGCGTGTTGCTATTTTGAGGCAACTGAAAACTACTGCGCCATTGACCAACTGAAACCTGCTCTAAAGTCAATGGTTCAGTATCTTTTTTGTTATTTAAAGCGCACATTAGTAATATGCGCCTATAGGCGTGTACACAACGAACGTACACTCTGCTTGTTACACACACAGGGATGTGCAGCAGCACACAAACATTTTTAAATATTAAAAATAAAAGGATTCTTTTTTGCGTTCCGTATTGCCGTAAATTCCACCATGTTTACACGGATGTTTACATGTTTACAGTGAATCTTCCATGGTGCCTCCAACTGGCTTTTAAAGGGAATAGGAGATGAGACTCTGATTGGTTTATTGCACGTTACATCCAAAACATGCCGATGACTCATTAAGAGACTAGGTGCAACCCTTTTGGACCATGAGCCTGGTGCGCCGATTATATTTTCCATCATTAAACTAGCAAATGAGGATTTGGATACACCCTAAGTGCACCTGCGCCATTCGCTTCAGACCATGTGCTTAGATAGTTAAAATAGGGCCCATAATTTTCCGTTTTTAGTTGAAAACAGTGTCATGTAAATGGCCCCTTAGTTATAGTTATTATTTATTTAAGAATTTTAGTGCTTTCAGTTTATTGCCAAGGCAACGTTTCTTATTTTCATTTAGTTATTTCAGCTTTATTTCAATTAACAGAAATGTTTGGTAACACTTTAGTATAGGGAACACATATAAACTATTAGTTATGATTTTTCCCTTAATAAACTCCTAATTTACTGCTTATTAATAGTTAGTAAGTTAGTTGTTAAGTTTAGGTATTGGTAGGATTAAGAATGTAGAATAAGGTCATGCAGAATAAAGCATTAATATGTGCTTAATATGTACTAATAAATAGCCAATATTCTAGTAATATGCATACTAATAACTAGGTAAAAGACCCTAAAATAATAGTTTTAGTTTTAGTTAACAATAATAAGTTTTTTACTTCTTTGTCCAACAAGCTGCAATGGTTTAGTCTGTATGAACACCGCTAAATACAACACATACTTTTAAAGTGTTAAATAAAATCTAGCAGCTCACTCCATGCCACAAGGCTACTTTAACTTGAGCGTGAAGCTTTACATACGGTCAAACACAATGCCACACAAAAAAAACTCAAAGTGCTAAACAAACAGAGCCGAGAGGCAGGAATGCAGCAGGAACAAAATGTGCTTGTGTTACAGTGTTGCAAATCTCCGTGTCTGGCCTTGGCCCCCCAAACCCAACAGGCTTATCATCCGATATTTGGCCGTGGATGAGCCGACTCGCTTTAATCCCCTTATAATTTCAGGAACATTCCACACATTCCAGCGGACCAGTTGTGGCCAGCAGGAGAGCAAATGAACTGTTGATTTTTAACATTGTGCTACACAGAAAGGTGAAAGTGCATGCATGAATTGATAACTGTGCACTTGTTAAGTTTGTGAGTGTACACAGGGGTCCATAAGAGCATGGTTTGTGTGTAATTGCGAATGTATGCACATGTGCATTCAATGCAAATGTTCATGCAACAACATAAATATATGCACTTATTAGGGGTGGAGGAACAATCGTTTCACGTATGATTATTCTATATATATATATATATATATATATATATATGTAGTAAGAATCTGTCATTCAAATTTTATTTTTGCTATACAAAATAATAATAATAATAATAATAATAATGACAATAAATCGCAATCTTCTACCAATTTGCATTGATTCACAAATTTCAAAAATCGTTTTTCTAAAGTGTTACACTTCTTTAACGTCACAGTACTACTTAAAGTTATTGACACATTAAGAGTGTTATTAATCAGTAACAGTATATTAGATTGTTCTTAAAGGGACAGCAGCCTAATAAACTGTTGCTGTCTGTTAAATAAATAAACTTTTAAAAAAATCACTCACTGCTTTTGACTGAATCACTTTTGTATCTATAATATGAATCAATTTTTATTTATTTCATACTGAGAAGACTATACAGTGTTTTATTTCTACATTTGATTATTTAATTTCTGTAGTATTTCTTACTATATGTTAAATAAACCTAGGATACTGTACCTGAAATATTAAAATATCAATATTAAAACTTCTTTTACTTGTTTATTTAATTTTTATATTTTTGTCAATTGTATTTGTTCCTATTGTTTGTAATTTGCTTCTTTGTTCCAATTTTAATAAAAATACATCAAAAAATAAAAAAATTTCTTATTAATTCTTTCTAATTTTTTCTTATTACTGTCCAGCACAGTCAAAAACTGTAAACTAGAATCAAATCTATGCATATATTGAATCGAAATTTGATTCAAAATCGAGAATTGTGACCTCAAGAATCGATCTGAATTGAATCGTGAGGTACCAATCGATTCCCACCCCTAGCATTTATACAGATTACAAGCTATTCAAGTATTATTTGCATTTGTCTATACATTAACCCAGCTAAGTCACAGTTGTTCATCAGGAATCGCTTACCTACAGAATGCACTGTCGCTCGAATAAAAGTCAACTGTTTATGTCATTTGATGCACCTCGCTTTGCGATCAGGTGTGGAGACAGAACTGAACTGATCTGAGCTCAGATTGCGTTGTGTTGATAGAAACACAGCCATGAACTTTCCTCCTTTGCCAGATCCCTCCTAACTCCCGCTTCTCATACACACGCGCGCACACACATAGACATTCATCCACTCCACTGTTGATATGATGTCATTGTACGCACACATAGGAAGTGCCTTATAAAGTCAGGCAGCCATGCACCTTTGGAGCAGAAAGGGTCACTTAACCAGGCTTGAAGGAACACCTGCTTGAAATGTTTAAACAATAACATCACAGTAAGGTTGGCTATCAGATGCATAAGGAATACTGATGTGAATTCAAAGGGATTTTAAAGGGCAAACATGGCTTTAAAATAACTTTAGTCAATTTTCATGTTAAAGGCTGTTTTTGCTTAGAATTAACAAAATGTAAATAATCAATACATCATGAATCCGTCATCCAAAACATGTTTATGTCTTAACCTGATTTACTATGGTAAGTGTTTTTTTGCAGGAAATTGCGTACAGGCGTCACTCACCCGTCGACTCTCCTCCGCCGAACAGAGGAGAGTCTGCTGGCGAAAAGAAAACAAGACAGAGCTCGTAATAAAACAAGAACCAACAATGGCTTGGCTTTTTTTTTTTCAGAGATGGCGAGAACTGAGGGATTTGAAATGTTGTAAAAGTGACGCAAAGATGCGTTTTATTACTCAACAGGTGAGTCAGGTATTTTATTGAACAGATAAATTGCGATATGGATAATATGAGTTAATTGTAAAGCATTATCTATTGTGAAGTGTCACGCAGAGCCAAAGCATAACAAAACAGGAATTCTTCCAAAAAATGCATGCATCCCATTCATCTTCAGAACACAAATTAAGATATTTTTGATGAAATCCGAGAGGTATAAGACTCGTCCATAGACAGCATAGACACTTTCAAGGTCCAGAAGGTACTAAAGACATGGTTAAAATAGTCAACGTGACTGCAGAGGTTCAACCTTAATGTTATGAAGCAAGGAGAATACTTTTTGTGTGCAAAAACAAACATAACGACTTCATTCAACAATCTCTTCTCTTCCCTGTCAGTGAAGGCTTCCGTGTTTACATCCGAATGCCGGCTCAATATTGGCCAAAGCTGATCATGTGATCAGCACGGCGCATGCATGTGATGCTGACGCAGGAGCCGGCCAATAATAAGTCGGTGTTCTGATGTAGAACCTGGAAGCGCTGGACGTAAACAGCGTATGAGAATGACACAGAAGAGAAGATATTGTTGAATAAAGCCATTATTTTTGTTTTGTTTTTGCGCACAAAAAGTATTCTCGTCTCTTCATAACATTAAGATTGAACCACTGCAGTCACGTCGACTGTTTTAACAATGTATTTAGTACCTTTCTGGAACTTGATAGTGGTGGTTATATAGCTGTCTATGGGCGAGTCATATACCTCTCAAAAATATCTTCATTTGTGTTCTGAAGATGAATGAAGGTCTTACATGTGTGGAACGACACAAGGGTGAGTAATTAATGACAGAATATTCATTTTTGGGTGAACTAACCCTTTAAGCTTAAAGACAAAAAACTATCATCATAAAAAAATATCATAATTGCTCTAAAAATTCAACAGATTTCCGAGATATTCAGTGTGATTTTTTTGGGGGAAAATATGCCAGGAATTTGAATTAGAGTAGCAAAGAGAATGATTACATTCTGATAAAAGATTACAATAGTCGTTTCCTTTGGAATTACATGCAATGAAAAAACTCACAAAAAGACTAGAAGTGTGTGTTAAGAAAGTAAAGAGTCGAATTTGATGTCATGCTGACTTTAAAATGTGGTTTGAAGCTAGAAGCTTCTGTTTGTACTCTATTCCAGATATCTGAATCTGATTCAATATCCCATATTAAAGAAAAATCACAAATTAGATCTCTTTAAAATCTTCTTGACTGAAATGGAGAGCAGATTTCTCATTTTTTTCTTCTAAGAAGAAGACCAATCTCAAGTGTATCCTCTAGAGTTTCAAAAGAGATCAATGTCTCAAAGTGTTCTCAGATTTGTCAAGTCTTAAATCAAAGTCAGAGATCACAATTTTTACGCAAACATTTCTCATGAAACATCCACATTCATTTCATAGCTCTATCCTCTTATCGTTGACTTTATTTCTCCCAATGAAACACCTATACAACACAATAAATACACACAGCACCAAATCAAACCATCTCCATACGTAATGAAGAATTTCACACCTGTTGATTAAATACGGTGGAGATGGGCTCATGTGTGACATGCTGGCATATTGTCACGGACTTCCACAGGGAAAGGGTGTGCCGATTATGAGGCAAAGGGGTGAATCATCATTCATGAGGTTACCAGGTTAAGGACCTGCACCTGTTGATGTAATCTCACTTTTCACATTCCCAAACACAGGATCAAAGTTCAATCTGGAGATAAGGAGAGAAGCCAACAAATCATGCAAAAATCATGCAAGCTGTTTAAGAAAAAAAAAAAAAAAAATCAGGTCATTGACCTTAAACACCTTCAGTAACCCTAAGTGTTAAACTTTTGTTCAACAGACTTATTATTAAACTTATGCTACACATGTTAATGCTACTACAAATCACGTGGGCATGATGAGGTGAGATAAGTAATCAGACTTATGATTTTCATTTTGTGGATGATAAAATGGATGGAAAAAAATCCCATATACTTACAGTAAAGGACTAGAACAGTTTCTTTTGGATGTTTACTGGCAAAACAACACCTAGCAGACCAACCAGAACACCCTACACTGAAAAAAATGACTAATTTTAACGTAAAAAAAACTGTTAATTGGTAAACATAAGTTCCCATATACAGTAAAAACTGTAATAGACCTAATAGGATCTAATTCTACAGTAAAATACTGTTAAATGTACAGTTTTTGGAAGTTGATGTATCTTTTTACTTTTTTCTTATCAGTTAGGTACATTGTGCATATACATGCTGTACATATGTACAGTTATGTACATCCTAGCATAGTGGCAATGAGTTTTGCACAGCAGTGTTAATTTTGATTTAGTTTTAGTCATAGACTTTTGACTAAAATGCCATTTAGTTTTAGTCATATTTTAGTCATCGGAAATTGTTTTAGTTTCATAAGATTTTAGAAAATCTAAAGGGTTTTTGCAATGCATTAAGTAAGCATTTCTCAGATCCAATACACTGATATACATCTGATATTCTCAAACTGTTTATGTTCGCTTAAGACAACCAACTTTACTCGCCAAAGCGGACGGTTTTTGATCATTCAAGTGCAAAAACACACAAAAGAGAGCTCAATTCAGTACTTGTCAGGGATTGACAAAGTTGTCATTGAGGTACTATTATAGTTTAAAATTTTCAAAATTTGTTTAAAATTTTGATTAGATTTGATTTTGTTTTTCTGCTTTCATTGTAATTTTAGTTAAAAGCTTTAGTAATTTTTTGTGTGTTTGTCTTTTAGTTTTTGCTTTTAAATGTCTATATAGTTTTTTATTTCTGTTTTAGTTATTTTAGTACATCAGGTTAAGCTAAAGCTTGGAAACTAGATGAAATAAAATAGGCTTACATTTTTTTATATATTTATTTTTTATTTCAGTTAATGTTTATTTCAAGTAAGGAAGATTTTTTTTATGGTTTTAGGTTTGGTTACCTAATAACCCTTATACTTGTAAAATATATTGAATAGTGTGTCAAATAATGTTCTTAGTCTTTCCTTCCTGTGACAGAAGATACAGTAGTTTACTATGAATGAAATAGAAATTAAATTAAATATAGTTTATTGTGTAAACAAAATAACAATAATGAACTGGAAAATGTCTGCAGTCTGCACTGCATTTAAGCTCAGATGAGGGAGATAAAATATGCATTCTTACAACCGTCTAAAACAATTTACCACATAAACATCATGTAGTAAACACTGTCATAATTCATCGTCATGAAACATTCATCAACATTAGCTTATAAGCAATCGCTTGGCATAAATGTGTGCTATTCATTGATTGCGAAGCAGTCTGAAGTGCTCCTGCGCGAGCCTTTAGAGTGCGCAACAGCGCCGCTTTTCCCGCGGATAGATCAGCACACAACACTTCAAATGTGCGCATCTTCCACACAGGACAGCAGTTCTGACTGGACATCTTCCCAAATCGTCCCTCTCTATCATTTTCGTCTCGTTTTTATTCGTTGATGAAAATTAGAGTCGATTTTAGTCATAGTTTTAGTCATTCAAAACGCATTTTTTTGAAAATGCGAGTCATCGACTCGTTTTCGTCCGTGAAAAAATGACGTTGACGAAATTAACACTGTTGCATACGCCACTTTTCAAGAGCATTTCCTCCAGAAGATGACATAAATGTAGACTTTCCCTAACACTGACTAATGCAACATAAGCTGGAACTAGCTAAGAAGCTGGAAAACTTTGTTTTATTTGAGTCAGAGCAAACATCTGATTGATTATGCGTGAATGGATGCATAAACTTTACATGTTGGACAAGCTCTGTGGCCTGTCTCGAACATGTGGCCTGGTTTACACAGTCAAACTATAACAAATGTTTGATTATGATGATGATGATAGCGCCAGGCGGTCGGATTCAAATTTGTTTAGTCAATATCGTAAGGACGTTAGTCTGGCAGACATGCTTATGCACAACTCAGACACACAGACATTCATTCAAGTGCCTCTACATTTCTACATTTCCATATTACAACACAGACAATGATTATAGAAACCTTACTCAACCTTTTCTTCCACCCACGGCAAAATTAATCATTTTCTCACATGCAGTTAATAAGGTCACTTCCTGGAAATGATCTTTGAGACACATTGATGTCTAGCTCAGTCATAAAGTGTAGGGGTTTTGTTTTGTCCCGTCTGTTTGTTTTTTAATTTAAGACGAATGCTGCACTCGTTCAAGCGAAGGTCAGGAATCAATAGTAAAGGTTTGATTGTTCTGTTTTGTGATTGTTAATGCGAAGGTGTGTTTGGTCGGTTCAGAAAATACTGCTTTCTGACTTGCTGGCAGCAGCATCATGTGTTATGACATAAAGAGGGACTTAAATGTGTGAGCTTTCTCAATTATCTTACTCTTTTTCTTTCTTTGCTCTTGCTTTGTGTCACTTTGACATGCTTTTAATGTTAGTGTGCATCATTTAGCACATAAATTAAATAGTTTTACATTGCTTGAAGAATATTTGAGTGGTGCAAAACTCGTCTAGGGTGGATGCTAGGCATCTTTAGTGAATCTCCCGTGACAATATCAAAAACCTAAAGACGTTCTTTATGATAATGACACACTGCAAGGATCGTCTGTCTTACATGTGGCTCACCTCCCACGTTTCCTCACATCTCTTGTTCTGTCTGTCTTTCTTAGACGACTTGCAGGATGGAAATGCCTGTTGGTTGACAGTGTCTCCACATCAGACAGAGTCATAGAGAGGAAGACTATAAAATCCCCTGCGGTTTAATCAGGAATGTCCCGACACAAGTCAGCCTCCTTTATTCCTGTTTTACGGGCAAATAAAAACAAAGAAAGAACACTATTAGGCTTTTAATTAGTGGTGCTAGCTAAGGCGAAAATTAAACAGGACAATGCAGGAGATTTTGGATGGTGGATTCAGTCCTTAAATCCTATTGTTTCATATTTCTATACTTAATTCAGGTTTAAATTTATTTTACACACCATCATTGTGGCTAGTTAACAAAAGCGTATTAAATTAACATCAAATGTATACTTTGGGAATGCAGAAATAAAGTTAATGTTTTTTGTCAATGTCACATGATCCTTCAGAAATCATGCTAATATGCTAATTTGCTGATCAAGAAACATTTATGATTATGAAAACATATATATATATATATATATATTCTAGGAAGAGAAGAGGGAAGAGAACAGGACAATCATTTTGCTTGCCAGATTCAAACCCATCTTCCACCTGAGCACCACAGCTCAATGTGTCAGAACACATCAGAATACTGGAAAGATTTTGCTTTAATTTATCTTCAAACCCCAGGTTCGTGTTGAAACGGTTAACGTCCAGCATCCTGGCATGGGGGCGATGAAGATTCCAGGTTTTTGCTGTGTTTCCTGCAGTCGTCTTTAGAAGTCAAGGTTACGCTTCATTAATGCAGCAATCAGTTTGAGTAACGTGAGAGCTGACGGATGAGGGAGTCACTCCTGCTCTCCTGGTTTTATGTTCCGGTGGGCCTCAGGGACACACTGGAGAAACATAAAGACCCATACATGCTGCTAATAAAGATTTCAGATGTGCTGTCCGGAGGGGAATGACCGGGGGTTAGTTGTGCACTACTATTAAACGCGAGGTGAGTTTTCACGATAAGGGCACCTACGGTATGGCTGTGATTCACTGGGTGGTACATCATAACACTATTGTACCATTGACAGCTCTTGGAAATGTAACCTGAAATGTAACCTTATAAGGAATTAGGCTAATACACAAAATACAGGTGTGACTTGGTGATGCAATCGTGTTTTACAAAAGTGAAACTTACTGATATGGCATCATTGTGAACTTTTAAAAGGGTTGAAATGAAATTTACCAAACCCACTGGCTGACTCATGAGAAATGGATACCAAAATAATTTTCTTTCTTAGTAATTTTGTTTTCCATTTAAAAAAGAAAAATGACTTCAGATGTTAAGTCTTCTTTTATGAAAAATGCATCAAAATTAAGTGAGTTAATGGAATTGTGTTTCCGTCACAGAATTAAAAAAAATTTTTTAAAAAAAGTTAATTTGCGACTTTTTATCTTACAATTCTGACTTTTTTTCTCGCAATTGGAGTCATAAAGTCAGAATTGTGAGACTTTATAACACACAACTGCGACTTTATATAATGCAATTCTGAGACAAAAAAGTCAGAATTGTGAGATAAAAAGTTGCAATTAACTTTTTTATTTTTTATTCAGTGGCGGAAACAAGCTTCCGTAGAGTTTATGCGAAAAACAAGAAAAAATATCTGCCAACAGGGTAAGAAACATTATTTTGGTTTCCTCTTGAAGTAAGCTTATTTTTTCTGACCCCACTGGCAGATAACTGTTCTTGTTTTAAGCATGAACATCTCATTTTGATCAATTTTTCAGAAAACAAGATTTAATATCTTTCGACATTTTGCATCTCTTGATTTAAGAATGCTTATTTGTAATAGAAAACCAGACATAAATACTGAGGAAGATAATCTTTTGTTTAAAACTGTTTCTTTAACCTAAAAGGCATAAAACCCCAAGAGGTTACTACCTATCTCTTACAAAACCATAGCCAGCAACATACATTAATTCCTGACAACACAGCCACCCACACATGAGCACAGAACGACTTAATGAGGCCCTGTACCAGCCCCTAGGGCTCACCGACATCACTTTTTCCATTTTCTAACACAAAGTGTCCATGTGAACGCATCTGAACTGGGCTAAATTATATGCATTTACGGAAGTTTAAATGCACAGTCTCGAACGAAGCCTTATCATGGGGACAAGTCGAACTAAAAGTCAAACTAAACCTACTGAATTACCGAACAAGCAGCCACAACAGAGTTTGTGTTTATTTAGATAGGCACCTTTAAACAAAGCGCTGTGCTTAAAGTATGCTAGAGTCGTCACACCCACCTTCATAAGATTTGTCAAAAACAGCCATGTTTAAGCTTGGCTTCAGTAAAATGCAAAGATTAAAAAAGAAAATGTTTGTAAAACTGAACAGCAATGCATATTTAAAGGGTTAGTTCACCCAAAAATTATCTCATAATTTACTCACCCTCAAGCCATCCTAGGTGTATTTGTCTTTCTTCTTTCAGCCGAACACAATCGAAACTATATTTTAAAATATCTAGGCTCTTCCCAGCTTTATTTACAATTTTTTAAGACACAAATAGCGCATCCATAATAAAGGCCATCTGAAGCGAAGCGATGCGTTTTTGTAAGAAATATATCCAAACTCAAGCCGACATTTCTCTTTAAAACTTCTCGTTTTTGACTTCTAATTTGTGACCGGTGTTTTGTCAATATGTCATGCGTCAGGTCAGAGGTCACTCTTCAACCGGAACTAGACTCGTGTATGTCCGTTACCAGAAGCTAGTTATTATAGTTTATAAAGTTTTAAATATGGATATTTTTCTCACAAAAACGCATAGCTTCGCTTCAGAAGGCCTTCATTAACCCCCTGAAGCCTTATGGATTACTTTTATGATTGGTTGCGCTTTTTTAGGCTTCAAAAAATGGTAGCATTCACTCCCATTATAAAGCTTTGGAAGAGCCAAGATATTTTTAATATAACTCTGATTGTGTTTGGCTGATAGAAGAAAGTCATATACACCTAGGATGGCTGAGGGTGAGTAAATCTTGGGGTAACTTTCATTTTTGGGTGAACTATCCCTTTAAATACGCATGAGGTGAATACATCTAAGAAAGCATGCATGCTAACACCTGTTGCCATTCAGAATTAAATGACATAAGAGAATGGTCTTGCACAAATACAAAGCAGACCTTTAGTGACTCAAAAGAGAAACTTAAGGAATGCAGCTACTAGCAACTCATTAAAAAAAGCTATGATGTAGCGAATGCATTCTGGGTTAGAGGGGAAAACAGTCTATAGTTCTAAATCTGGTATTACGTAACACTGACCCTTAATGAGACATGTTATAAAACCAGACCAGCAACGCAGCCATGCACACAGACTCTTATGAATGAAAGAGCAGTGCATACAGAAACTATGAAAAGGTTGTGATCTGGTACTACCAAGTCTGACTAGTGAGTCATTTGAATTTAATTGTTTAATGCGCTAGCTAAGCAACGCTGATTGCGATAATGTATGTTTTGCTGCTAAGCAGAGATAATGGTGTCATTAAGGTGTGCTGTCACTGAGGAAGGATGTTTTACTGGATGTGAGGACTAATAAATTACAGCAAGACCTAAGAGGGTCTTTTATGTGTGCTTTCCGGCCTCCTGTAAACCAGTTTAACCCTCCAAAGGGCCGGTAGTCTGCAGCAGGATGTAGAGGTTGGGAATGATGCTCACATAATGCGCGTTGGGTGTTTGAAGGTGTTTAAATGCTCACATACTAGAGCTCATGTAACCAATATACACACACACAAACTCTTTACAGCCCCATTTCTGTATTTGCCACATGGCACAAAATGACTAGGAGCTGCTTTTGTGTCATGTTCATTATATTTAACATTTCATGAATTTATCAAACTACAAAATTCTCATATATTATATTACATACAATTAATATATTTGTACAATTGTGTCTCTCATCCACAGGTTAGCAGACAAGTAATTCTTTACATTTTCTGTATAAAATGAGTGATTATCCACGCCATCACAATGCTAGCATGATGCTTACAGACCGAGTTAAAAAAAGTTCATCCTCCCTACAGTATTTCTATGGTATCTGACTTGAAGATACTGTATGACTTGGGTTCCTCCTTTAATGTAGGTTTAATGGTTCCTAGCTGATGGATTAAAAAAGAAACAGCATGTTTCATCGAGAGACACAAGATGAGGAATCATTCACGTCTGTAGCGCACATTGTGCAGGATGGGTTATATGTGGTTTCAAAAACATATGGCAAGAATGAGCAATAGTAATAGTCACACATGCCTTAGCAAACACCACTAATTAGAAACACACAAACATAGTAATAATATCTTGATTTGATTATATACACTACCGTGTATATATCGTGTACAGACGACAAAGTTGTCAAAACGATCCTCATTCACACGGATCTGCGAAAATGACTAAAAACGCTGTTTTATTCATACCAGGACAGTAGTTTGCTTTAGTGTTGTAGTCAAGACCACCTAAACTGAGACCAAGTCGAGACCAAGACCAGTGTGTGTCGAGACCAAGACTTTGGGGGGTTGAGACCAAGACGAGACCAAGACCAAGGCAAGTCGAGACCGAGTCAAGACCAAGGTCAGACTAGCACTCCTCAAATTCATCTGAAAGATCCACATTTACTGCCTAAGAAATGTCTTATTTTTAATCAACACTATATAGAGCTGTTACTAATCAATTGAAAAACTGTAATTAATTAAAAAACTCCAATCAAATGAATGATGTTAACAAAGAAATCACACAATGCAACTGCAATTTAGCGATATCCCTGCAGTTGTGGTCTTGACCATCTTGAAATAAAATCCAGAGTCCTTTTAGTCTGAGACCAAGACAAGACAGAGACCAAACGCGGCCGAGACCAAGTCCAAGACCTTCAAAAAATGGTCTTAAGATCGGTCTCGAGTACTACAACACTAGTTGGCATTGTCACTTTGTAAAGAAACACTACACATCTATAGACATGTAACATGCATGATGCATGACGTCACGTTTTCACAAATTCGCGTTTTTGTTGTTTACAAAAAGACGATAAAGGTATCGTTTTCAAAAACCTGATTTTCAAAAGTTTCTTTTTTTTTCAGGCCACCAAAACTCAGTTGATATGGAAATGAACGGCCAAAACACATAAAAGGTTTTCGTTTTTTAGTTAAAAACAGTGTCATGTAAACGGCCCCTAAATTACATTTTACAATATATTCAAAGAGAAAACAGTTATTTTAAATTGAAATAATATTTCACAATGTTTTACTGTATTTTTTTATCAAATAAATGCAGCCTTGGTGAGAATAAGATACTTCTTTGAAAAATATTTTAAAAAATCTAGAGACTCTGAGCTATCATATTAAGTATACTACCTACTTAGATAGTCGAAGTGGAGAAATGACAAACATAATGCTAAAATTGTCAAGCTCTAATACCAGAAGCCTCCAGCTGAAGTTCTGTTCGTCCACCTTAAACAGGAGGAGGCCACTCTGACCTCACACTTTCCAATTTTTGGCAGAGTACATGAGGAGCATGCAGCAGTGATTTCATGGGATGATGGCATTAGTGCAAGTACACACTCCACACGCAGCACACACCCTGACCTCTAACTCACATTCCCCACCGCACACATTTATTTATCTGATGACTGCATATCAGACTTCTATTGTTTATATATAAAGCAATTTATAATTACTACAGACTAAACCACTTACAAAAAGTGCATTTTTTTTGCATCTTATTATTAAACATTTTCTATATTTGTTTATCATTTATTCCAATTAAAGGGATAGTTCACCCAATAATTATCATTTACTCACCTAAATGTGGTTCCAAACCTGTATGACTTTCTATCTTCTGTGAAACATTAAAGTGTTGGGATCTAAATAATATTGAACCCCCCTGACTTTCGAGTCAAGTCACTTTTATTTAGTGGTTGCAGTCTTTAGTGGTTTAGTGGTTTATACAATACAGATACAAAACAGCTTCACAGAAATAAACAGCAAAATAACAGAATCAAATATGAGACTTATTCAAATTCTGTTGTAAAGCAGCTCTAAAAATACAATAGTGTCAATATTCAGCTCAGTGTTGATTCAGTTCATCATTGAACTATCCCTTTAGGACATCCCCTCAGATTTAGCTTGCTTACAGAGACAATTCTTCCCAAACTATAGCTAAGAAAACCCACACAACATCCTCTGGACATCTTAAAGTTATTAAGGTGCAGCTTCTGAACTGTATGCCCGAGGAGCCTTTAAGCTGCATAATGACTTACCCATGCAAGGCATATTTCATTTTAAGTTAAATATTACTTTATGCTTTTTCAAGGCTGTGTTTACAACTGGAATTTTGCATCACCTCTGATATTACTTATTTCTCTTCTCAGCTGGTGTATTTTTAAGATCAAACGCAACAGCCTCTGGAAAAACACTGTCCCAAAAGCCTCTGTTTGCTTCAAATGCTGTCTGAACTCCAAGACAAACACTGCATGCTAATTAACTCTCCAACCTTCTAATTATGGAAAGGGCAATGTCTGATAATGCGTTCTACGAGCTGCTTAACTTCTGAATATCTGAGGATATTTGCAAGGACATATGTGTTCTTGCCGTTATAATTATGTATGTGTGTAAATGTGCGAGTAGATGCATGTCTAAAGACATAAATGCCTTTGACACTTGGAGTGGGTGGATTGTGGGTTGTAAGAGCCCATGTGGCAAAGTCCCAGTGCACAAGTTAAAAGTGCCATGTGTGCCTCCTTGACACTGACATTTCATCATAAACACTGACACCTCATCAATCCAAATAACAGAGGACCGGAGGTGAGCACCAGAACATGTGTGCATGAGTCACAGCCTTGTGAAGTCTTCCTGGACCCACATATGGATATCAAGCATCTGTCTGACGCTTCATTTTGGGACAGAAAACAAGCCGGTATGTTGTTTATACCTGTAAAGGAGTGAAAATCTGAAAGGATTCTGCTATACCATTTATACCACAGTATATAGGATATATTTTAAAGGATTAGTTCACTTTAGAATTAAAATTTCCTGATATTTTACTCACCCCCATGTTATCTAAGATGTTTATGTCTTTCTTTCTTCAGTTGAAAAGAAATTAAGCTTTTTGAGGAAAACATTCTAGGATTTTTCTCCATATAGTGGACTCCAACGGGTTGAAGGTCCAAACTGCAGTTTCAGTGCAGCTTCAAAGCTTGATCAGCGAAATGATCGGCCATTTTCTAAAAAAATAAAAATGTATATACTTTTTAACCACAAATGCTCGTCGTGCACTGCTCTGTGATGCGCCACGCATTACAATCACGTCGGAAAGGTTACGCGTGACGTAGGCTAAAGTTCCGCAGTAGGGCAAAAAACTCCTCCGACTTCAAAATGTCTGACATCGTCGTTTTACTTTTTTTTTTTTGGTAAAGGCTGTTTAACTTAGTCTTTGCACGTTCACTTTGTAGACACTGGATCGGTACTTTCGTCTACGTCACACGTGACCTTTCCAACATGATTACGTAATGCGTTGCGCATCACAGAGCTAGTGCAAGACGAGCATTTGTGGTTAAAAAGTATATAAATGTTTAATTTTTTTAGAAAATGACCTATTGTTTGTCTAGATAAGACTCTTATTCCTCATCTGGGATCATGTAGAGCTCTTTGAAGCTGCACTGAAACTGCATTTTGGACCTTCAACCCGTTGAACCCTGTTGAAGTCCACTATATGGAGAAAACGGTAACACTTCATTTTAGGGTCTTTTAACTAGTTGCTTATTAGCATGCATATTATTAGAATATTGGCTGTTTATTAGTAATTATTAAGCACATATTTATGCCTTATTCTGCATGACCTTATTCTACATTCTTAATCCTACCCAATACCTAAACTTAACAACTAACCTACTAACTATTAATAAGCAGTAAATTAGGAGTTTATTGAGGGGAAAGTCATAATTAATAGTGAATACATGTTCCCTATACTAAAGTGTTACCGAGAAAACTCCTGGAATGTTTTCCTCAAAAACCTTAATTTCTTTTCAACTGACATAAACATCTTGGATGACATGGGGGTGAGTAAATTATCAGGAAATTTGAATTCTGAAGTGAACTAATCCTTTAAGTCTGTATGGGTCTCTTTGTTGTTTCTAATTCAAGTGATGAATAATGTGAAGAATCAATGACTCTTCATTTATTTATATATCTTATATATCTCATAGGTGGCAGAAGCATCAGTAGTCACCAGTATAAGACCACAGGCTTGCTCCCCACACAAACTCACAAAGAATTTCAAAGATACATTTCAATTTCACCCCATTAAGAGCGCTGTTAATGTGGCTTCAGGTCTCTGGTGTCATACGTATACAAAATGACGCCTTGTTTATAGCAAGACTGCAAATCATGATAAAAACATCTGTGTTATACCTCATTTAACAAGAACAAGAGCAGTCCTATTTATCAGACACAAGCAGGAGGGCCGAACTGACAGAGGAAGTGGCCGACACTGTTTACATTTCTGTCTTTCTGAGACACAGAGCCAAAGTTTCCCACGCACCAGAGACGTCTTTCACCAACAAGCCATAAGCTCCGAAAACGTATCTTAATTAAAAGTATCGAATGTAAAACTGCAAATGAAAACAAGCTTGTCTTCAATCAAAATGACAAAATTGAGATTTTAATGCTATTATTCGCCCAACACCTGCAGAACAGCATAACTGAAGACCGTTTAAACAACATTGATTATTTGACTTGTCCCGATCACAGTTCTTAAACAAAACGTGCTATTGTGAGGCCAGTAATATTTCTCCTCAATAAACTTTTGAAAAAGCAGACTGACTGTGTGTCCAGTTTTCTTTATATTTCATTATATGGTTCACCAAAAGAGTGACCTTGTGGCCAAGAACAACATGTGTGGAGCCATGTATCAAAGTATAAAAAGAGATGATTTCAGGGAGAGTGTCTAGACATTGTGAGGGAGGAGAACACGGGTGATTCTAAAAGTAGACGTACGCACGAGTAATAATTAAATTGTCCTCAGCCCTACAAACCTTCTTGGCTTCTACTGTTTTGTTCCTATTCTCTTTCCATCACTGTTTAAAACAGTGCAGTGCAGTTTAATGAGTTCTCCCCGTTTAAATTACCTTGCGGGTACAAATCGTCCTAGTAGAACATGGCACAAAAGATTCACAACTTGTTTAAAAGAATCCTAGTTCATCCACATCCAGCAAATATGCTAGGAGAACTTAAATGACATAGATCTAGTAAAGGAAAGAAAAAATGCACAAGATCACAATGCACAAACCTGTCGAAGTCTTAAATCAAATAAGAAAACTATAACACTAAGGGCAATTTCATACGAGAGTTTTTTGTGTAAATATACCACAACTAATCGATAATGGATTTCATCGGTCTTAAATTGTATTTCCATATTGCAAACCTGTTCATTCGAACAGCAAGGAATTAGAGACAAAGGGAGCTCAGTTGTTATGTGTCATAATTTTTGTTTAATCACTATAGATTGTAACCTTTGACAATATTATCAGCTGTAAGTACTCTTACGCTGGGTTCAGACTACTCAATATTTTTGTTACGGTAGTCACCGTGTCAGATTATGTGATTTTCACTCCTAAATTCATGTTGCGTCGTGGACACGAAACATGTCAGACTACACTGTCATGGTATTCCCTTGAGGAAACATCATAAAGGCGGGAGTTTTGCTGCCATAACTCCACCTAATTCCACCAAGCAGCACCAATACCATCATCTCTCTTTAATTTCACCATGTTTGAAAGCTATGTACGGAAGAGCTTCTATACTCTTCTTGGTCAACATCACAGATGTGAGGGAACCCCTCATGTAGGACCGAAATTTTTTTTAAACATTGCTAGTCTTGCTGTTGTAACATTGCAAAAGTATTGCAGAAGCGGTGTTGGTTGTTGTCCACTATGACACACTGTAACGTGATAAAACGATCAATTCTTGTGTCCCGACACCTATTGACGTTTACGAATCACCACAACACCCTATGTCAAATCGTGCCAAAATTGGTCTGAAATCGTGTAGTCCGAACCCGGCATTAATGAGTTGTTTTTAAATTTGGTGATTTTTGTACGCCTGGGCACGTCACAAGAGTGGGAGCCCCCACAAAGAAGATATTTTGAAGAATACTGGAACAGTTTTTTGTCCCCATTGACCTCCATAGTATTTTTTGTTCATACTACGGAAGTTAGTAGAGTACCTCAGGGATGACGTGTTTTTGTACGCCAACCTGGAAGTTAGCGGCGCACGGGTTCCCTCGATTGAAAGCCTATGCATTTTTCCCATAGACTTTTGGAAAATTGCAAAAAATAAGCTCTGTGTTTAACAAAGGGTTATGACGCTTACACATTTTGTCTATCTTGTAAGATAATCTTTACAAGTTAACACAACATTTATACATTTTGAAGCCGAAATAAAGTCATCAGATATAAAAAGCTAACAGTAGGCTATAAACGGACTACAGCACACCATGGTCGTGGATCAACGTCATCACTACCAAAATTTCCCTCAAACTTTATTTAAAAACATGCTTGCTGATTATGATCTGCGCTGTGTATGAATACTTCTCCACTTTTTCATGAGAAATGCTGTCCAAATGTCATGTTTGTCATGATGACGTCTAAAGTCCCCGCCAAAGGAAGTAGTCCCTTTTAGCAATTTGTTAGCAACCGCTGTTTTTAAGACACAATAAAGGTTTTTAAAAAAAAATCACACGCGGGTTATAACTGGTGTGTTTTATGTCATAGATCAAAACGAGAATATATTTAGAGGCTTTGTTAACCACAGACCTTATTTCAGGCGATTTAGCAAAAAGCCATTCAAAAAACCCATTGACGTCGGGGCGATGGAACCGGAAATCCTAAAATGCTAACTCGCTTCTGGGTTTTGCCTATAAAAACACATTATCTCTGAGGTACTCTATGGGGACCAGTTTGTGAACTGTTTGTAAGATTAGAACTATAAAATGAATGTGGCTCAGATTATACTAAGATCTCTGACATTTGATTGCATACTCCCTCCACTGATTTCATTACAATCTAGCAAAGACAATACAGATATTAAAGAGATCTCATTTGTGATTTTCCATTCCTGTGGGGAAGAGCATGGAGTTTCCAATTCCGTTTCACACATTCTGCTGTGTCCCAGCGGACACATTCCAAACACTGGCCAGATAAGATTGGGAGTCAGTGAGAACTGCCCATTACCTAAACTCTCCAGTGTAGAGCAATCCATACAGGGCTATCATCCCAGTTCCTGTATCAGCACAGGAAGCACCCTTCTGCAGCTACAGGACGGCCACCCTTCAGTTCCCTGGACGCCCGGAAAACTGGTGACAGCAAATGCGTCAAAGGGAAGAGAGAGGATCTCTGCTTTATGTTAGGTCAATGTGCGTGAGAAAATGAGAGGGTGGTGAGAAAGGGAGGAATGGAAAGAAATATACAGAGAAAGTAGATCTCATGAGTGTTGACGGACATGGGCGGTCAATCTAACAGCATTGTTTTTATAGTGACTTGCAAGCATGTGACATAAAACAGGTTTTGGACGTTTTGCCAATTCATCAGCCATCGTGCACAGCTTCACCCTGGTGAGCAATCAAGTTAACCACGACCACAGTCAAGCATGTACCGCGTAACAGTCGGGTTCTGGAAGAAATAACTTAAATCTCCTTAGAGAAATTATTTTGATAAATACTGTATAAACATTCAAGTCGGTGTGATTTCAACTCTAAAGTTTAATAGCCAAATTTCTAGTAAAGAATTACACGACCCATAATCTTGAGTTCAACCAACCAGAGAAGTCATCATTACTATAAAGCATTGTGAATGACATAATCATGTAAAGAGAAAAGTCAATAGTTTTATGTATGTTTTAACAATGTTTCTTATTCAATTACATATTTTGCGATGCTTGAGAAATGCCTGAATGCTTGCAATGAGAAAAATACTTGGGCAGTCACTTTTGCACTCTAACATCTAATGGCTTCAAACATTATTAGGGGACAATAAAAAACAGGGACTCCATCAGTCCATTCTTATGAGGCAAAGAATCATCCACTGCACATTATGGGTCTTTGACAGTATTTACAGACTCATGTTTATTCTTTTGACAAAGTGGCGCCATCTACATTGGTGATTCACATGGGACAGTCTAGTGTGAAGGGAACCCACGGTTGCTGTAGAGACAGAGGGTAAAGAGACACCTACACTGACCACGGCACAGTCGGTGAGTCATGAGAATGAGGCCAGTTCACAGGAAACACATCCCACACAAGTCCTGTGGGCTGAGCACTTTGGGTCAATCAGCTGTGCCAACATGAATGGAGTAGCCACACCATTAGACATGTTGGCTCTAGGTGGGAAATAAGAGGAATGGACATTTTGTGTTTGATCAATTTTCTGTAACGCACATGTTTTTATAGTTAAGTCAATAATCCACATTTTCAGTAATCCAAATGTCACTCATGCAATGTGACGTAATCTGTGCAACTGGGCGTTTTGACGGCATGCTGTCAACCCCCAAAATGACCTAATTCTGTTTATGTTATGCCTGGGGAAACTCTAATTGGCACACTTGGTTGGATACGCACTTTTTCAGGCATGGTCAACCACTGATCATTGGAAGTAGGAAAGTTTTAACATTGAAACTTCAACATTGGCAATTAAATTTATATATATTCTCATGTATCATGCAATATCAAAATTTTGGACATTCTTCATTATTATATTTTCAACATACTAGAATTATGGAAAAATAAAATCTAAGATGGGCAAAAATTAAAAGAAAAATGATTCTCTTAAATTTAAGCATCTTCTTATGGTAAGATTCGAACTCCTGACATTCATCAGCCAACCAACCAACATCTAAAAGCATTTAAATAATTTAGATTGTTACAACATAAATTTAGTCACGCATTTCCAGACTTTTGACTGACAGTGTATAATTTACCAGACAGACAACTCATAGACATTTAACTTGATGGCAAAGGTCCAGTTGTTAACTTTTTTACCGTTTTGCAGAAGTACAGTAGCTCTGTTTAGGACTGGCTGATAAACTAGAGTGTCGTACACTGAACTGAGCGAGTGGGAATTGAACAATGGCCGTATTATTGGCAGTGTCCTGGGTTATATGCTGGCAGGCTAACAGCGTCTGACACAATGTGCGTTTGTTACGAAGGTTCCGTCTCATACACCATTCATATTATATAACAGTCTGTTCGGTTCTCAGAAAGATGCAAACAGTATGTGTACCCTGAATATTGAAGATTTGTAATTTAATCTGGCGGGTGCTTGGCATCTTCCTGAAATCTTTTATTCTTTGAGCAAGTACATGCGGTGATGGGTTTAAAGCAAAAATTCTGAATGAAAAATTGCCTCCCTTTCAATTCATGCGTGTGAATTTGAATTAAAATTTGGAATTTGAATGACAGGAAGAAGAGCATCTGAATTGTTGTTACATTTCCACAAACCTTAAAACCTACAAGGTTTTATCAAGCCAACATTCTATGTTTTGTCATGACAAAAATTGAACTTATCTGTATCTATACACGTATCTGAATTAAAATTTGAATTCTACTTCCTCAATTCAAATTCAGTTCAAATTTAAAACAGTGTCACTACTTGGAAACTATTACGCCTTCAGGGTTCTCAAGTATGCAGAGTCTCACTGGTGCACATTAGCAGTGAATCTAGTAGTATTGCACCAAGTTCCTCCTATGAACGTTTACTTTTTTACAGAATCTGTTTTTCCTTACTATCCTGGATGTGTTTACCTTTCTCCCTGGTGCTGAGTGTTCCCAGGACATCCACGTCAGCTTCCATCTACCTACAGTTCTGATAAAACCCAGTGTTACGCACACTGAGATAAGGCTCACCATGTCAATACCCAAATATCCTCTTTAGACATAAACATTCTCCACATCTTTACACAATAAAATCTCCTGTTTTGGAATTGAATGGATAGGGGAGTAACTAAAGCAGTAGTGACACTACTAACTTTTTTAGTAAGTGACAGCAGTTTCAAAACAGTGTAGCTTTTCCAGTAACAAGCTACTAAATAAACTGGACTGAACTCAAACTGGTTAAACATTTTTTAAATCTGTTCATTGCGCACATAGTCTTATAGTTTTTTTGTATTGGAATCAGTCCCGTAACTATGATCGTAAAGGGCGCCACTTGAAAAGTACATACTTAAATACATGAAAATATAACACAATAATTTTGGGTTACATTTTATTTCGAATAAGCTGACATGTGGTTTCAAAGTTACTTATAGCCAGTAGAATGTCTGTTGGGGAGCATCAAAATAAAGTGTAGATATTATTCAGACAGTCTACTAATATTCTAATGAGACTTAGTTGACATGTAGTTGCAAAGTTACTTATAGTTAGTAGAATGTCCAAAGAGGACCATCAAAATAAAGTGTTACAATTTTGTGTTTACAGTCACAACCAAGTAGTATATCTTTTCAATCTATGCCAGATTTAATGTCTCTCCTTACATGATACTATCCCTAATTGAATTTCACAAAATATCAGTGTTCATTCTGTTAATTTATTCATTTATGTAATTATAACATTAATTCAATTTTAAATTTAACTTTCAAACCAAAGTAGTATCAAAGCATTCCTCTAGCTCAAACATAATGATATGGTCATGGGTTTGATTCCCAGAAATGCATGAACTGATCAAATGTATACCTCAAATGCAATGCAAGTCACTTTGGATAAAAGAGTCTGCCAAATGCATAAATGTAAAGTCACTTCCCCAACACTGCTGCAAATGTTCGCGCACACACACATCTGTTTTTCTGTTTGCCGGAGGGAGGGTCAGCCGTGCACTGCTTGACCGAGCTAATAGACAAATAACAGGCGCACTTCTATGAATGATGGAGATGGTGATCTCCAAAATACCACTGCTAATAGGTTGGGCTGTCAGATATGGGATTTGTCAAACATTGTGGTTGGTCTAGCCTGCAGCCAAAAAAGTGACTGGTGTCCTTCTAAGGAAACCAAACATTTGATTTAATTAAAAAATGGCTTGCCAAATGAGACATTTATGACTTTGTTGAATCTGTAGGGTAAAAAAACAAACACATTCATTAGCATTATTGTCATAGTGTGGCACTGAATACATCTGTCTGCCTATAGATTAACGTCTACAAACAATTTTGATTAATTCAGCTGCAAATGATCTATTGAAATTCATTATGTAAACATTACAAAAAATAGTTTATTTGGAATTGGAACAGCCACTGCCAAATGATCATGCCTGCAAACTTCCAAAAAGATTACTGGTTTTGTTTTAGACGTGTGCTATCCGTTCTTAAGGAAGCTGCTATTTTGATCAACCCAACTGTGAATGGCAAATGTGGATCTACTGTTTCATCTACATGCAAAACCCACGCACTGTTTGTTTTACCCGTTTCCATAGTGATGTTGTCATCCATTAGAAGCTGAACTCAATAGCTCAGGCTGAGCTAAGATAATAGTCCTGGAAGTGTTTCTGTCTGTCAGATTCCTCACATCGTTTACATTGTTCAACCACTCGATGAGACCAGTGTTACTCACTGACCCCTTTTCCGGTGTATTAGAGGAAACAGCATGACTCAGATGGTTTGCCTAAACCCCCTCCCGCCCAATTCGCCCAGCTTGGTCAGGGAACTACAACAATGCAATGTGCAGATGTTGCTTATTTTCAACTGCTTTCAAGGAAACGACTCTTGAAAAGTGATATATCTGGTCAAATATAGCCTTAGGAGAGACATCCTAATATTGTTTTTCTTGTGCATTTAAAAAGTACTTGACTTGTCAACCTCAGAAGTTTTATTATAGTCTGGTGGAATAAGATCCATCAGAGTATAATAAGTATGTATAACCATAAATACAAGTAGCTGTATTTGCCAACACGAGCTACCATGTAAATCTAGCACATCAAAAGGGGGACATGTTGGCCATAACCCACAGCTAAACTATCGTAAATCTTTTATCCGATCAGAAAGATATGATTTATGGCTCATTGGCACTTGCCTATCTGTCCCAGATACAATCATCGCCTGTAGCTTTAATAAGATGACATCCACAAGTCTCACCACAGGAGATAATCCTGGCCACATGGATCAAGAAGATTTTCCTTGCTGCAAATACAACATTTCAAACTTCAGGGAGTTCAGCACTCAACGATGAGTTTTTAATATAAAACACAACGCTATAGGCTGAACTCCAGTCAAGCCAGATGTGGTTTAAAAATAGCGGCACATGCTTATTAAGATGGCTATGGTATTCTGTAGGAAGAGCAGAAGTGAACTTTTTGAGATTTTCTTTCTTTGAGTTGGCCAGCAAGTGTTCATATAAAGACAAAACATGATGCCTTATAATCTAACATATTAATAATGAATATGCAAGATGGAGGGAAAAAGAGCAAGACACAATACAAGGCGTCTCTGTGATGCATATGTACAGACAAACCTGTCTGACCTTTTATCTTCCAAACTTTGAGAGAAAAAGTTCTAAAATGCTTATTCAATAATGGGGAAAAACAAGATGCGAAGCAACTCCGCCTTTCTCTACCAATCCTAACATGGAGACAAAATTACAAATAAAAAATACAAGCTTTGCACTTCTGCAATAGATGTGTTCAACAGCACAATAAAAAGGTGCGTAAATCTCAAGCCTCGGAAGCTAAGGGCAATTCTAGAGGTTTGTCCTTGTGCACTTGCAGAACCAGCTCTGTCGGATATGTCAGTGTCCTTTCCCCTGTCACTGTGGGTGAGGTTTGACTGAACCTTGGCTGTTGTTGCAAAAATGGTTTTTGCAGCCGCATAGTCATCAATTAAAATACATCAAGTACCATGGTTGCCTTACATAACTCAGCTAACACCATCTCTGTGACCCTTTAGAGTTTCCATATGCAGCTGAGATATTCAGTACTTTACATTCAGATGGCAAAACTGTCTGTATTATACATAAATCATCATGCTCTAATTCATGGCTAATTTATCACCAAGTTTATTAGCGTAAAAACGTAATGTTCCTGATTAAGTCTGTGCTTCAATGAGTTTTCTTCCTGTAATATTTGTGGAGCAGTTAATATTTAGTCTTTTGTGCACCCAGCTACACCTTGCAAGTGCTTACTCTTATTCTGTAAAGTGTGTTATCCTCTAAACATGTGTGTGTTTGTGTACACGTGTGTCTCCTTGGGTGGGTGTGTTTGCATGTCTTCTGTGCTGTATGTGTTTGTTGTAGGTTTACATGTTTAAGTGGCTGCTTGTACCAGTGTTTGTGATTGCAAATGTGTCTACGTGTTTGTATGCTATAATCCACTCCTATTTGAATGGATTAAGCCCTTCTTATCCAGATCATTTCTCTCCATATGTCAGAATCAAGGTCATGAGCTTGTGTTTTAATGTTGCCAAAAAAAGATAGATAGAAAGAAAGAGAGAGAGACAGAAGGAAAAAAAAAAGAACAAAAAGAAATGGTCAAACTGGAAAGTCAGGATTTATGAAAGCAAGAAAAAAATGTGCGACTGCAAGGATCTGATGAGAGATGAACAAGACATACCCTTCCTGCAACCTAAAACTAGAGTCTGTGTCACTCTTCAAGTTAACAGTATACTGAATAACTATTATTGAAAGTTTCCTGTTACCATGCCATTTACTATAATACTTCTCATCTCCCTACTGTCCGGCCTCAGTGTGGACGTCTCCAGGCAGGCTTCAAAGGTCAAGAGGTCACATTCCTGGAACCTCTTAGCATTCTTCCACGGGGATGTGCTCTATGTGTGTGTACAGCAGAGTTTTGCACATGGTGTGTGACTATGTGTTTGTGTTGCATGTATGAGAACGTGTTAAAAGTGCAGCTTTTCGTAGACGACGTTCCTGCTGAGTAGCAAGGGAAAAATGGACTTGCCATGCAGATGATTCATGTGCTACAGTTCGACTTTTCTTTGCACATTATGTGTCTGTTTGGAATACTTATTCTGATTGGTTACTTACAGCATAATGTGGTCAAATATTTTTGTATAACGATGCTGAATTGTATAACATTGTCCCAAGCATCTGATTCCCTACAGCTTTAAGTTAACCTACATGCAACTCAATGCATATCTATTCTATTCTCTTTAAAGTTGAATTGCTTTCTGAATTTTAAGTGGTGCCAAAGTTACAACACATAGTGACAAGTTCATTGCACTTTTCCAATCACACTGAATTTCAATTACTGATAAATTTTGTTGCATGAATTTCAAAACACTGATGAAGCGGAACTCCTTAAACTCATAAACTTAAATAGAAATGCCAAATTGTGACAAGTTAAATGGATGCAAACAAAGATGTTGCAATGATGAAAATGTGTTTCGTAGTCAAACAAAAAGGGGGGTTTATTTCACAACTTGTATGAGCATTCATTGACATCATTGATTAAGCATTGACGTATTGATTTCAAGTATCTGCTCTGTCATTCTGACATCCACAAATCAAAGTATAGATCAATATGTCATTTAGTCATATCTTTGCCGTTTGTCACTAAGGTGTAACCATTCTGGGGTGGCTCCATCATATTTTTCAGCAATGCAATCCTGACTTATAATGTAAGAAGGAGGAGCTCCCTAATGGACATGATGCAGAGGAACTGATAAAGGGTTTCCCCAGAACTCGGCAGATGAGCCAGTTCTTAAAGGTGGAGTGCAAAAGTCCTGACCAGCCAGGGAGGAGATGGCCGACTGTCATCGCTTTTGTACACGGCTGTTTGTTTTGACAGCACGCTAAGAGACAAGAGGCCAGGCTAGTCCTGGTAATCCAGACACAAACAGACAAACACTTGGAAGTACACACTGATATAAGCACATTTGCAAGCGTACACTGCTATGGATGCCGCTTCAGACACACAAGGGTGTGGTGCATTAGCACAGCTCGTCTCGCACTCGCTCTCTTTGAATGGGCCACTTGGGCACTGCTTATGTCATAATTTCCAGCCTTTGCCACCCTAGAACACAAAATAAACAATGACAAGAGAAGGTGGCTCATTTTAAGATAAACATGATGGGGAGGGTGCGAGACCTTACATACTACTTCCTCGCAATGACTCAGTGTTTAGACTGATGCTCTAATTTAGTATTTGGCGGCACTAAAAAAGGACACTATTGAGAAAATTTGAAGACGCACTTCCCGAAATCTCAAAACGGTTACCGGAAATCTGAAATAAGGCAACAAGTGACCCCCATTAAGGGGAGGAGAGTGTGTGTTAATCTACACATACTGACAGACACATTGAGTCAGCAGTCACATTCCACTGGAGTCAAGCAGCAGTCTAGCCCACTATCCTGAAACATACACTTGCTGCTTTAATTAGTGCTGTTTGATAAAGCAAGCATCACTATTACAGTTAAGCTGCGTTTCCACCGAAATTACCAGGTACAATTTGTCCCAGGAACCTTTTTGCCAGGAACTTCCCAAAGTCCCTAGTTCATGGGGAAAGTTCCTGCGGGGGAAACATGGTTTTATTTATACTTAGGGTTAGGGATTTGAACAAAACCCCACTACATATTAAACTATAGTGTATAACGGTCTTAAATCATGTTCACCCAATCATTATGGTGGCAATGTTTGCACTACTTCTATTAAAAAAAGAAAGAAAAAGAAAACCTTTTATAAGTGAAATTAGCATTTCTCAGTTCGGTTAAAGGAACAGTTCACCCAAAAATAAAAAATTGTCATAATTTACTCATATTGTCAAAATTACCCTCATGTCATGACTTTCAATGTATGGTACATTTTTCAAAATATCTTATTTTGTGTTCCACAGAAAAATGTCATACAGGTTTGGAACAACATGAGGGTGAGTAAATGATGACAAATTATTCTTTTTTTGTTTTGGGCAAACTATCCCTTTAATCTTAGACATCCTGAAGATTTCAAATCCATATCATTGCCACTGTCTCAGAGGAAGTGTACATAACCAACACGGCACATCATGATTTCTGCTAGGAAAGCCAACCCTCAGGACTGCCTTATCCAACCACCTTCAAGCCCAGATACGGGGGAGCCAATGGTTGCACACTAAAGCCAATGGAATCTACATGAGTCATATTCAGAGTCAGAATGTGTGAGAAGTGACGTATAAAATGGAGGAATACTATTGCTAATGTGCAACAGAACAGAGGAATGAAGTGCATCTCAGGACAAGTAGTTTCCTGTTTTGAAGTTTTCTACACTGATTATCAACAGGCAACACAGAGAAGGTGGCCGAATCCCAGGGGCCGTAATTTTAAACATATGTGCCTAGAAACGTTGTTTCACATTTTTTTCCTGAAAAAAATACAAGAAATAGTCACGAATGAGTCAATAGTTGATAAGTAATAATAGTATAGAGCTAATAAAGACCTGGATAGCAGTCTGGATCATTTATAGATTTTATAGATGACAAGCTTTCTAGGCATGCAATGAATCAGACTGTCCCTTTGCAACACATTTCAAAAAACACAAACTTTTGACTCCAAGATGAAATATTTCCTGAAATGGTTTCTCCGAAGTAGTTTTGTTATGTCAAATTCAGTGATTCAGGCAGTTTACCAAACAAATAATTTTAAAGTTGAAATATCGGGCTTATTAATCACAAATGCATGTAGGAATATTGACACACATTGCAGACTAACACTGATTGAACTGAGCTGACAAACACAAACAGGATATTAATTAGATCTGTGCTGAACCTTAAATGACCTTATTTCGATTTCTCGTTAACCCTTTCTCTGCAGGATTACATATTTTACGGATTACATTTCCTGTCTTCTACAAACATAACTCATTTCCCTCTTTGTGTGTCTTATGCATGTATGTGTGTGCGTTTGAAGTCTGTCTCCTGTCTCCTTGACGTTGCTCCGAGCGGTGGGTGTGGCTTTAGCAGAGGTGTGATTAACTCTGACTGACTCAGGTACAGGTGTTTTGAAAGTAGAGAGACGCACCTGTAACATCCTCCTGCTTATTTTAGTTTCAGACTGACAGTCAGCTCACTCCTTCACACGCAAACCTCTGCTAGGACACACACATACATGAACTGGTGCTATGACCAAATATCACAGCATTGGTATTTTTACATTACGGTAACAATAAATAATACAGTATAGTTGTTTGCCTGAAAATTCAACTATAAATATAGTTAATATATTAATATTTAATATTTACAAATGCAAACCAAAAGATCAGGTTTTTCTTTAAAAAAAATGAACGGAAAGTCAGCCATCAAAAACAGCATCAAATTATGCAACACTTGAGTCAAAAATAAATATTTAAAAAAACAGATAGTACCACTTTTAATACAAAATTTCGACTGGATAAGCCACACAGCTTATATAAATGCACGAGTTGTATATTAAGTCTTGAAAGTTCTTCCTTGTTATATTTTGAGACATTCCGTTTTGTGTTTTCGCATTAGTCCATGTTTCTTTGTGATAACATGAAAAAATCCTGCCCACTCCCATATAAATGGTAAAATGAACCAAAATCTCAACTGATTCTTTTCTAAACTTGCACACAATGCCACCCAGATCGAATACACATACATGTCTGCTCTGGTACTATTCATCAACATAAGTGCAGCTGCTGGGACTCTTAGCTTACTAACAGCTCATTTCACAGTTTAAACTGCGGCTATGGCCACTGATTCTTTGCCTTAGAAGAACAAATGACAATTGTATCATTTTGGCACAATCCATCTGTGAAGTGACATTCAGTGCTATTGTGATCAGCACTCAAGTCATGTGGAATTTCCTGTAAGATGGCCATTGTGACGTAAACCACCTTGAGGGTCAAAAGAACTGATTGAGTCATCAGGCACTACAAAGTGAAGGGAGGTATACTAGAGGATATTGGACTATTGTTTGAGAAGTGTGCACAGCTAGTTTGTTTGAAATGTTGGATGATATCATCTCCATCTGACAATAACCTGATCATTCATTCATATTTTTACATATAAGCACTTCAGATTTACCATCCCCCCAGAAAACAGACCAGTTGCAATTAGATAAAGATCTTGCATGACTGCAGGCAAATCAGTTTCTTATCACCTCCTCCACCTTTTCAAATGACACTATTTCATGTTATACTGCCAAAAGGCATCAGGCCACAAAACCCACTTTGGAACCGTTTTTCATGTCATCTTCTTAAGCTAAACTTGCAAGCTACTGTCACCTTCTGTGTCCTTTTCTCGACTGCTCTCAGCTAGCCCTGGCACCACATCACTAAAAATAATTAAAAACCAGGGGAGATGCCTCTGCTGCTGCCGTTAGGCTCTTAATTATAGGGTACAGAGTGAATTAAAGCGAACTGGGTGTTCTTTACCTTTGTCTGACTACAGTGTGACTGGGATATTTTAATGGCGGCTCTGTTGCTTAGTTCTTGCTCAGTTCAAGTGTTGAAGGGAACCCCTGGTGTTAAGACTTGTATGGCTTGATATAATGTAAATGATTTCTCTTACTGAAATATGTAGTAGAAAACCCACTAAAGATTTACGTTATTTAAAAAATCCATGACATATTTGGACCGATTTGGACAATGGGCGGCGCCATTTTGTTTGCGTTCTATGTTGATGACGTCAAATGGTTGCACTCACTGAGCCACTGACACTGTCCTATTGCTATTTTTACCTCAACACAACTCGAAATATAATATACGATGCCACATTGTGCAGCTTTTGGTTGTAATTTTCAGTCGATGAGCCACAAGAGAAGCGATGTAAGTCTTTACTGCTTTACTAGTGACATAACGAGAAATGAATAGAAAGTTGTGCAGAATGTGGATGAATAAAACTGCATCTTTGTCCTCTTCAATTTAGTCCTGATGACTTTGAGGCTTTTTATCTGTATGTTTTGGTGCAAGGGTAATCTAGTAATGCATACAGGTCTTAATATCTGCGGGGTTCCTTTTAAAACCCAATCAGCCTTTTCAATTTGAGCCAGAGCGCAAAATTAGTGAGAATGAATACATCGAAGACATGCAATGTCTCTGTGGCTATTCGAACTACTGTTGTATGACTGACGTGTTAAAATCGTCTGATATGTCACCTGAATGCATACACACAGTTAAACATGCTGAGAAGATGCTGTTTTATGCCATCACAGGGCAGTCTGAGGCAGTCTGTCTCAATCGAGATGTGTTATAGGCTTACCTTCGTCAGTCTCCACGACAGGCATGGCATTTGGTTATCCATTTAGTTATCCATCTAGTTATCCATCGGCAACTATAAGCTCTTTCAGCTGTGGTCTACTAAAAGCCTCAAAGGCACCAGAGCTTGTGAAGAGAACAAAAACGCGGATCTTTAGGAAGTTTTATTCGTCCACATTCTTCACAACTTCCCATTCTTTTCTCCTCTTCTTATCGCAAGTAAAGCAGTAAAGACTTACATCGCTTCTCTTGTGGCTCATCGACTGGAAATTACAACCAAAAGCTGCACAATGTGGCATCGTATATTATATTCTGAGTTGTGTTGAGGTAAAAATAGCAATAGGACTGTGTCAGTGGCTCAGTGAGTGCAACCATTTGACGTCATCGACATAGAACGCAAACAAAATGGTGCCGCCCATTGTCCAAATCAGTCCAAATATGTCATGGATTTTTTAAATAACGTAAATCTTTTGTGGGTTTTCTACTACATATTTCAGTAAGAGACATCATTTACGTTATATTAAGCCATACAATTCTTAACACCAGCGGTTCCCTTTAACTTCTTTTCAGATGTTTCTGCTAAAATAACATATGGAGAATAAAATAGACAAATTAAACCATTATTGATGCACAGTAAGACTATAGAACTATACCATTAATGAGGATAGCATAGCTCAGACAATTTTGTTTCGAAAGATTTGATGATAAACACTTGGGTTCATACTGAAAACTTGAAGGATTAGTCCACTTTTTAAATAAAAATTTCCTGATAATTTACTCACCCCCCATGTCATCCAGGATGTCCATGTCCTTCTTTCTTCAGTCGAAAAGAAATTAAGGTTTTTGATGAAAACATTCCAGGATTATTCTCCTTATAGTGGACTTCAATTGGCCCCAAACGGTTGAAGGTCAAAATGACAGTTTCAGTGCAGCTTCAAAGGGCTTTAAACGATACCAGACGAGGTATAAGGGTCTTATCTAGCGAAACGATTGGTCATTTTCAAAAAAAAAAAAAATGTATTTGCTTTACAAACACAAATGATCAAAGTGCTTCCGCCAGACCGCCTTCCGTATTCTTCAAAAAGCTTGCGCTGTATGTCCTACACCTTCCCTATTCAACTTATGAAAAAAACAGAACTGCCGCTGCGTTCGTTCTATAAGTTGAATAGGGAAGGTGTAGGACATACAGTGCAAGCTTTTTGAAGAATATGGAAGGCGTTCTGGCGGAAGCACTTGCGAGGCTATCATTTGTGTTTATAAAGCATATATAGGTGCTGGTCATATAATTAGAATATCATCAAAAAGTTGATTTATTTCACTAATTCCATTCAAAAAGTGAAACTTGTATACTATATTGATTCATTATACACAGACTGATATATTTCAAATGTTTATTTCTTTATGTATATCTCAGAAAATTAGAATATTACTAAAGACCAATACAAAGAAAGGATTTTTAGAAATCTTGGCCAACTGAAAAGTATGAACGTGAAAAGTATGAGCATGTACAGCACTCAATACTTAGTTGGGGCTCCTTTTGCCTGAATTACTGCAGCAATGCGGCGTGGCATGGAGTCGATCAGTCTGTGGCACTGCTCAGGTGTAATAAGAGCCCAGATTGCTAGTTGATAGTGGCCTTCAGCTCTTCTTCATTGTTGGGTCTGGCATATCGCATCTTCCTCTTCACAATACGTTAAGGTCAGGCGAGTTTGCTGGCCAATTAAGAACAGGGATACCATGGTCCTTAAACCATGTACTGGTAGCTTTGGCACTGTGTGCAGGTGCCAAGTCCTGTTGGAAAATGAAATCTGCATCTCCATAAAGTTGGTCAGCAGCAGGAAGCATGAAGTTGAAGCATGAACTTCCTGGTATACGGCTGCGTTGACCTTGGACCTCAGAAAACACAGTGGACCAACACCAGCAGATGACATGGCACCCCAAACCATCACTGACTGTGGAAACTTTACACTGGACCTCAAGCAACGTGGATTGTGTGCCTCTCCTCTCTTCCTCCAGACTCTGGGACCCTGAAATTCAAAATTTACTTTCATCAGAGAACATAACTTTGGACCACTCAGCAGCAGTCCAGTCCTTTTTGTCTTTAGCCCAGACGAGATGCTTCTGACGCTGTCTGTTGTTCAAGAGTGGCTTGACACAAGGAATGTGACAGCTGAAACCCATGTCTTGCATACGTCTGTGCGTAGTGGTTCTTGAAGCACTGACTCCAGCTGCAGTCCGCTCTTTGTGAATCTCCCCCACATTTTTGAATGGGTTTTGTTTCACAGTCCTCTCCAGGGTGCGGTTATCTCTATTGCTTGTACACTTTTTTCTACCACATCTTTTCCTTCGCCTCTCTATTAATGTGCTTGGACACAGAGCTCTGTGAACAGCCAGCCTCTTTTGCAATGACCTTTTGTGTCTTGCCCTCCTTGTGCAAGGTGTCAATGGTCGTCTTTTGGACAACTGTCAAGTCAGCAGTCTTCCCCATGATTGTGTAGCCTACAGAACTAGACTGAGAGACCATTTAAAGGCCTTTGCAGGTGTTTTGAGTTAATTAGCTGATTAGAGTGTGGCACCAGGTGTCTTCAATATTGAACCTTTTCACAATATTCTAATTTTCTGATATACTGAATTTGGGATTTTCCTTAGTTGTCAGTTATAATCATCAAAATTAAAAGAAATAAACATTTGAAATATATCAGTCTGTGTGTAATGAATGAATATAAAATACAAGTTTCACTTTTTGAATGGAATTAGTGAAATAAATCAACTTTTTGATGATATTCTAATTATATGACCAGCACCTGTACATTTTTTTTTTTTTTTTTTTTAGAAAATGACTGATCTTTCGCTAGATAAGACCCTTATTCCTTGTCTGGTAGTCCACTATAAGGAGAATAATCCTGGAATGTTTTCATCAAAAACCTTAATTTCTTTTCGACTGAAGAAAGAAGGACATGGACATCTTGAATGACATGGGGGTGAGTAAATTATCAGGAAATTTTTATTTGAAAGTGGACTAATCCTTTAACAGATCTGATCACAGTTTGTGAGGGCCTCTTTTGAAACTTCTGAGAAGAAACTTTCGTAAGAGAAAAATCTGAGAAACAAACTTCTTTTAATCTCATTGCTGTCTAAGAGATATTAACTGAGGAACTAGAGAACATTTTGCTCTAAATAACATTGGAGCCCATTGATTTCCATTGCATGGACATCAAAAACACTGAGACATTTCACAAATTATATTTGTTTATGCTCCACAGAAGAAATTAAGTCATACAGGTTTGGAACTACACGGGGGTGAGTAAATGATGACAAATTTTTATTTTTGAGTGAACTAATCCTTTAAGTGTACCAACTATACATTGCTCACCCTTGTAAAATTCCCTCCATCCTCCATTATAATTTCCACCCTAGGCCATCTTTGCACTGAAATTAGCCCTGTAATAAAATCACACGTTTAATGAATGTTCTATTTCTAAATTGGCATAGCGTGATCTCAAACCAGGAGATTTAGAGTCAGACAGCAGCACAAAACGCCCACTCTTATGCTACAATTATTTTTTCTTTTAAAATGAGAATATTATTCTCCTATCTGTCATACAGGATGCGCCTACACATCTAACAGATGACTAACCGCTCACCTGGAGTATAATTAAAATCCCTTCCATTCTATTGAAGGCTTCTGAGAATGTATGAGGCATAGAGGCTCTTGTGACTCACAACCAGTCAGGTAATATCAGCCTGCCTTGAATGAAGAGGACAGTGGTGAAATCAAATCCAGAGCCTGGGGTGAAAAAGCAACTAAAAAAAGCTACATACAAAAAAAAGCATGCCATTTCCAGACTGCAGGTGTGGACCCGGGAAAAGTGGTTACATGAGTCACTGGGGGCGAGAATAAGTCTCAACAGGTGGGATTTTCGAAATTGGGATTATTCAATAATCATGTAGAAAGATGAAAAGAGGATGGAAAAACATGAAGAACATATTATATATTCTATAACTGTCCTGTGAAGTAACTAAAAGTAGCACCAATGTATTTTATCATTATTTTAAATTATGAGTACCTTGTAGACTGGAAAGATCCCCAACACTCTTCAATTTAAATCTATGCATTAATGTCCCATATGGACCACTGATCTAGAAAAGGACAGAGAAACGCTTGCATGCCTGACCGCTCCTGGACCAGTTATACTCTTACATAAGCCTGATAATTGCACTTACACATGCACACACACGCTTCAGCCTGTGGCTACAACACAGGGGTTCGTACAGTTCTCAATTAACCTAGAATGTTTTCACCCCTGTTTACCCATAGGCTGCTCCAGTTTACCTGTGCTTCAAATGACAGGGTTTTGTGCTACAAATTTCCAAGAATAACTACCTGTGGAGGTCTATGCAATTATGTTAAACACTAGCCTGCAGAGGTCATTCTTACTTGCTTGTTTTTACTGGGTTTTGGGAACTCCTTTGAACTAGTGCTTTGATATTTGAATGACATTTAAATGCAAGCATCACTATTAGTATTATTGCAATAAACCCTAAAACCTAAGTTAAACTTTGTAACCACACTGGTTATGCCACAGACATGAAACAAACCACCTCAAATCTTGTTAAGGAGAGGTAAGAAATTACTATCATAAGCAACTGGATTTATGATGATTGCTTGGCAGACAATAAAACAGGTGAAAAATTCCCACAGATTTACACTGAAGAGAGGAGCCATATCTAAAGGCCAAAACACCATAGAGACTTAGGAATGGACCGCTTGGACCACTAGGGTCACATCCACACGATGCCAGAGCATCTGATTTTTTCCCCCCTCATCTCTAGAAATACCTGCGTACACACGAAACCACTGAAACCAACTCAAAACGATGTAGTATACATGCAAGATCAGTATGTAGCGCTGTAATTCTGCCACAGAGATATACTAAAAATGGAGAATAAGACTTGGAGCATGTGCATAAACCTTGCACGCTGTATACAAACTTTAGTAAAACTTAGTAATAAAGTTTTACTTTAGTAAAGCTAATAGGCTCATTAGCTTCTGCGGCAGTCCGCTATTGTTGTTGCTGTTACGTGACGTAGCGGTGTCTGACTAGGGTCGAGACATGGGGTGATGACATTATCGTTTCACAAAATATACAGATCGGTTGTACACACGAAAATGCAAGGGTGTCGTTTTCAGATTTATCCACACTGGGACCCGGTTTCAAAAAATAGCAGTTTCAGGCTCCCAAAATGCAGAATCTTTCTAAACAAAACGTCGATACGATACAAAATTTTTACGGATACATCTAAACATGTCTCCGTGTGGACAGGCTCTAAATAATAACCTAGAAACCACCCATCAACACCTTAGAAACCCCTCCAGAATTCTTAGAAACCACATATCAACATCCTGACAACCACCCACAATACTCTGCATGCACAAAACTTGTCATCAAGATGCTAAACAAGATGCTTGTCATTCGCAATGCAAAAATCTAGTATTTCTTACTAGAAGGATGTCTCAGTAACTAGCAGCCAAACACTTACATTTATGCATTTGGTAGACACTTTTATCTAAAGCGAGAATGTATTCAAGGTATACATTTTAACAGTTCTTGCATTCCCTGGGGATTGAACCCATGACCATGCCGTTGCTAGCACCTTGTCTACTGTTTGAGCTACTGGAACGCCCAAACACTGGTCCTTTTCAGAAAAGCTGTCCTGAAACTTTTGTTCAAGTTTAAAGGCAGTTCCTTCAATATAAACAGCTACAGAAATGAACGATTCAGATACAATTCAAGAACAATATCCGCAGAAGATTCACAAACTGCAGTCTGTAACTATAATGGAGGTTGCTGGAGGTCCCTAATGGTCGTGGAGGAGCCTAATGATTTACTATTTTACAGTAGGGAGCAGCTGAATTACATTACGACAGCTCATAATTTATGCTTCATTACATCTGAAAACTAATTTAAATGAGCAGTGCTGTATTCATTCAAGTGTGCATGCCAAATGGGAAGCTCAGAGCAGATTATACATATATGTGTGTCGGTAAGAAGCACCTATTCTTGTTGCAGGGAATGCTCATCTCGGTTTCTATATTTGTAGGTGACAATTGGGTGTTCAATTCTGAGCTCTTCTAGAACTGATGAAACACTGTATAATTATAACACAGAACGGGAACCCGTTCACTCACTCTCACTTTATCTTTCTCTCTCTCTTCAAAACACTTTATAAGTAAAAACTGTGGCTAATTTTGAAGTGATTAAAAATACAACTGCTCCAACAGACAACATAGCACACTTGATGCTCTTGTTAGCACATTTCCAACAGCCTTTTATCCAAATCAACTTAAAGTGCATTTAAGGTGTGTGCTATTTGTATTTAATTGAACTCATGACCTTGGATGTCATATGTTGCAATACTTTTTATATACAGCTTTGCTGGTGCAATGTGCCAACCAACTAAAGCGGCTGTAAGATTTATTTATTTATTCAATATGATGCATACAGCGTCCCTATAGATATCATTGAAATAGGTCTGCGACAGCGTTAAACTCTGTAAACAGTCATTCTGTTTGCAATTCTGTCTGGTCTGATGTAGAAATTGTGTGGAAGGGGCAGCTCACAACTGACAAATCAAAAGACTAGCTGTTTCTATTTATCTGATACATTTTTATTCAGATTGTTTTGTTTTCTTTACCTTGTCCTTCTTCTGTCAAGCTTTATTTTGTTTGACTTTAATTACAGAGTCTGTACTTGCCATGTGACATGGGTTAGTATTTGAAGAAAATAATAATCTGCTACATGTATTTTCCACAATATATGCGGTATGTGTTTCAGTGTGTTAATGTGTAGTTATTATTTTGCCCATGACTATGCATGTGTATGTTTGCGTGAGTCACACACATACATAGACGCACACACAAAGTGCATACAGTTACACACACAGCCCGTGTGAACCAGAAGAACAGGTCAGACAACTGTAGATAAAGGGGGACAACAGGAAACAAGGATGAGTCGTATGTGTTTAACTGCGGGTGGCAGGCTTAGCCAACACACAAAACCATCAATAAAACACAACACAAAAACACATCTATTCTAACCTGTAATAAAAGTTAAGGGTTAGAAATTAGAATAGATGTGTTTCAGATAGACATCATTAAATTTCACATAAAACAAAGCAGCAGGCCAACTAGTATTTTATATATTTGGACTGTCAAAACAAACTTTATCATTCTAATCTGAATAAATAGCATTTCTCTCATCCTACTAAACTGTTCTAGAATCATATTAACACTGTGTTCTTATTTGCACTTTGCAATCTTATCTCAAACCCAGCAGGTGATGCAATTGCTGCAGTTGCAATAATACTGGTACTTTTCCTTAAAGGTGCTATGTGCAATTTCACTCAATGTAAAATGCTATTTTTTTTTAAATTCTGGTTTAACTTGCAGAGAATACACTTTTCAAAAAGGTATCAAACTGACAATGAACCACACTTTTACAGCTTTTAATAATCTTGTTAATTCATTATTAATAATGTTCATTTCTACATATATTAACAGCTTTTCAAAATGTAAAGCTGTAGATGTTGTAAAAAGTTATTATGAATAACAATGAACTATAGCATGTTTATAAATTAACATAACCCTAGATTAATAAATAACTGCTGTAAAACTGTTGCTACGGTATATAATTAGTAAAAATCTCTGCTGATTGATTTTCTTCCAAAGAATGGAGCATATCCAAGCATATCCAAAACCTTGACCAGTATTATCAAACATAAGACATACTCATTCTTCATAAAAACATGTGCCAAAACATTTATGTACTTGCAAACACATTGCAGAGCATTGTTTTTGTCCTATAAGACGTATATGAAGACAAAAGAACATGCTGAAGGAGAAGGATTTTCAGAGCAAGTGGGAAAAAGAGCAAAGTAAGGATCAAGTGAGGCAGAGAACGAGAGTCTAGTTAATAATTTGTCAGCGACTGCGGTGGATCTAGCCAGCGTGTTGACAACGGGCCCAGTGTTCTCTGGGTCCGCTGATGGAGATTAGAGCTGGACTCATCCAACCATTCACAGAGGGGAGAGAGAAAGAGAGAGCAAGACGAACATGAGGGGTCTAGTGGGAGCGGGGGTTTTGGATGCAACACAAATGGAAGTTCAACAGAACAAGGCAGTGAGTCCACAGGGAATCAGGCTAGAACAGCATTCTGGGTAATCTCAGCACTAGTTTTCAGCACTCCCCAAAACGCTCATACACACTATATACTGCTTCCAAATGCAACTGTGCACCTTTTCTGACATTGGTAAACTGATGCTTTTTGGAACAGTTTCATCATGCATCTGTTTTTTTTCTCAAAAATACAATCCTACGCAACACAACAAGCTGTAAACCTGAGCAATAGCGGCAGCAGAACATTCTTACGCAAGCTGTAAAATCTCAGGTGTAAACTAGACACCAGGGAACAAACCAAACAAACATGATGTTGACAGAGTAATTATCTGCTGATAGGACATGCAGACTCATAACCGGTCACATCTCCTTTCCTGAAAGTAGGTACATTCAACCCATGATATCAGCTGTCCAAACACGCTCTGGCTACAGAGTGTACCCTTGTACGGCCCGAGGCCATCAGCGTCCACCCACGCATGTCTTTTTTGCCCTCTCTGTGCAAATCACTAGATGTGTATGCCTCTATTACTCAATTCCTTAATCAGATTAGATGAATATATTCAGCTTATAAATATGCAATAACCTTCTTTACCTTGTGTATTTTTGTTTGTTTATCTGAACAAACAGTAACTGCATGCAGTTGCGTTCATTAATCACTTCTTTAATGAGCAGTACTCTCGAATATTGTGCAAGCAGGGCACATCAGGACGCATGCTAAGATGCATCCTCAACCCGTGTTCACTGCATGCTGTTTGCACTGTTCTGCCACCTAGTGGCTTCCTGTGATGAAATAAGTGTGTGGTACAAGATGGTACGTGAAAGGTCAGTGCTTATTACTGTTAAATGATTTGCATGCAAAATAGACAATCTTTCAAAGTACATACTACAGTAAATGCGTCCCCCTTTTAAAACTTAAAAAAAAAGAAGAAAAAAAAGCCAATGGATGAAATAAAGGTCTTAAAGTGTAAGTGTATTCACTACAGAAAAAGATCTGGTGTTAAGGAACCTGGTGTATGCAGTGTAGCCTAGTTATTAAGGACCTGGGTTGATACAATTTTACGTTCAAACCCCGTGAAGGGTTATACCATTATGCTGTTGAAAAAGACACTTAAAAGCATGCATGCATAAAAACAAAATTAAATTAACTAAACTAAATTAACTTTCCTATGTTGACACTTCCTTTTTAAAAACAATTTTGGGGCCAGATACATGTTTTATATACCCCTAAATGATGCAAATTAGTATTAATATGCACATTTTAGTAACGAAAGTACCTTTCAAATTACTGCCACAGTAACAATCTGTTGTATCACTAAAGGTACCAAGGTTTTTGCTGACAGTGTAACGGACATGTAAAAAGTCATAAAACTCCAATTTACAGTGTGCTGTAAGTCACTCAACAATTTTCACAGCCCAAGATGGTGTAGCTACTGTAGATGCCAAGATATACTATTTGACTGAGAAACATTTCAAACAAAGAAACATTTCTCTGCCAGTTTTAATGAATCAACTATAAACCTCCATGTTTAATGCAGCCTCAGAGCATAAAACAAACTGCCAATGTGCAGCTTCATAATAACTCACCCAAACCCACACCAACGCACACACCCGCTCATCACCACCTACGCATGCAGGAAGAGGGAAGGTGGAAGATCCACCTACGCATGTATAAAACACACCCATGCAGTGCACTCGAGGAAGGTTGTCCAAATGGGCAACATACAAATACCCCTATACATCTACATCTGAACATCAAAGCCAAAACAAACTGAAGGGGAAAATTTTTTTATATCATACGTATAGATATGACCTTCTTTTCTTTAAAAAAAGAAAGCATATGTGCAATACGTGCAAACTAAAGAAGAGCGAAAGCAAAAGCAAAGGATCAAAGGTAGCAAAAAGCTTTGAGGCAGATAAAAAAATGGGATAAGATGCTTGTGTGCCTTTACCGGTTGATGTCAAGATCTCGAGGGAGATAAAGTTGTTGTTTTTTTCCTTTATAGAGAAGCCCTTGATTATAATCATCAATTAAAACATCATTTAGACCTCTGCTGGTTAGTGACATAAGAGATTATAATGATTAAGGTTGGCAAAAGAAAGAGACTACAAATCAGCTATAATGTGTCTGAAAGGTTTTAAAATGGCATATCAGGCTGCAAGGGAGCTTGTTCTATTTATATGGAACAGAAATATGTCTATCAAATAGATCTCTCAAATGTTTCTCATTTAACATAAATTAACTATTTATGTTATTCATAATTGAAAGATGAACTCAGTCCTGCTTATGTACTATATTTACTCTAGGCAAATAATAATTAAGATTAATTTATTCATCTGGATTCAATCCGTTCAACTACAATAATTCTGAGTGAGATTTACAAAATAACATATAAACAAAAACTAACACCACACGCCCTTCTCCAAATGTATGCAAAGCACTTGTAAACATTTGGCTGGGACTGGAATTCAAAGTTCATTTTAACAAGTCAAAAGTGCATGCAAATATCTGACCGATAGTTTTGACATTATACATCTGATGTTACACTTATGCAAATCCATTAAGCACCCACAGTATTAAGCAGATTATGTATGTGACGTCACATAACTTGCAAATACAATAGAGACGGAATAGAAATCTGTATTGTAATATTTAATAATATCCTAATGAGTTTAAGGTCACAAAAATAATCCTATCAAATCTCTGATAGGTATATTTAAAAAGAATCTTAAAAAAAAAACAAAAAAAAAAACATTAATTATTACAATGGGTTCGACAGATATTAAGTCATTTGAAAACATAAATACTTCCTTAGTTCTTGCTGTCTTTCAGTGTTTAATTCGCTACTTATGCATTAGCCAAAATCCATCATGAAGCACTTTCTATCAAATCCACAAACAAATACTATGGAAATTTTTGTATGAATGCATTGTGCAAGCCACTTTTCAATTGTCCATTCAACACACAAAATATTTGGTAACACTTTATTTTAGGGTCTTTTAACTAGTTGCTTATTAGCATGCATATTACTAGAATATTAGCTGTTTATTAGTACTTATTAAGCACATATTAATGCCTTATTCTGCATGACCTTATTCTACATTCTTAATCCTACCCAATATATAAACCTAACAACTACCTTACTTACTATTAATAAGCAGTAAATTAGGAGTTTATTGAGGGAAAAGTCGTAGTTAATAGTTTATATGTGTTCCCTATACTAAAGTGTTACCAAATATTTTGTACCAGATCTCTTTTCTGTGCTTGTGTTCTGTCAGTGCACTACACAAAGTGTTTCTGAACATATAAGTTCTGTGACTGGGAAATAACACCGTTTGGTAGCAAAAACCATTTTCCTTTGACTCATATTTTATTGAAGTACACAGACAATAACTTTCTATCCAATGCATAAGAAACTCCTCTGACCTAAACAGTTATTTAGTTGCTTTGCACTAAAAAGCAGCAAGACAGAGCGCAAATGAAGAAAGCAAAAAGCAAGGATTTTTTTAAGTTTAACTTGATAGTGCCTTAAAAACACAGCACTGAAAAAAAAACTGAGATGAGATGCAATTGGAAAGAACCAGCAATTAACAAAGTAGCACAGAGTGAACAACCCCTTATACTTCAAAGCTTTACTCTGTGAATTATCAATGTCATTTAAAACGTGCTTGAACGTTGAGGTGAGACCAGAACATTTCCATGTGAAGCCGGAATGAAACTTGATGTAGACCCTTAATTTACTTGCAAAGCACATGCAAGCTGATCACAGAAGTGTGGGGTGGGGCGTATTACTCACATACGTACGTGTTGTCAGTTGACCGTCTAACTATCATAATCACTCGCCATTAAGAGAATCACAACACATCAAAACAAGAAGAGCCTAAGCAATACTGAGGTCAGTCCAGCTATTTCACTTTCATTTATCAATTTCCATGATATAGTGAGTTGCTTCTTCATGCTTCCTGGATTGTCTACTCTCTAGAATGGCTAAGGAGTGGACACTTCTGTTGCTCTGTGGCATTCTGGGGTCTGGACTTAGCGAGAATCCATCGTGGTTTGAGAACATCTCGACAAATCTTTTCAAATCCCCTGGAGATATTCTGATAGGAGGACTTTTCCCCATTAACGAACTCACCAGTGTACCGAGCAAACGGGTGAAGCCTGACGATCTTGAGTGCAACAGGTAAATTCTTTGAGGAAGCCATATTGACCGCATAGTCTGCAAAATTTGAAAAAGCTTTACTCCCTGAAATAACCTGGAATTCTTCTGTTTGGGCAGTATAAGCACATTTGGTCTGTCTCTCTCATTGGTGATGAAGTTCTCTGTGGATGAGATCAACTCTATAGAGGATCTTCTACCTGGAATCACACTAGGATTTGAAAGTTACGACACCTGCATGCAACCAGCTGTTGTCATGAAGCCCGTCCTCCAGCTTCTCACAAAGGAATCAACAGAGGAACTGGACGTCGCCTGTAACTACACGGACTACAAGACTCGTGTTATAGCTATCATAGGCCCAAACAACTCTGAGTTGGTCCCAGTCATTGGCAAGCTGATTGGGTTTTTTCTAATGCCACTGGTGAGTTGCCATTAAAATCTTTCTACTGTAAAGATTGTTTTACAAAAGGGTTTCATTTGTTAACATTAGTTAAATATATTAGTTAACATCAACTAACAATAAACAAGACTTCTACAGCATTTATTTATCTCAGTGGCTTATCCAACATTTACTAATACATTTTTAAAATCCAAAGTTGTATTTGTTAACATTTGTTGATGCGCTGTGAACTATAACAAAGATGAGTAAATGCTTTAAAAAATATATTGCTCATTGATAGCTAATGCATTAACTAATGATAACAAATGAGACCCTATTGTAAAGTGTTACTGTAAAAAGAATTCATTTTTGGAAGTAACAAATATAATGCATGTGCTTTTACCTAATATATTGTTGGAATTGTTTTTGTAAGCAAAATATTTTTAAAAAATGAATATTTTGAAAACTTGACTAGCAATATCACACTCAATCTGGGAAATCTCTGCATGCTCTTCCTGTTTTTGAATTTATCTCTAATTGCCCAATCTTAGATTAGCTATGGTGCCACCAGCGACATGTTCAGCGACAAAGGGACCTTCCCGTCCTTCATGCGCACAGTTCCCAGTGATCGCTGGCAGGTTGCGGCCATGGTGCAGCTTCTGAAAGAGTTTGGGTGGAACTGGGTGTCAATAGTAGGTAGCGATGATGAATACGGACAGAAGGGTCAGCAGCAGTTTTCCAGCATGGCCAATGAGGAGTCCATCTGTGTGGCATATCAGGGTTTGATTCCTGTATACAGTGATCCAGAGCCAGCGATAAAAGAGATTCTCAATCGTATTGTGGACACCAAAGTGGGAGTGGTGGTGGTCTTCTCTCTCCCCAAGCCAGCCAGAGACTTCTTCATAGAGGTGAAAAAATGTTTTGCAACTTTAAATGGGCCATATTGTAAAAGAAAAAAAAATTTTTTTTTTGATCTTTTGAAGTACAGGAGTTCAGGATTCAGAACTGTAAACTTTCTGGCCAAACCAAAAAAAAAAAAGACCAATCAATTAGAAGTTGCAAAAGAGCCTTGTTCCAAAATTGTTGGATTCCCAAATACATTAATATGACACCACATACAACTTCTGGCTACAATTTAACACAGGCTTTTTTATTGTTATCCCTTCACAAAGAAGCATAAAGCTGCTCTTCCTCTTTGGTGAAACAAGCGGGAAACCTCAAATCACAGCTTTCAAGAAACAGCTTACCAAATCTACAACCATAAACAAGGGCACTTACTTTAAAACTGGCATTGTATACTATACATTTTGATCACTCTTATGACAAAATTCATGTGAAGTCCTTTCAGATAAAAGCATCTGCTAAATAAATAAATGTAAATTAAGTATGGGCTGTTATTCATTTTGCATGCAAAGAGGCCGTTCACATAAACATTTACGGGTTGTTCAAACAGAACATGTTTTTTTGTTTAAGAATGCAAGATGCAGGACAGTGGAATGGAAAACAAATGCAAGGTCACAAGATATGTTTAAACTAACTTGAGCACTGCTGTTTTTAACATCTGCAAAACATGCAAGGCGCAAGTGCAATGGTCAAAGACGTCCAACTAGGGCATGTTTAGATAAAATAAAAAAAAAACAAGAAAAAGCAGTGCAGTGGAATGCAAAGACGCATTCTGTGTGAACAGCCCCTTAAAGTCAAAGCAGCAAAAACAGCCCGTTTAAATTTAAGGCTCAAAAAGAGAATAGAAAATGGTCACAAAACAAAATTATGAAACTATATCGGTGCAGGAAATATTATAAGTGGGCTTTAGGGAAAAATATTAATATGTAATTCATGTTCTCTTTTTCATTCACTTCTTTATATTCATAAGTCTGCAGGTTTTGGTGATTCTAAATGTTCTTGTCATCATTACCTGACCAGGTAATCAAACGCAACATAACAGCCGTTTGGGTGGCAAGCACAGCATGGTCTCTGAATGACGGTGTATCCACCCTGCCCGGCATCAATTCAATAGGCACAGTACTGGCGTTTGCCGACATCACCAGACCACTTCGCCTATTCAATCCCTATATCCGTGTGCTCTTCAAAAAAATGGAGGAGACACAAATCCCCCAGCAGCCAGATACAGAAATCTCCCCTCTGGACAACCCTTGCCCAAGCTGCAGCTTCCTAAGCCAAGCCAACGTAAGCATGGTAGAGGGAAAACTTGTGCAGTGGTCAGCTTTCAGTGTGTATACTGCCATCTACTGTGTTGCATATGCACTGCATGACTTGCTTGGATGCAATGCCACCAGCTGTGCTCTAAATCCCAAGACTGACAAAGTCTATCCTTGGCAGGTAATCACTCGCAAACATTTCTTTCTGTAAATTGGCTTGTTTTAGCCTTCAAGATTAAAAGTGTACTAATAGAACAATATATTATCTTTCCAACAGCTGTTACAGAAACTCCAAAAAGTTTCTGTAGATCTTGAGGGAGTCCATTTTGAGTTTGATAAAGAGGGTAATCCAAGCTTTGGCTACGATTTTATGCAATGGATCTTTAATGACACCACTGTGCAATTTGATGGAATTGGATACTTTTATCAGAACCTCACAATTGATAAAGAAGACATAAAATGGCACACGAAAAATGGGAAGGTACGAATGGGGCAAATGCTTGTAATTTGAAATGCTTAAATACACCTTGTTTTATTACCAGCCAATAGTTTTAAGACTTTTTCTCATGATCTTAAAAATCTTTTCATTTAAAGGCATAAATGATCAAATTGGTTTTGTAGATTAATAATATATAATGCTTAAATATGAATTTTTTGGAACATTTTACTGTTATTTTAACTATTATTCTAAAATATGTAAAATTGTAATAATAGAGAATGAGTAGCTGTGTCCAAACTTGTGGCTGGTTCAAGTGTACTTCATAGAGCCTGCATCTCTTGACAAATGGTCTCTGTAACAGGTGCCATTGTCCACTTGCTCCTCAGACTGTGGGATAGGACAAGTGCGCAGAGTTAAAGGCTTCCACTCCTGCTGTTTCGACTGCATTGACTGCAAGGAGGGAACGTACCTAAACAGCTCAGGTGCTACTAGTGCTAACTTTTCCATTAAGGGCCAATATTTCTTAAACTTTTTAAGACTGTTTAATGATGCTTTATTCTGTTCAAAGGTAGAATAATCACATGTTATGAGATTAGTGCAATTTTAAATATCCTACATAGAGTTCCTACAGGAACTAAATGTAATTCCCTAAATGCATTTTTGCCTGGGTCAGGTTCTCAAGTCATTCTAAACAATCCTAATCGGACTGTTAATATTTGCTCTGAACATACTTGCTTTATCTAACATGCCTGTAGTGAATAGAAAATGCATGCATTTTTTGAGCTCTTTGCCATTTGATGTTGACTTACCTTAATCTGCCTCCTCTTTTGATTGGAAGATGACATCCAGTGTAGACCATGTCCCACTGGCCAGTGGTCCACCCTACAAAGCACAAGCTGTGTCTATCCCATCTACACTTACCTGGACTGGAGCAACTACGAGTCAATCGGACTCATTCTGGGAGGAATTTTGGTGCTTGCATCACATGTATGGGTAGGGGCTCTATTTTTCATGCACAGAGGAACTCCACTGGTGAAAACAGCAGGTGGACCGTTGATTGGCCTTACCCTGTTGAGCCTAGCGGGAGAATGTATAAGCCTGGTGCTGTTCCTCGGTCAGCCGGGAGACATTGTGTGCCGTCTGCAGCAGCCACTAAATGCCTTTTTTCCCACTGTGGCCCTCTCAGTCGTTCTGAACATTTCCCTTCAGGTGAGCTTTTAAAAATGAAAGAAAGAAGGCATCAATGTATAATAAAAGCCATTTTAATTTAATAAAGTAAATAATACAATAATTTTAAAAATAATGTAAAAATAATGTACTTTTTGTACAATTGTGGTACTGTGATAAGTCGCCACTTGAGGTTCAGTGTAAAAAGAGTCCTGAAATAAAACCAAATAGAACCACTGTATTAAAACAAGAAATACAAAAAAATAAAACAATCTACTGCCATCTTTTACTTACCAGATTGTGTGCGTCACAGAATTCCCTGAAAAGTCTCCCGATCACCTGGAGAACCTACGAGGACGAGGAAGCTTGTTTGTGATTCTGGGATGTTGCGGGCTCCAGGCGGGACTATGTGGTTGGTACGCCCGAGAAGGTCCCTCCCTGACCCAATACGTGGCCAGTTTGGAGGTGAACTATGTGAAAACTTTTCTGCGTTGCCCAGTGGAGCCCATGTTAAACTTCGGCTTGATGCTCGGTTTCAATGTTCTTCTGGCACTGATATCATTCATGTCCACCTTCATGGCTCTAAAGCCACCAGGACAGTACAACCTGGCCAGAGATATCACCATCTCCACCTTGAGTTACTGTGTAGTGTGGGTGATGTTCATCCCCATCTACACAAGTCTAAATGATAAAGATAAGTCTATTGCTCAAGTAGGAGTCAGTTTACTTAGTAACATAGGGCTGGTAGTGGCCTATTTCTTCCCTAAATGCCACCTGTTGGTCAAACACCCAGAACTCAACACAGATGATCACTTTCGTACATTTTTAGAAGGGGTCCCACCAACACCACCTGAAGAAAGCTAGAAACAATTGCTAAATTATTATTAATATTATTATTATTAGGCTCTATTGTATGCAATTGGTCAATCGCTGTAGTTTTTTGTATAATGATCCTAATGATCCTTTCTTTCATAGTTCTCACATAAAACATTTCAATGTCAATCAATTTTTAATTTCTTAACCAGTGTATATGTACTGGACATTCATAAAATCAATGACTTTTAATAAAGTAAATGGGAAAAAATTATTGTCAAATACTTCAGATTATTTGTGCTTTTTTGTATGACTACTGTTTTACATGTTTAATTTTAATAAAAAACAAAACATAAATCTCGTGTTTGTGAGAAACAGCGCCCGCTGTAGATCGTTTACCATTATTTTCCTTAGAGACGGTTGCTAACAACTTTGTCCTAAAGGGAGGAGGACATGTTAGATAAAACCACCTGAAGAGTGACAACAGTAATGTAAGATAAGCCTTTATTTACCTCACCATATTTTACTGTTATCAGAGGCAGCGATCAAATGATAAAATGAAGCTTAATTAAAAGTAATATCATTTGAATTAATTCATTAATATAAATGTTAAAACATTTTTGTTATGGGCGCGAAAAAAAGTTATGGTTGTCTGTGTAGAAAAATGTATAGTAAATAAATACTACTGTGGCACTACCATGGTATAGGTAACGTTAACGTAAATTATTGTGATAACATGGTACTCGAATATATACATCCTGGAACTGAATGATTACCTACATATTCATATACTATGGTATTTACCTGCTACTCCAAGGTACTCCAAAGAGACCATTGTATTACCAAGCCCAAAAGCATGGTGATACCATGGTAATTTTAGTTAGTCAACTAAACACAGCAGTATAAATAATGGTTCAAATTAGAAACGATGCATTTTAGTCACTCACGTAAGTCTTGAGTAGGAAACGTCACACGTCACCTCCGCGTTCACCGTCGAATATATTTATCGTCTTTTTCGTTGTTCATCTTTGTTCAGATATTCATTTAAACTTCACACTTTTTTTTTTTAATCATTATTCATATTTATTTTCTTGAAAGGCCTCTGGATTTTTGTAACTGACGAATCGATTACTATTCCCGCCACAGAGACAGTGCGCATGTCCGGATTAAAACCTGTTGAAATCGCGTTTCTGGGATAATTAAATCATTTTACAATATCAGTGATTCGTTTAATGTACCATACTTGATGATAAATGTTTTACCTGTACTTTTAACGTAATATATACACCATATTATTTTATATTCGCTGTACAATAAATAATAATACACATATTTTATATTATATTATATTTATTATATTATATTTATATTTTAAATGGGTTTGGAGAGTTTAATTGTTAAATTAAATATATATATATTTATATATATATATATATTTTATTTTTTTTTTGGTGAAAAAAATTGGTGACCTTGGAGGTTTTTGTTACTTATGGATTGTCTTTGTTTTGGTCTGGACCTGTTGTTAGCCCAGTGTTATATATAGTCATCATCATCATCATGCCTCGTGGAAGATCAGCAGCCAGTGTCCTCTCTGACAGCAGTGACTTGGACTTTGATGGAATTGGTATGCAAACGACACATTGTTAATGATAATTAAGAATTATTATCATGCAGATGAGTGTTCTTATGCAACCAGCTGTTTGTGTCCAGTTGAGACAGAGATGGAAAAACTGCAGAGACAGTTTCGTATAACGGAGGGGGATCGGCAGGCTTACAGCATCCAGTCACAGGAAAAAATCCGCAAACAACGGTCGGTCCCACCTTCAGTGGCATTAAACGCTTTCAGGAGTTTTTTTATTTTGTTTATTAAGTCTATTGTTTTAACTGGCAATGATAAATCTGATCATATATAAAGTAAATATTGTTTTTCTTTTAGGAGTAGGGTTAGGATTTGTCAGCAGAAGCCTATCGGATGTCCTCATGATGTTTTGCACAGCAATATTGCATTATGTATATGTATTGCATTGTGTCTTGTATGGAATGTGTGTGTTTGAGCATCTTTAGTTTTAGTTGTGTGTGCATTTTTGTCCGCAGTCAGGAGATTTCTAAGCTGCGCGAGGAACAGGAGGAGTTGCTGCGTGTGTTTGAGTGCCAGTCGCATAAAAAGAGCGACAATCAAGACACTGAGTGTTTCCAAATTCTGCTGGAGCAACGAAACACAATGGATGATCAACTAGAGAATGAGAGACAGACCCAAACACAGCTGGAACAGGAGGTGCTTATGTGTGCCTATAATTAAACTTTGCCACATGACACATCTCATACTTTTGATGCTACAGATGTTTATTTGCATGCATTCTGTTTGCAGATCACAAATATGGAGAAAAGGCTGGTGGAAGTGAGAAGAGGAGAGATCACGGCTTCCCAGAGTCACACGTCTCAGGCCCGCCACGCTCAGAAGGCCACACGCACCCTAGAGAACAAACTTGACCGGGTAAACAGAGAATCAAACATTTCACAGCATGCAATTTTACTGACTACACAATTGTGGGCACTTTACATGTAAGTCAGTGTAGATTTATGTAGTTTTTTTGGCCAGAATAAACTGCAGACTGGACCAGACTCTGGCAAAACAATTAACCATACAAAACTAGATGTTAATTTGTTCCATAGATGATGCTGAACTGGTGTGAGTAGCCATGTGTATATGAAACCAAATAATCACCTCAATTTAGGTTATTTTAATATAAATCCATATAAAATTTCGATTTGATTGGAAGAAGTGGTGAAGACATGGAATAATCCGATCAAATTGCTGAAGAAACATGTTGTGCAACATGAATATAATGCAGAATATTGATGCCGATTGAAATTAAGACATTTTAAGGCATGTCACCAAAAAAAATTGGACGCAAGTAGATAAAACAGTGGTCAGTGACACTCCTACTATGTGTGAGTTCATCATTTGTGCTGTGCACCATTATATGTATGTGAATAATGGTGGTAAAAAAAAAAACACAATTCTTAGCAAATAATCATAATGAAAATTTCATGTAAACAGGAGTAAAGAGGTTTGCTTGTGTCATGTAATCATCTTAATGTGATCAAGTCCTTACTCTGATTATTGGAAATAATCACATTATAGATGGTATGCATCGACGTCACTTTCCCACCGGAACGCGCTCCCTCAGCTGGACTGAGTGGTAAAAGAACCTGCTGCATGACTGGATTTAATAGGGGAAACTGCGAAAACACAAGTAAAACAAACGATTACTCTAAAGGTCGTGCTCGAAAGTGTTTCTTACAACTTGTCAAATAAACCTAATCCATGGATATTGACATGCAGCCAGGAATCATGTTTTACTGACATTTATATGTGCCTGATTTCGACGCCAGGGAAATACATAAAGCAAATCTGCCTGTGAATATTTTATATAACTACAATATAGGTAGGTTTAAGTCAGAGTAATCACTTTTATCAATGTTATATATATCGTCATATTGTCCAGCCCTAAAACTTGTATAGTTTTTGTCAGTGTTTATTTAAAAACACCCAATTATGCAAAATATATGGTAAATATTTAATTGATGATTTGTCAACACAATATGTAACAATACAATATATACGGTATGATTTTACCTCAAAATCCAACATTTTGACACAAAATGATAACTGTAAATCCATGTTTCTCTGCCTGGAGTCCAGTTGTTTCTGTAAATTGCAGCAATCCATTTGCTTCTCTTTTTTTTTTCTGTAGCTTTTGGCATTCTTTAAATATATACCTCAGATTTTGTGTCAAACCTATTTGTACAGTCAATCGCAAAACTCATTCGCGTTTTGGATGCATTTTTCGCTGCATTCACGCTGAAAACCAATGCTGCCACTCTGTCTTTGTGCCACTCAGTGGGCGTGACCGCAGTCGTAACGGTTGACGGTGACGTCACGTGCATACCCTCAATTGGTACACGTATAAACATAGTCATAGACCTTAGTCGCCATATTGAATTTAACACAGATGAAAATAAGTCTGTGAGGGACTTTACAATGGCGCTCACTGAATAAAGGTCCTAGATCATGTACTTTTTTAATAACTCGCAACTTTCAAAACTAATTTATGGAGTTTTGGTCTACTGAATTTTTTTTCGCATAGACGTTTCGTTGGCTGTATAACAAGTATGTTGTTAAATCACAATATAATCCATTGAACACACTGTATTTCTATCCCTCACAGCCTTGTTTTCATTCCTGTCAAAAATAAATATGACGCAATCCTGACTTAGGTCTATTATCTATGGTTCTGAATGCCACGGAATATATTTTTGTTTATAATATATGTAATGCACATATAAGCGAGTATGTTAATTAGATTGCAAAGCTTAGGGTTCATATAAACAGATCTTTCAGAATATGAAAACTGATTGGATTAATTCAGATTGATGAAAATCAGTGCATGTAAACATACCTAGCGTGTGATTTTGTTCCCCTTGTTGTCCCTGCAGGCTCTTATTCGCTTTAACGAACAGCTGACGAAGAACAGCCAGCTCAGAGAAGAGCTTGAGACACTCCGCATGGAGCGCGTCCGATTCCAGCAGCTGCATCGCAGACTGGAGAAGGTTGGGCATTCTGGGCAGCTCTGGGGTGTATAATAAGTTTGAGGGATGCAGTGATTGAACACAGTTAAAACAAGTGCTGTTGTCTTTCTTTCAGGTATTGCAAGATGTTCGTAAGGATATTGGTGAAGTTATCGACATGTCAACCACAGCTTATGATGCAAGGTGAGAGAGATACTTTTTTGCTTCGCTAATATAAAGAGTTCTCAAAATCAGGAAAAACCTGAAGAGGAATACAATCCAATAAAGGAAATTTCTATAATGCATATAATATTTTTTAGCTCAATGCTAATATATAGCATTAGCTGATTTTTGATTGGTAATGATATTTTGGACAACATGACATTATTATCCATGCAGTGTTATTTTACTATTATTTATGTACTATTATAGTTTTTATTAATGCTTTGAATTAATACTTGAATTAGTTTTTATTAGCAGTTTGCATTTTAAGTTTCGTTTATGTGCGTTTGTTATTTTTATTTAGTTTTAGTTCTTTGTTTATTTCCAGTTAGTAATTTTAGTGCTTTGGTTTAAATTTATTTCAGTTAGCTATTTTTTTTTTGTTTTTTTTTTGTAGTTTTAGTTTTTAATCAATGATAATAACCCTGCTTCCAATGTAAACATCCCTCAATGAAATATTATTGGTTAATATATTATTCTCCTCCTTCCACGCAGTCCTGATTAAATCAAATGCATGTCATTTTAATTAAACTGATTGCTGCACATCTAGCATCACCAATATCAGAAATGCAAAAGGTTTCCCAACCACTTTCAACACAGAAAAATTGCACACATCACTTTTAATAGAGAGTTATCATTTTGTATGGTATTACAAATTGCTCCACCCTCAATAAGTGGACATTTGTAGCCGGTTTTAATTATATGTGTGTATTTAAGAGAAGAGGCTCAGACCAAAATGACCATGATGAAGGAGAAGGCGATAAAGGATTTTGCGCAGTACTCCGCAGAGAGGAAGGAGCTGGAGAGAGTCATCGCTCATGAACGCCGACTTAAAGAGTTCATGGCCACCAAGAGTAACGAGAGAACCGCCATGGATGATGGACAGGAAATGAGACGCAGACAAGGTCAGAGAGCAATAATTGTAACCAAAAATTGTTGTTGGTTAAATTGTATACACTACTGTTCAGAAGTTTGGGATCAGTAAGATCAAAGTTTGTGTCATGAAACTCTAGATGGCGCAAGCTGATAGCTGATACTATATAGGGGACAGCTGATTGGTTCCTGCTGAATCAGTAGCCAATAAGCTTGCTGCTCAGCCTTCAAATGCTTGGTCAGCATTTGCTGTAGCAGTTGCAGCGTGCTTTCAGAAACCCTCCATCAATAACCAACAGCAACAGCAGCAGCGTAGCAGATCTATTCCAGCAAGACCAAACATATCAACATTGTCATATCCATTACCATGCCAAACACTCCGAGAGTTGTCATGACAGAATTTAATTTAATGCATCTTTTCTGAAAGATTAATTACTTTTTAAAGTACTACTTTTTGGCTGAAAAGTTGACAATGTGTGCTGATGGCAGAGATGAAGCAGCAGAGGAGGGCAGACGCCGGAGAGGAGACATTTGAAACTCTCGAGGAGGTTTTCCAGCGGATTAAGAGATTGACTGGAGAAGATAATTTGGAGATGTTAGTTACAAAATTCATCAAGGGTGAGTTTTATGTTTTATGTTTTGTGCTAACAAATGATTGCAATGTTTTATGCTAACAACTCTCTATCTTTTTTAACAGTTGAGGACAGGAACTTTGCTCTTTTCAACTATGTGAATGAACAGAACATAGAAGCTGAGAAACTGAGAGAGCAAATCCATCAGGTCAGTGCAAATCACAGAACTAGTAGAATAAGACCCAAAACATACATATTGTTCACAAGTTGTCATAATCACTTAATATACATAACATGATGAGGAAGGACAGTTTAGCCCCCTCCACTTTTTGTGAGATAATGATTCAAGTTTCATGAGGTTTATTTTTATTATAGTTAGTTTTTTCTGTTTAGCTTTAATTTATTTTTATTTCAGTTTTAGTTCAATTTTAGTACTTCAACTTCAGCTTATTTTATTTTAGTTAGTTGCCAAGGAACATGCATAAGGTTATTCACATTTACTTTTTAATACAGACACAACAGTAGAAAACCATTTTTTTGTGTTGATGCTGTTCCAGATTGGAGAAGAGATGGAGCAGTTGCACATGAAAGGTGTCCAACAGGAACAGGAAAATCAGGTGGCATTAAAACAGATGAAGGATCTACAGCAAGAGTGTGAGAGACAGGCCCATCAGTATGAAGCCCAGGCCAATGACATTAACAAGATCCTTGATCAGATCAAAACAGGTACTAGTAAAAATCACCCTAACATGCATTACCTTAACCACATGGATAAACCCTAGAAGAATCAAGATAACTTGACACATTATTGTCTTATATGAAACTTGTGTTTTTATACACAAAAGTAGCAGTTGCACATATTGATGTCATTCTAGGGATAGACAGTGTGTTCAGTAAGATTGACTGCGACCCAACACTGGTGGTAGACATGCTGGGCTCTTCCTCTGGGATTAGTGGCAGTAACATCATGACGTACCTCAGCCTGGTGGAGCAGAGGACCAGTGAACTGCTCACCATTCAAGCCTTCATTAAATCTAAGGTACAGAAAAGACCCATCCACTGCGGCACACATGTACCAGAAGGTACCAACAGGTTCTTTTGTGTCCGAAATCTCCCCCTATACCCTTAAATAGTGCCCGAAACCATAGTGAATGTTATCGAGTGCACTCAATCCCACAATGCACCTGACAACGAGTGTACAACCAATGTATGCTCATAGCTAGAGAATACCCATGATACACTGTGAGGGTCATGCCAAAGGAGAATTCCCACGTCTGACCAGAAGATGGTGCCTGCAGCATCCACTTTCCTAACCGCTCGTTCAATGTTTAACTCACTAATTTTTATGTTCATTCACTCCTTCAAGTGAGCTATATTAGTGGACCAATGTAGGGAATAGTGAATGAGGGTGTAGGGGGTGATTTCACACACAGCCATAGTGTGAAAGCAATTTTTTGTTGCTTTAACAACATTAAACAGGCAATACAAAGCCATGAGTTAGAGCAGTTTTACTATGGTAAAAAAACTAACAAGTATTTTAGGTAAAATGCAATTCGATTACCACCAGAAACATTTTGTAAAAGTAGTGTAGAATACTCTTAAAATAGTCTAAAGGGCATCCGTTGTACTTGTATTTACCCCGGAGCATTGGTGCTCAATTATTATTATCAGTTATTATTGGTGCTTAATTATTATTAATGGTTCTTATTATTATCAATAATTAGTTTTTGCTGATTAGTATTTTTGTAGAAACCATGATACATTGTTTTCAGGATTCTTTGATGAATAGAAGGATCAATAAACAGCATTCATTTGAAATAGAAATCTTTTGTAACATTATAATTGTGTCTTTACTGTCACTTTTGATCAATTTAAAACATCCTTGCTGAATAAAAGCATTAACTTAAATGGAAGTATCAGAGTTTCCACAAAAATGTTAAGCAACGAAAACTGTTTTTAACATTGATAATAATCAGAAATGTTTCTTAAGCAGCAAATCAACATATTAGAATGATTTGTGAAGGATCATGTGACACTGAAGACTGGAGTAATGATGCTAAAAATTCAGCTTTGAATCACAGGAATAAATTATACATAAAAATATATTAAAATAGAAAACCGTGCTTTTAAATTGTAATCATATTTTACTGTATTTTTGATCAAATAAATGCATCCTTGATTAGTATAAGTCAGTTTGACTTATTCCAAACTGTTGTCCATTAGTGTAACTGTAATGTAAATAAATAGGACATGGAGAAGAGTTACGACCTGAAAGAGGTTGCTCAGTTCCTGCTTGGTCAGAAGCCAGACGTGCAGAAACACGCAGCGATCGTTCAGCTCCCCATTACCAGGTGAGAGCAGCTTCTCTTATGTTGAGCCGTATAGGCACAGTCTATGGAGATAAAACAAATTTCACATAATATGAGGAAAAAATGACTTTATTTTGTTAATATTTCCTCTTGGTCTTATTGTGCACGATTCAGGCATGATTATGAGGCTGAGGACTCTTCTCTCACAGATGAGGAGGATCGACCTTTGACCCACAAAGAACTCCATCAGCATGTTATGATGAGCAGTGTAAGGCACACAAAATAGCTCTTTCCCTTTCTGATTTATTCATTAACTACGGTTGTTCATTAGTTACAAGGTGTTTGTTGGTTATCTGTCACAGGTCCTGCGTAAAGACGAGTCTCTGCGTACAGGAAGAGGCAAAGATGTGAAAACCCCAAAGAGCAGCACCATGTCTAGCAGCAGACAGCGTTCGCTGGAGGCTTAAGACACACTCTGGTGTTCTAATAAAAAAGTTGAATATGAAATGTAGGCTCTAATTCTTGCTAAATAGTTATCTACCTAGACTATACCTAGATAATTTATAACAAGATAAAAATTCTGTTATTTATTATTTACTCATCACCCCATATGCTGTTCTAAGGAACAAATGGTAGAAGTTTGGAATGAAATGAGGGTGAGTAAAAGACAGAATTGTTATTTGATGAACAGCCCCTAACAACAAACAGAAGAGGGCAGAATTTAGCCATGTTAGCGAGTCAGATCATACTAGAACTCCCACAATGCCCTCATGTCTGTCATGTTGTCTGATTAAATCAAAATTTAAAAAAATTTCCAGTACCCAGTTCTTTATTTTGTTAAATAACTCGTCAAGTGGTCACTTGCTTTTGTGTTTGCCATGTTTCTATTTAAGACATTTATGCTTCAGAGTGACGGCAATAAAAGTTTGGCAAAACAACAATTTCCAGGTATTGTGTTTTTAACTTTTATCAGACATCAGATCATTTTAGCCTATCTATTTTGCAGACTATTTATCTCAATTACTATATTTTGACTGATTGGGCATTATTTCAGCAATAAGGCACTTGAGGTCATGTTAAATTATGAATATAGTAAAACAATCAGTGGAGTTTGTGACCCTTTAAACTATAAGTATAGTGCCATTTTAAGTACTTTAAAATGAATGCTATTGACCAATCAGCATCAAAGACTCAGATATATAGTCTTTAATTTATATATATATATATATATATATATATATAATACCACATTTTAATTATTCTAATTCTTACTTTACATTTTAATCGTTCATTTTAGAAACACTAAACACTCCGGAATACTGGAGGGTTTGAAGGTTTCATTGACACTGAGCATATTTTTGTGTTCATTCTCTACTAAATATTCTGTTTGTAATAGTAATTCGATGGGGGATAAAAAGAAATCTTAACCCTTTAAGTATTTTTTGTCTCTTTTGATGCCAGTGTGGCTTTAAAAACGCTCTCTTCTTCATTCTGTGAAAACAAACTCGCAGAGATAATGCATTAGACGCAACTCAAGATGGAAGTTTAGATCGGTTTAGATGCTTTGAAATTCGACCCTTTTTTAACCCCCTCCATTTGCTGCAAAATGTTTTGTGCACACGGCCCACCGGGTTACCATGGCAACGCTATCCCCCCACCCCTTTTTTTTTTCTTTTTTCTTTTTTTTTTCTTTTTTTTATCACAGCCGAGACTCATTTCCTCATACTCAGAACGGCTCGCTCTCGCCCACTCATAAGGACCGCCCACACCGCAAAACAAGCAGCCAATCAGAGATCAGGCCGACACAAAGGAAAACACTGACTACTACACTACTACTACAACTTAGCAATGTACTATCACTTCTTATCTCATCCTCCCTCTGCTCTTTTTCTCTTCCCAGGATGCATTTAAGTTCCTTCCTGTCTATCTTAGAGCGTTTTTTGTATGTTTTAAAAACTAGTATGTTGGGCTTCATTTATTATTATTTTTAATCCATTAGTAGTGTTTGCAAATTGCAATTTTGGCACATAACTGGTCCTTGATTTTGATTTACAGACATAAATTCTAAAATTGTGAGGCTTTTTGAGGAAAGGTTTTTTAGGTAATCAGACTAGAGGTGGGCAACGTAAATTGTAGTGCACATATATGTTTGTTTTGAATTTTCTTATATGACTTCTTGCTTACAGTGAACTGTATTATTGGCTTATTGCTTTTTATGGACACAAAAAATTGCACTCAAAAACACCAGACACATTCATTCACCGTTATCTTCACCACCCAAACTGGCCCATATCCTGTTCATTTTTCTCCGTCTATCTTGACAGCCCTCGAAAACACATCCTGTTTAGTCATTCACACACTCCTTTTTTTATCGAACGTTTTTCATCCATGTCTGGCTACATCTGGTTCTTGATATCTGCGCATTTGTTATTTTGAAGTGACATCTACCAAACAACCTTTTGCATTTTTTGCATGGTGGTCACTAGTGCGTTGCTGTGCCGTTGCTAGGGTGTTGCTATGCAGATGCCAAGCTCTTCAGAGTGGTTGCTAGTGGGTTCTAAGTGGTTTCTAGAGGGTTGCTATGCAGAAGCTAAGCTCTTCTGGTGTTTTATTGCATTGCTATGTTGTTTCTAGGGGGTTGCTATGTACATGCTAATCTCTTCCAAATGGTTTTTATTGCGTTGCTATGCCATTGGGTTCTAAGTGGTTACTAGTGTATTGCTAAGCAGATTCTATGTTCTTCTGAGTGGTTTTTAGTGTAAACCATTACTAGGGTTGTGGTTGCTAGGCTGTTTCTATGCAGATGATAAGCATAGTAATTTATAGTGCATTGCTATCCGATTGCTAGGGGGTTCTGGGTGGTTGTTAGGGTGTTGCTATGCATATGCTAATCTCTTCTGGGTGTTTTAGGTTTGTTACTCTACCACTGTTAAGGTGTTGCTATGCGTATGTTAAGCTCTTCTGAGTGGTTTTTATTGCATTGCTATTCCATTGCTAGTGATTTCTAGAGTGTTGCTATGCAGATACGAAGCTCCTCTTTGTTTTTAGTGCATTGCTATGTCATTGCTAGGGGGTTGCTATGTAGGTGCTAAGCACTTCTGAGTGATTTATAGTGCATTCATTGCTATGCCATTGCTAGGGGGTTCTGGGTGGTTGCTAGGGTGTTGCTATGCAGGACCTAATCCAATCTCTTCTGAGCAGTTTTTATTGCGTTGCTATGCCATTAGGTTAAGTGGTTACTAGTTTTTTGCTAAGCAGAGTGGTTGCTAGGCTGTTTCTATGCAGATGCTAAGCACTTCTGAGTGGCTTTTAATGCATTGCTATTTCATTACTAGGGGGTTGTTATGCAGATGCTTAGCACTTCTGAGTGATTTATAGTGTATGCATTGCCATGCCATTGCTAGGGAGTTCTGGTTGGTTGCTAGGTTGTTGCTATGCAGATGCTAATCTTTACTGGGTGTTTTTAGTTTGTTACTCTGCCATTGCTAAGGTGTTGCTATGCATATGATTGTTTTCTATTGCATTGCTATACTGTTGCTAGGGAGTTTTGAGTGGTTACTCTGTTTTTGCAGAAGCTAAACTCTTTGCACGATTTTTTAGTGTGTTGCTATGCCATTGCTAGGGGATTCTGGGTGGTGGCTTACAGTTTGCAAGTTTCCAAAGTATGTTCACTTTTATGGACATACAAAAAGATGTATAAACCAAGTTTAACATTTTAAATCTACCCCTAGATATGAATAGTACTGAAAATTAATTAACAAACACAATGAAACTCTAGACCTCAGGTTTTTAATTGAGTTTTTTAATGATTTATACCTCACTCTAAAGAATGCTGGGTTGTTTCAACCCATGGTTGGGTCCAATATGGACAAAACCCAACCATTGGTGTATATTTTTTCAATTAAATTGTTGAACCCAACGGTTGGGTTTGTCCATATTTGACCAAACCATGGGTTGAAACAGCCCAGCATTTTTTCTAAAACTGAAACAATATTCACTGCATACACTAAAGTTAAATGTGATGAGGGTGCAATTATAGGTTTTCTTCCTCGTGGTATATTCCTGAAGGCTGCGTTCTTTGCCACCAGATCTTATGACTGATAATGTACTGTATACTCTCTTCACACCTTTATAAGGTCTCTCTTTCTCCTTGTTTATTTTTCTTGGCAGAATTCCAAGTATTTTCTTCCCTCTCTTCATCCACAGAGGCCCTCCCCCGACTCTGATTGTGTTGTTAGGCAACCTGAGATCTTGCGCTGACCTGACCAATCAGAAGCTTTGTTTGTTTTTAAATGTGAAATGAGTTTTTGATTCTAGTTCTAAAAAACGTTGGCTTTTTCACCTATTTTTAGAACCTTTAGGACTGTGATGAAACATTACACACCCTCTTACAATGTGATTAAGGCAGTACTGTGATTATGTTAATGTGGTTATGCATTTTACACGCATAGATACGGTGTAATCACATTTTTCCCACTCTGACCAAAGTACACATGCGCTAATGTTGGATAATGTGTTACATGCATGCACAGGTTTGAAAACATGGAACAGACGAAGTCACACAAATCTAATTTTTGTTGCCTGTTTGAACAAAGCCTAATTTTAATGGGTTCCAGATGTCGCCATACATGAATGCTCTGTTGTTAGCTTTATTTGCATGCATATGTGGGATATCATGTTGGTTTTAAGGTCCTATAAGGAGAAACAAGCACTGAATGGTTTGAAAAGTTCTCAAGGAACAGGTTATGTTAGTTTAGTTGTGAATGTGCCATCGGTGTATTATCAGTCAAATCACTGCACATGCCACTAGATGGTGATAACAGTCATGGGCGAAGTGTGTGGCGAGAACGAAGGCTGCTGTTGCTAGGTGATCCATCTGCACCTGTTCGTCATGTTACATGGCTGTTCATCACTAATGCTCGTATCCATTAATCTAGTAAATGACCACTTTTATCAATTTTATTCAGCTTATGTGCTAGTTTATACCATTGTTTAAGTGTCTATGATTCCAAGACATATAGTACAGAAGTATATCCATGCATCTTGTATGCTACGTGTTTGAAAAATAGATTTACTAACAACGGATAAGGTAAAACCGAGTACAAGGATGTCTGAATCATAATTGCACCTCAAAATCAAGAAACTTATTTTTAAAAATGTTAATGTTGTTGTTGTTGTTTTTTTTAAAGAAAATCCTTAAGGTTATTTAAGGATTTTTAGCATTGTGATTTTTTTTGTGACAATTAAGGACATTATCTCAGTACTTCATTGCTAACATATACCGTTTAAACTGTACAGTTGCTTAGTATTCAATTATGCAGATTTAAACAAAATAATTTTGTGTTAGATTAATGGTGCAGAATTACCATTGAAAGTTATGGGAATGCTTACAGTAATGAAAATGAATTCTCATCATAAAATCATAAAAATAGTCCTAAAAATAGGCTTGATTTTCTTTATATAAAGCATAAATCATCTTGAGATGAGATTCTCATCAAGTTCTGACCTCTTTCTGTTCTCAAAACGGCATCAATTCAAACTTCTTGTTGATTTGATCTTTAAAACAGATAACAGTGCTATGCATCTCTTGACTTCTCGATCTTCACTTCTGCTTTGCATTGCAAATTTGCATGCAGGAACAGTTGTTAAATGTTTAATAGGTATAGTTACAACATTTTTAGATTTTGGAGGATCCTTCTTATTTTAGACAACCAGGAGTTCAAACAGAGAGGCTGTTAAAACTGGTCATGAAATGGTTAACCAGAACCCCAGCCCCCAAGAGCTCTAATTACTTTCATCCAGTCCTGTAAGGAAGTATGTTTGCGAAACATTACAGGAGCCCTTCTTGACCGTGCATGTGCAAATTTTTACAGATCTAAGTTCTCTGCAGAAGATGTTCCTTACTTTCTCATCTGTCTTTGTCCTTGTTTCTACATCTTTTTCGAGCTGCTGTCCCTCCCCCAGTCAGTCCTCCGTGTTTCTGTCTCTTGTCTCGGCTCTGCTTGCCATGCAGATGGTTCTTTGTTGGAGCCTCACAAAGGGGCTGAGGTCAGTATGGCCTAAAACAGACGCATAAACCCCATCACATCAACTTTAGCTGGCTCTCTGCTTGCATACTTTTGATGTTTGCAAAAGCATGCATCACTCAAAGTTTAAGCAAACTCCTAACCCTAACTAAACTTTGTGCTCAAAACACGTCTTGTTGAATAATGATTTCCCTAAATGATTAACATGATCAAAACTTTGCTGAAAACTATAATGTACACAATCTATAACATGCCTTCTCTCGTCTGATCGATAGTAACTAAAGTAAAAGGCCTTTTGGTATAAGTCAGCTCGTGGTTCACATGTCTTTTTACTGTGAATTTTTATTGATTTTTAGTAAACTTAAAGGGTTAGTTCACTCCAAAATGAAAATTCAGTCATTAATTACTCACCCTCATGTCGTTCCACACCCGTAAGACCTTCGTTCATCTTCAGAACACAAATTAAGATATTTTTCATAAAATCCGATGGCTCAGTGAGGCCTCCATTGACAGCAAGATAATTAACACTTTCAAATGCCCAGAAAGCTACTAAATGCATATTTAAAACAGTTCATGTGACTACAGTGGTTCAAACTTAATGTTATGAAGCGACAAGAATACTTTTTGTGCGCCAAAAAAACGAAATAACGACTTTATTCAACAATATCTAGTGATGGGGGATTTCAAAACACTGCTTCATGAAGCTTCGAAATTGTTTGTTTCGAATCAGTGGATCAAACTGCCAAAGTCACGCCCCCCCAGTGGTGAACCATTGAAATTTTGAAATGTTTCGAAACACTTATGACTTGCTCCCTTACTGAAATCATGTGACTTTGGCAGTTTGACACACTCTGAACCACTGATTCAAAACAAAAGATTGGTAAAGCTTCTAAGCTTCATGAAGCTGTGTTTTGAAATCGCCTATCACTAGTTTTTTTGGCGCACAAAAAGTATTCTTGTCGCTTCATAACATTAAGGTTGAACCACTGTAGTCACATGAACTGTTTTAAATATGTCTTTAGTAGCTTTCTGGGCATTTGAAAGTGTTAATTATCTTGCTGTCAATGGAGGCCTCACTGAGCCATCGGATTTTATGAAAAATATCTTAATTTGTGTTCTGAAGATGAACGAAGGTCTTACGGGTGTGGAACGACATGAGGGTGAGTAATTAATGACTGAATTTTCATTTTGTTAATTATTTAATTGATTATCAATACATGTTAAAATCATCCATCAGGCTTTTGAGGAACGTTTATTTGTTCATCTCTCAATCATCATTGCATTGAATCGTATGTTTTGCCCCAAACAATAAAAAGCTTTGATTATAAAGCTAAGCATTTCAGTATCATCTTACTAAGACATATTATTGGGAGATTATATTTATATGAATTTTATGTAACTATCTGCTGTACTGTTATAACATTCTCATTGATTTACATTACAAACTATCAGAATTTCATCTTACTTTTGGCCATTTAAATACACCAAATTGCATATTTTTGCTCAGTTTGGGCCTCAGAATAAAACTGAAGTGTTTTTCTCCTCGAGTATGAGCTATATATTCTATATTCTGTATGTATCAAATATGATTGGCAACAAAAAACACACATGCAAACTTTTTAACTTATTTTTCTGACCATCATTTCATATGTCAAGCTTAAAAGACCTGTTTAATAAGGCTAGTTTCTAATTAATCTGACCCCAATCAGAAACATTTATTCGGGACTGTTTACATAAGACTTGTTCTTACGTTCATACTCAGATTGATAGATTGCCATGGAACAGAATAGGTTTTTTAAAGATGGACTATTTATAACTTGATATACGCTTTCTTAAAACCACAGTGTTCATAGCTGGAAGCTCAAAAACAGTGACAACAATGATTTACTTACATTTTACCATGCAAACAGCTAGGCACAACTGACTAGTGAGATTTGCTAGAGTTGCACGTCACTGGCAAACACCATTAATTTCTTCAGAAAATATAAACATCTAGTTTAACAGTTAACCTTGCAGCATGGATTGATGAAATGATGTAATATTGTATAGTAGGTGATGCTTGCACACTGGGCAATAACTTCTGAGCAGCTCTGGCTGTGTATAAAGACTTCTTTGTCCTCTAAAAACCAATGTATGTATGGCAGCTCTTGTGGGTTGCATTTAGGATTAGCCAAACACTGCATCTGCCAGCGTTTCTCTGGAAAACTACATGTTTCAATGAGCAAATCTTGCAGTTTGCAAATAATTCAATGAGGTAAAGTATGAATATCTCTTTGTATATGTTTGAACTTGCATCCATCCCAAATCAAATCCAATGGGAAAAATGTCAGATGCTGCTTGAAGAAGGAAATGCTAATTTACCATCTGGATTATTGGGCATTTGTTTAATTCCCTTGTGAAAGATCATCTGCTGTAAACGAAACAGATCTGCAAGGATGAAACCTCTCTGGTTACTTCTCAAACTGTTAAAATATCCAATGAGATGCAGAATCTAGATAACTAAGCGTTTAACATACATTATGTTACATCCACATGTAGGAACATGAGACCACGTTCATTTTGACTATGACCTGCTAAGACCTGTAGACCGCTGAAAAACTGTCTAGCGAGGAGTGGCTTCGCTGATGAGATCATCCTCCTGAATATGGGTGAAGCACAGCCGCATCTCATCACAGGTAAGGAGGAATTAGATGGGAGGGAACTGCTTAGAAGACCTTCCATGTTGGGAAAGAATGGAAATTTCCACTGGAAATGCAAGCAAGTAATCAAGTCTCTTAGACTGTAGATTATAATGCAGCAGCATTAGTAAAACTGCATCTTTATATTCCATTCAGATAGAACTTTATTGTACTGTAAGCAGTTGTACTTACAAAAGTTTGAAATATTTTTAATGTCTTTGAAAAAAAGTCTCTTTTGCTTACTAAGGCTGCATTTATTTGATCAAAAATACAGTGAAAACAATAACATTACATTTAAAAGTTCTTTTCTACCTGAATATATTTTAAAGTGTAATTTATTCCTGTGATCAAAGCTGAATTTTCAGCATCATTACTCCAGTCTTCAGTGTCACATGATCCTTCATTTTTTGTGGAAACCATTATTTTTTTACCATTTTTTTCAGAATTCTTTGATGAATAGAAACTTTAAAAGAACAGCATTTATTTGAAATAGAAAACTTTTGAAACATTATAAATGTCTTTATTGTCACTTTTGAACAATTTAATGCATCCTTGTTAATTAAAAGTAAAATTAATCTTGTTAAATAATCTTTCTTACCCCAGTTCTGAATTCTAGTTTATCACAGTTTCCACAAAAATATTAAGCAGCAAAAACTTCAACATTGATAATAATCAGAAATGTTTCTTGAGCAGCAAATCAGCAAATTAGAATGATTTCTGAGGATCATGTGACACTGAAGACTGGAGTAATGATGCTGAAAATTCAGCTTTGAATAAATTACATTTGAAAATATATATTTAAATAGAAAACAGTTATTTTAAATTGTAATAAGAATTTTTTAATCAAATGCAGCTTTGGTGAGCAGAAGAGACTTCTTTCAAAAACATTTTTTAAAAAATCTTAATTATTCCAATTACAGGAATAATTGGATTATTTACAGCACCTAACCCAAAATATTAAACTTTAACATGCAGCTCATCCTGTGCACTGGACATGACTGATTTCCTCCAAAGTTGTCGTGAAGAGGTGTGCTATTATAATCAGACTATGACGTGCAACAAAAAGAAAAAAACATTACTTTAGCTGCCCTTGCTCTGTAATTAATTCATCTACATCTTGTAGTCTTTGTTATGTTAACTGCCAGTCCAGTGGACACACTTACTGGAGTACCCAGCATGCCTCATTGAGCGTCACTATTCAGGACGGGGGGCAAATTGGCCACATTCCACAGCATCATGCCCTATTAGAAAGTCTGTGCTTGGATAGAGGACACAAAAGACTGACCCTGGAGTTTTACAGTGTACACACAGAGGATGAACGAGAGACGCAAATAAAACTTGCTTGGACAAAAGTGCAGGTTAAATGTGACCTGCACTTTTGCAAATTAGAACTGACCAAAAAGCTGATTTTCACCAGGTACATACACGGCCATGAGAAAGCCTTTCAGAGTGGTAAGGGTTACTGCTGTTCAAGACAAAAGCACACAGTTGGAACACCGAGCCCTCCCTCTGATTTTTCCAATTACAGTGACCTTTTCTTCCCTAATCCTGACCCCTGATCTTTGACAAACCCCTCCTCAAACTTCCCTAAAGCCCTGAAATTCCAAGAGTCAGGTTGCAGCCTTTTGTCTCGAAAATTCAGGTGCATCTGCAAATGACTTCCCTCACGGACCAAAGAGGAAGTCACAGACTCAACTTTTAAAAACGGGTCTCTATAGTAACCACAGATATATGGGGGTTTCCTAAGGTTACTATGGAGCCTGGAGTTTGATCATGTGTGACTGTGTCATTTCTGACTCAAATATATAATTGCTATACAAGTCAGTAAATCACACGGCAGAACTTTAAGGTGCAGTAAGCAATTTCTGAGAAACGCTATTGATATTTGAAATCAGCAAATCTACCATGCCTCACAAGGATCACACCCATATCTTGATAGCTCCGCCCCCAAATCCATGCTATGCAACACATGCCCCTCCCCCTTTATGAGTGGACACGCCCCTTACTGCTGATTGGCTACAAGTGTGTTTTGGTGCTTAGTCTGATCCACTTTCAACTGCGTTTCTCAGAATTCACTTAATAAAATGCCATTCACAATCCATTTTATTTCCATATCTGATATAATGAACAGGAATATTCAAATAAAGAAATGTAGGCGGGACTATTCGTCAGAGATTTGTAACGTCATCTAAAGGAAAGTCGTTTCAGAGGCGGAGCAAGTTATTTTTTTATTTGGAATGACATGCACTGATAAAATGTGCATGATAAGATCAGAAACATGCTTTAAGATACTAAGTAGGGTGGATTTTCATCTCGGATTTTACTGAAAATCAAGAAAGAACTGCAGCCTTTTTGATATCCCAAAAAAAAGAAAGAAAGAAAGAAAGAAAAAGAAAGAGAAAGAAAGAGTAACCATTCACACGGCATGAAAGAAAATGTGAGGATTAGAGGAGCATGTTGGTTCTTTTCTTCTTCTTCCCATCTCTGGTTATTCCGAGGCTTTCCTTCATCAAAGAGTGCACTAAAAACCAGCAGGCAATCGCTGGAATTGTTCCAGTATCCATGGAAACAAATCTAGCTCGTGGGCAGGCTGTGGGTATACTAGAAGGGGGGAAAAAACTACAGGAAATGACCTAACAAAGACTCTCTCCTCTCCAATTGCTCCCATTTTCCAGTTGCAGGGAATGAGTAATGCTTGGACAAGAAGTGTTTTCTTTAAAAAAAAAAAAAATCGTCTGTTTCTTGTCTGGATTTCTACGGCAGACACATCATGGGCTTCCAGCAGCAGACGGCTGTTTTGGTGTGTGTTACATATGGTCTTCATTTCCCCAATGAAAGAGCCTCTATGTGCATGTGTTCCACTGAGTTTACGTCCAAGGCTTTATGTGATTGAATTAATTTTCTGTCAGTCTTACAAGTCTCCACCCATTCTGACAAACTGCCAAACTCCAAATCAATCCAAACACAAGCCCTTAAGATCTCCTCAGATTAAGAATGCATGTAACACTTTCATCTCTGGGACTAATTACATCCACCTTTCAATTTGAAGACTTTGGATAGTTGTGTTTTCTTTCTTAAGCACTATCTTGACAGGATTAGGCATTGCAGTTATTATAAAAATGTTCATTTCATGTACGCATGCAGATGAGATTATGATCTGGGATTAGTGTTTGGATGCAGATGGATGTGTACATTTATTTGATATTATTTTTTAAAAACTTCGCCTTGCTTGCACTAACATCTGCTCAACCAATGGCATGAGTTTGCGGCAGGACTATCAGCTTTTCTGACCAAAGGCAGACGGAGAGTGGTGCGTTTCCATTTTTAAAAATTAAATTATTGATATTTTTACATTTCCATTTTACTTTGAATGGGATAACAGTTAAAAACTGTTATTTTACCCAGAGCGATAAAAAATGCTGGGTTAAAAACACTCCAAGTTGGGTTGAAAATGGACAAACCCAGCAATTGGGTTGTTTTTGACCCAGCAGTTGGGTTAAATGTTTGCCCAACATGCTGGGCAGTTTTATTTTACCCAATTATTGTTTAAAAATGACTATATGGCTGGATTAAAATGAACCCAAAATAGGTTGGGAATTAAAAATCAGACACATAATTAGTAGAGGCAACAATCATAATCAAAAGATGGACATTTATTAATATATTAATAAGAAATTAAATAATTAGTTTAATTGTTATTTATTAAACTTATTAAAAAATGTTAATTTATTTAATAAATGTTAATTTCTAAAATATTCTGGGTTTATTTTAAGCAAGCAATACAGTCATTTTTAAACAAAAATTGAGTTAAATTAAACTACCCAGCAGGTTGGGCAAACATTTAACCCAACTGCTGGGTTTGTCCATTTTCAACCCAACTTGTGTTGCAAAAAGGCTTAAATTCATAACGAGAGTGAATCATGCAATCAGAAAATAAGTATTCAACAAAGGTCAAAATAAATTAGAAGTACATTTTGAAAATGTTATATCAGCAAAATGCTATGGGTTAGACTTCATTAGAGTATATCTGAAAAACACTAATTTCGGATAAAAGTAAAATCACAAAGTACTTCTGCGAAACAAATTTACCTCACCTCCTAATGGAAAACTAGTCTGAATGAAGCTACAGTCTCCAATTAAATCACTGTTTTCAGCTTCTCATTTACATTGGAGCCAAAGCTGAGGTTTAAATCAGTGTTCTAGTACTGCATAATACTCCATCTGATAAAACAAAGACTACATGCTGACCCCTCACAGAGCACACCATAGTCCCTCACCATCTGTGACCACCAAGTGGGCTTTGTTACCACGGTACGGCAGATCTGATGAGATTCAAATGAGGAGGGGGTCTTTATCTCTGTGTGTTTGAAAGAAATCCCTGATAAAAGTTCCACCTCTATGGACATTTTCAACTAAAATTGTCTGAAGAACTATAAAGATGTGTTGTTTATTGAGACAAAAAGGATTTCTAGTTTAGTGTATTAGAGTACTTGCTCCTTTTGAGGAATTACAGATGTGAGGCAGGGTCTGACTCATTTGACCCCTTGAAAGGGGAACATTATTAACCACAACCTGTAATCTGTTCCTTGTGCAACAGGCTACTTTCCCTGTGACAGAGAAGCCTGATGACTGTTGGCTTATCTTTTGAGCAATAAATCAGTTGGTTATCTGTGCTGAGATGTTTGACGGTGTGGAATAGACATGTTTGCATCTTAGTGTGACTTCTTATTATGAATGAAACAGCTGCCTGGTGCGTCTCCATCTGCGACACAATGGCCTCTGAATACAACATGCTAATGAAACTGTGGCTGTAAACAAAGCCCCCAAAGAAGCTTGAATTCATCTATGCAAGCTTGGAGGCAGGTTCCAACCACACAAAACAACTATCAAGATATGACGTCAAAAGAAAGTAGAAAATAGAAAAAGATTTGTGTGGTTTGCAAAGAGAATGGGAAATAATGACAACCAACACAAAATAGTATATAACATAAAAGTACACCAGTTCTTTCTCAAAAGCGAGAGAAGAAGAAAAACGTTAAGTTAATTAACTTATTATGTAGGCCTGTATTATTGATATACTTTTTCAGTTTACTATAACTGCAACAACTCTCTTTAAAAGTACATAGAGAATGAGGAACTAAAACAAAGAATGGTGTCAGAAATTTAGATTTACGTCACCAGAATGGCTTGAATTGATCATGACCTTTTCGACACAGTCAAAACAGTATTTTTAAAAGACCGGGTAAAGGGTAAAATTAAATATTCCACCAATAAGACAAGACGGGCGCATTACAATAAGGGGCGGAACTTTATGAAACAATTGACAGGGGCTTCTCCAATCAAAATCGAAGAAAGGATTTACGTTGCTACACTTCTGTCCAATCAAATGTCAGTGAGGTTGACGCTGCGCTCAACGCGCCTTTCAGTTCTCAGGTTCTAGCAGTTTTGACTCACTCTTCCTCCTCACGTCCGACCGTCTCCTACCTCATCCCACCACTTCTAACGCATTTTTCTTTAAAACATCTTTATAAACCACCATGGCTGATACCGCTGTTGACACGACCACCACCCCCGAGGTCACCGCAAAGGTAAGTTCGCTTAAAAATGATGTTATTTGAGGTAATTGGACTAATTTGGAAATTAAAACAGAGAAAAAAGCAAACAGCTAGAGCCTTTTAATAGCGGCAAATGTTATTCTTAATGTGAAAATGTTAAATTAGTATTCTTCGGACACCAGCATCATATTTTCCGTTAATTCGTGGTTCGCGCTGAGTCGTGTTTAAATGTAACGGTTAAAAACGGAACCACTACGAACATTTAATTCAAGAAAAAGTCGTTAAAAATAAGGCAAACCTCTGAGGACCGAATTCGACATATATTCCCATATGTAATCATATCCAATTAACGTTAAGTATGGGGTTTCGGGGGGAGTGAATTGGTGAACCATCTGCCAGTTTTTTTTTTCTTTCTTTCTTTCTTTGAAATTTTTGTGTGTGTGTGTGTGTGTGCAAAGTCAAGGCTCTTGATCTCTGCCGCTCGAATAGGCGGGAATATCGCCGCCGCGTGCTGTAAATCGTTCGCGCCTCCCGCCCCCATTCTCCCGAGCACGTTGTCTTGGCGCGCGCTCTGCCTCCTTTTGTTTCCAGCTTGGCGCGTGTGCGCGCATGCGCGTGCGCGACCCCTATCGGGGAATAAAAGCGGCAATGGGCAAGACTGCGCGAAATAACCTTAAGTGACCTCAACATGTGTGTCTGAACAATAGATTTAATTCACTAAGCCTTGAACTTAAATTGATTGTCTATATAATAGAACTATTGTGGTGCTTTTTTCAGAGAAAGAACACTGACAACATTATACAGAAAAGAAAGATTTAATTTTTTCCACTCAGTAATTCACGTTAAATTCCGATTAACGATTAGAAAGCGACCCGTTACGACAACAGAATAAATTTTTAGTTTTTGAAACCGTTTTTAAAGCCAAAACCTGAGGTGTTGGTTTTTTTTTTTATGACCCTGGTGTTGGTTTGCCATTTAATGTATTTTAACAGGCAGTCATCCAGCTGGTGTGTGTGGTCTGTGGCTCATCTGTGTGTGTGGGTGGGGGAGAAACTCACGGAAACAAACTTTACCCTTTACTACCATGAAAAACTCTTACGCTATCAATGTGAAATAAGCACACACTGCATTGTTTATGCAGTCTGAGGGGGTTTATTTATTAACCGATAAACTTCTGCTTTATTTCAGGACCTGAAAGAAAAGAAAGAGGTTGTTGAAGAGGCAGCGGAGGCCGCGAAGGAAAACGGCAGCGAAGACGCACCTGCCAATGGAAATGGAACAGTAAGCGTTGAGTATTTCCCAGCAGGCCTTGTGGCTTTTGTCCCCTAGTTACCCGCTCGCCGCGCAGGTGTTGGAGGGCCCCCTCCCCCTCTTTCATCATGCTGCTCTTTGTTTAGGGTTCGAGAACTGACACAGATGCATCATCTGAGGCTGTGCACATGGTTTCTCAGCACATAACCGACCTTCCCACAAACTTTGGAAATTATCATAATGATACTTAATCGTTGACTTTGTTCACAAATCCCCAAATCATCTGGTGACATAACAAACTTGGTATCGGTTTCACTCACGGTGTTTTCTCTCTACTAGACTACTAATGGTGCTTCACATGAAGAAGAGGAAACCCATGAGGATGAAGAGGGTGGGGATGATGAGGAGGGTGAGTTTGACTTTGACTCATAAACTGTGCATTTTCCCACCAGTACAAAAACTGATCAATGACAAACCCTTTTGGTTGTCAACAGCAGGAGAGGAGGAGGAGGAGGAGGAGAAGAATGGTGCTAAGGAAGAGGCAGATGAACATCCAGTGAAACGTCCAGCAGAAGAGGAGGTGGGTTCGAGTTTCAGTCCACGCATGGACACAAACCCTGACGTATCCAGCACATCTAATCTTTGCTTGTCTGCTTACAGGAGGCAGTGGAAACAAAGAAACAGAAGACAGAGGAGAACGGTGACTCCACAGAGGCTGAAGTCAAAGCTTAAAGTTCTCGCTGCCCTTCAGTAGCTCGGTCTGTATGGTCAGTTCGACCTAGTAGAGTTTGTGCTTTTCTGTATATTTCACACGTTCTTTTGCCGCTACAAGATCTTTTATTATTGCACTGAGGCCCATAACATCATCATGACCCTGTCCCCTTTTTGTAAGACCTTATTTATTGGTGTAGGACCAACATTAGAACCCTGTATTCAAGGAAACAACGGACAGTTTATTTTAGCGCACGTTTAACAAGCACACATTCTACTCTGTTATTTGACCAGCGGATGTACACGCAAGCAACTGAAAGCCTGAGGTTCTGTCATTTTTCATGGGTGACATTTTTCTGATCCACTAAAGACCAAAGATGAGTTTTAAGCAGGGGCTAATAGACAATGTTTAACCTGGTTGTGCTGCTAGAAGTTAATCCCTCGCTTTGGCAGATCAGTTAACATAACAGATGGCTCACATGAATGAGAGGGTTTTCTTCGTCATCGCATCGCCCGCCCCCTTTTCTGAACAGCCTCTAACATGTTAATTAACCCCTTTTTAAATCTTGAAGGTCTTTTGTTCCATATGCATTTAAAAGGATTATATCTTTCTATCCTTATGTACAGTTTTGGGGGTTTTTGTTTTATCATTGTGTTTTATATGGGAAGTGCAGAATGAAAACAATCTATAACAGAACTGTATGCTGGTACTGGTGTTCTTTCAGTCCTTCAAAGCAAAACCTTTTTTTATTATTGTGTTTTGGTTGCTTTTTGACCACTGCTTTGTATAGTTTGGTTCAGGATTATAAATAAAAAAAAAAAAGTCGTCTTTTTAAAATGAGTGCCTCTGGAATTTTTTTTTTTTTTTTTTTTTTAACGTCATGTTGGGGGTTGCACAACATTTCAGGAGCTGTTTGAAACAAGATTGAACATGCACCAAGTATTTGAAAGTGTGTCGACTTTTAAGTGGTGCTGAAATGTACTCTTGGTAAAAAAATGTAGCTTTTCTCACAAGGAAGACTGGTTACTAGGATTTTCTTTTGTTTATAGCCCAAGTTTGAACTCCATTTGTGATCCAACTGCGCCCCCTGCTGGTTAGTCTTAAAGTCCCCCTGTGGTGAAAATCAAGTTTTTAAAGTTTAGATGTCTATGTAGTGTTTTTAAAATGCTTTAAGACAAACCATGTGCAAATTCACAAGTCAACACCATAGACCCTTTCACATTTCCAAGTTTCTCAGAAGTGGAAGTCATCTTAGTTGTGTAAATGTAAATGTGAAATGGTGAATGAGAGAATTATATATATATATATGTATATGTGTGTTAAATTTTTTTTTTTTCCGTTTACTCAAATAGCAAAAGAAAAACAACAGTGATTTCACCATTTTTTTAAAAAGAGGGGAAAAAAATAGAAATTAATAATGGCAGTCAGAAGAAAGAAAGATCATCACTCCTATAGCCACTATATTAGAAACACCCTTAAAGTCCCTGTGAACTGGAAGTTGCAAACAACTTTTCTCCAGTGTTGTGACGTATTTCCAAGTGAAACGGAATGTTAAATAGAGGGCAGGGTTTTATTTTAGCGCTCTTCCTCTCCATCTCTCAGTCATAGCAGACTAACGGTCGGAGGGGAGTGGTTTAAGCGCTTTCAACCAAAGCCGTCAAACTGATGTCATTAGAGAAGGGGCACCGTTGCAGAGGGGAGGAGCATTTTCAGATTTTGATTAAATATTACGAAGACAACTTTTTTTTGCATAATTTTTGACTTGCATGGATGAATTGTTCACCACAAAACTAGCAATTTGAGCTAACAAAATAAGGTCAATTTTGATTTCATGTGTACTTTAACTATCGTTAAATTTTATTTTTTTTGTAATTTGATGCAAAGTTAACATACTAAATACTAAGTATAGTGTCATAAATACATTTAAAAAAGAAAATATAAAAAACTTTGCAAGATTTACGATGCTGATGACCGTTAAGTCCATGAAAAGGGTCTATTGCTGACTATTTTGTCTTTAAAACTGCGGTGATCTACAGAGTTTCAAAAATGCTGTTTGAAATCGCTGGTGTCTTATGTCACAAACTTCCTTGTAACCAATCACGGCAACGTGCCGGCGGGCTTTAGCATATCATTAACTGTGACCGCTCTGAAGCAAGGGAGTAATGTAACATTAGCAACACATTATTAGCTGTTTGATAATGTAGTCAAGCAAAATTAATTACCGCTATGTGTCTGACGTTGTAAAAAGTGATATCTTTTTCACAGACTAATGACGTGTTTTAACGGTCATCAATATCGTAAATCCTGCAAAGTTTTAAATATTTTCATTTTTTTTTAGAAACGTATGTACATTTATAACACTATACTTTTATATACTATACTATTATATTACCTTTGCATCAAATTACAAAAAACTAGTTAACGCTGCTGTGAGAGTGTTTCTAATACAGCAGCTGCCGTTATCAATCGCTCTATTTTTTTCCTCTTTGAAAGTTGTGAAAACATTATTGTGGAGTTTTTCTTTTGCTATTTGAGCAAATGGAAACAAAAAATATATTTAATATATTCTCTAATTCATCACTATAGAATTTTACCCAACTAAGACGAGAAACCCGGAAATGTGAAAAGGGTTTCCCTCAGTAAGTTGACCAAGTGGATCTCTGAGCTCGTGCGAGTGGGTGGAGGCGGGGCTAATTAGCATATTCATAGATCCGCGTATACTAAATGAAGCAAGGGTGTTAGAGTTACATTCAAACTATTTTAACGCATGAAGAATGTTTTTCACAAGAGGGATAAAATTATTGACTACAGGGGGACTTTAAACATGGACTTACTAGAAACTACACCAGTCAATTGGAACAACATCTGCACAAAACCTTCATCCTGTGACATCTGTTTAATTCTCAGAGCATTTACCTGTACAATGCCACTTATTTACATCATTTTCCTTAGTGGAAGATACCATATCTGTACATGCTCGTGCAGATTAGGCAAAGAATGTGATGAATTTCAACTCATTTAGTTCTTTATTCGTCGCTTCTTGATTTGCTTGCTACCTGGTGAACATGAGGTTTGTTTGTTTTTTAAAGTATGAAGTGTCGCATGTATTGCAAAGCAAAACAAACAAAACAAAAAAAGATGCTTAGCAATACAGGCACACAATTCTGAGCGCTCTGGTGGAGAGTCCATATTTGTTGTCCAGATTTGTTGTAGTCACCAAACAATACATTTGGCTTGTTCTTCCGCACAGGGCCTGTTTCCGTATTGCGATCACTCACGCCCCAGCCTCAACGTCCGCTCTGCCTGATAATGACAAGAACGACGGTCATTACAACGATCACGCCAGACCACATGAGAGCGTGCGTTCCATGACATGGCTCAGTAGGGGAACCATAAATACGTCATTTATGTTTTTCTTACAAATATGTCATTGGAGCGTCCACCAGTGTCAAGCTACGAGCCATGTTACAGTATGGCAAACATGCGAAAGGAATATTGGCACTCGTAAACTGTGTGTAGTAGGTAGCTAGTATTCAAATGATGAGCCTAATCACTTTAAAATACTATGTGCAAAACGAAGAACCAATAGAGACACAGACATTCTCTGTTTTACTGTCATACAGTTTGAAACAGAGGCCTACAGTAAGGCATCAATGCGGCTTTACATGCAAACAAACCGACAGGTGACATCTTCAAACAGTTCATGTTGACAGGATACATTGCTTTGGACATGTGAGAGGGGTTTACTTTTATTAAAAGCAATGAACTTTAACAATTAGCTGATCATAAACAATATAAAGAGAGCTCAGAGAGCTATAAACAGTTTTGGCTTCCTCTGTTACGAGGAATCAACAGTAAAAAAAAACATTTGACATATGTACACGCCAGATGAAAGTAGTCAGGCATCACATGTTCACAAACACACTTTCTCTCATACACACACTACACAAGCTTGCCGTCATGCAGTCACTGTTTGCAGCATGCTTACGTTAAGAGATCTGAGTGAGATGCATAGTCAAAAAACGCAGCTCTTTTACCCTCTCTCACATCTCCAGGACTGTGTAAAGTGAGGAAGATGTATCTGAAGCAAGCTCAAAGAGTCTGAGCGGTTTGGTTGTGTGGATGGGGTCCAAAATTAACTTTTTACCATATTTGCCAATGGCTGTTGACTATTTTTGCACAATTTATATACAACATTGGGTCCAAAAGTCTGTATTGTTTTTGCATGCTTTTCTAATTTGATTTATCTGAAATTTTTACATAGTGAACTCAGAATGTGGTTTTTCTATTTGCATGAGAGCAGCACTGAAGATTATTTTATGGAAGCCCATTTCCACCACATAAGAAAAAAAAAAAATCATGCTTTGATAAATCATAATGAGATGAAAAGTCAAAATTATGACATTATAAGGTGAAATTATGACTTAAAAAGTCAAAATTATATCATGTAATGATTTCAACTTTGTCATAATTTCGACTTTTTATTATAATTTTGATTTGTCATAATTTCGACCAAGTATTTCAACCTTATCTCATAATCATTACTTAAGTCATAATTTCGATTTAGTATGTCATTTTTGACTTTTTATGTCATAATTTAGACTTTTTAAAGTAATAATTTCAACTAAAGATGTCAGTTTCGACTTTCTATCTCATAATTATGACTCAGTAGTATGTCATATTTTTAACTTCTTATGTAAATTTCGACTTTTCATCTCATAATTATGACTCGGTAGTATGTCATAATTTTGACTTTTTTCATAATTTGATTACATAATATGATTTACCAGAGCATGACTTTTTTCCTTATATGGCGGAAATGGGCTTCCATATGATTTAAACAAAAACCAGATGATTATGTTTATCAGAATGTTTAGAAAACACATGTATATACACAAACATATATATATACACACAGTCAAACTATTACATACAAACATATAGTCAGACATTTTTTATATTTTTGATATATTTTTACTAGTGGGTGCAGGACACTATAGTTCATTTATGTTAATTTAGGATATTAAGTTAGGATAGCAAAATAAAGTAAACTGTGACACATACCCAAAAATCCTTCATACAGTGACTTCATAAATTCTGACACAGTTTAACTCTGAGATCTTTTCATATTTTATTACCATTTTTTTAATTATAGTAAATAAACTGTATTAATAAATGAAATGTTCAAGGTAAATAAATTTGAAATTGAATACATTTTGGTTTGACTGTGTGTGTATATATATATATATATATATCCTATATCATAAAACGTTACTGTTTATTTTTACATTGGGAAAAACAAAAAGTTTTGATGAAAGTCTTTCATGTAAAAATAAACAAAGTTATATTTACTGTATATACTGTATGTATGTGTCCTAAATCTTAAAACTTTAATTTTATGGGGAGAAAAAATAAAATTTCAATGTGGTCTCAGACTTAAGGACCCTAATGTATGTATATTTTTGTACTTTTGGAAAACAAAACAAAAAATCCCTTTATCCCTTACATATTTGCGTCATATATGAAAATGATTACAAAAACATGGTTCTGTTCCTCAAAATTTAGTTTTGGTGAAATGTGTCTAGTGTTGTCTATAGTGTACTGAAGTGAAAACATTTGGCTTCCTATAAACATCTGACAGCAAGTTTTCCACTAGGGTAAAAGTGGTTTAAAAGATGCACAACAGTCACTGATCTTTTATTTAGAGGACTGTTGGAATTTCTCTGCTTTGATTCTTGGATATCAAAGAGCTTTAGACTATGGTTCTTACATCATGGTTTATGTTATGTTGCAAATCAGCAGCTGTCTGGTAACTCGTGTGGTGCTGATGGAGTGTTAATTTTGGACCCGGTATGTGTGTTCGGTGTGAGAGAACAGATCTAAATGTGCACCAGTAGTGGCTGGGTCTCACTCTGGGGAGGCTCACCCTCGGGTGCTGGCAGATGGTACACCACACACAGTGAGGAGTACAGGCACCCCACAAATGACATCAGACTTGAAAAGTACATCACGCCCTGGGCCCCACCCACCAGCGTTGTCAGTGGGCCCATCGCCACGGAAACCAGGATTTGTGCCAGGAAGTACTGACAGCTGAGCAGGGAGATGTCCACCCCCATACCTCGCCTGGTCCCGTTCTCTGATGAGCCGCAGAACTGCGAGAAGAACATGTGGACATTCGTGACTGAGATCAATGAAATCTGAAGTCACACTGAGTGAGTGAAGACTAAATGCAGTCAAATAGATTTAGTAAACATTTAATACTGCAACTTTGAGAAGTTCAATACAAGTTAAACTCCATCATCATGCTGTCGATTACCACTGACAATTATTCTGGGTGTGAAAACATGTCCTGTATTGTACTTACAATGAAGTCTATGGGGAAAAATATTACAGAGGGTTCAAAAGCAGAAATGTGCCACTTATATTGTTGTTAAAGCACTTAAAATAATTCTTCCATGAGCTGTAATGTTGTATAAAATCATCATTTTATGTGTTGCCAACATATTATTGCAAATAGTTATGTTATATTCCTATTTTCCCTATTATTTATATCCCTATTTGGTATCCTTGTGCATATTGTCTACTACTATGTTCATGTTGTGAAAGAAATGTAAAGATTCTATATAATTTTGCACAAACAAGGTTAGTATAAGCAATTTAGTCACTAGTCTCATGTGAACACAAATAATGATTCATCTTGATGATATGCTTTCAAAAAAATGTGTATTTTGATGTTTATACTGATACCGTCTGCCATGGACTTCTATTGCAAATGCATTCCCATTAACACAATTTTGCCCGGTTTCACAGACAAGGCTTACGCCTATTCCCAAACTAAAATGCATGTAGAATGCTGAAAGCAAATTGCACTGACATATCTTAAAATATGGCAATGTTTTGTATCAAGATGCACATCAGTAATGCTTTATTTTCCAAGGCACGCTTATTAAAGCTACTCAAAGGATTAGTTCACTTCAGAATTCAAATTTCCTGATAATTCACTCACCCCCATGTTACCCAAGATGTTCATGTCTTTCTTTCTTCAGTCGAAAAGAAATTAAGGTTTTTGAGGAAAACATTCCAGGATTTTTCTCCGTATAGTGGACTTCACTGGGGTTCAACGGGTTTGAAGGTCCAAATGTCAGTTTCAGTGCAGCTTCAAAGAGCTCTACATGATCCCAGATGAGAAATTTTATCTAGAGAAACCACCATTATGTAATCATGTTGGAAAGGTTGCGCGTGAATTTCTCCTCCAACTTCAAAATCGTCTGACATCGTTGTTTAATCTTTTTTTTGTAAAGGGCGTTTAAGTTTTGCATGTTTGCTTTGTAACACCTGCTCAGTACTTCCACCTACGTCACGTGTGACCTTTCCAACGTGATTATGTAATGTGTGGCGCATCGCAGAGCAGTGCAAGACGAGCATTTGTGGTTAAAAAGTATATGCATTTTTTTTTTTTTTTTTTGAAAATGATGAATCGTTTTGCTAGATAAGACTCTTATTCCTCCTCTGGGATCATGTAGAGCTCTTTGAAGCTGCACTGAAACTGACATTTGGACCTTCAACCCGTTGAACCCTGTTGAAGTCCACTATATGGAGAAAAATCCTGGAATGTTTTCCTCAAAAACCTTCTTTTTTTTTTGACTGAAGAAAGACATAAACATCTTGGATGACATGGGGGTGAGTGAATTATCAGGAAACATTAATTCTGAAGTGAACTAATCCTTTAAATGCCTAATTTAACTAAGGCCTACTCCTCTAAGCCCTGTCTCTGAAACCTGGCCTTTGTGGGGTTTGTTTTTTATATCTAATTATTGTGTGCTGCAGATGATCTTCCTCTCACCTGTGGGCTCTGGTAGTATTCACAGAGCAGAGAGTAAGGCAGCGTACAGAGAGAAGAGAAGAGAACTCCGTAGGTGACGCAGAGAGACAGCAGCACATACAGGTTGGTGGAGAGAGTGGCCAGCCCTGTGCCCAAACCAAAGGCCAGATAGGCAAAAAAATACAGTGAACGCAATGAGAAGCGCTCCTCCAGCTTCTCAAGAATCGCTGATGACAAAAGAAAGAAATGCTATTACACAGTAGTCTTTGTGCATGGTCAAGTTGTACAGTATTGCTCACACTTTCACCAACCTGAATAAAAAGCAGCACTAAATGCATAGATGCACATCCCCCAGCAGCCCATTGTGACGCCAGAATTGTAGCGCTTGTACTCCTCTGAATCGTGGTGAGCCTTTGGGTCTCCACCAAACACAACCTCCCCCATGAAGTCAGTGTAGAAGAGCAGCATCCCCTCAAACGATAACCAACCTGTGGATAGTGTTTTAGTCCAAATTTATGATGGAAGATGACATAGTTGGACATAAACACTTTTAAAAACACTCTCAAAACACTTGAATCACATTTAAAAAGAAGTTGTACACATCCTTTAAGTTTTTTGTATTATTTTTTAACTATAAATGTATAGCACTCCCAGTATTATTTATGCTTATAGTATTTATTAATAATTAAAAAATGTAGTTACTATTTATATTAATTGTATTATTTATTTATTTTCAAATGTATATAATTTATTACTGATTATTTTTATTCATTTTTTATCATTTTTATTTGTTTTAGTAGTTTTAGCACTTTAATTTACACTTTTTTTTCAGTTATTTGCAAGGAAACATAGCTAATTTTTTTAATCTAATTGCAAAGTTTAGTTTATTTCAGCTTTATTTCAATTAACTTTTATTGTACTGTCAGAAATTATTTTAATAGTTCTTAATTTACAATAACAATGCTAAATTCAGCAGATTTCCCCTCCAAATCAGTGCACAAAAAAGCCTAATACTTCCATATTTTATTATTTTGCAGTTAAGAATTTTAATCTGTGCTAACACTTTAGTGTTATCAGAATCATGTTATTAGAATCATAATGTCAGTGCTCTTTAAAACAAAAACAAAAAAATGCATATAAAATATGTCTATTAAACCTCAAAACCTATATTACCCAGGAAATGGTTGGTGCACAGGCTTCGTAAACATGGAGGCATCCTGCAGATGGCGGTACAGAGCAGCTTGATTGACATCTGAGAGTCTGCTCCTTCATGGCTGCCACTGAGGTCACTGTCATAGCGCATTCCATTCAGCAATATATTTGCCACCTTGGGAAAAGATCAGAGATAAAAACATGCTAAAGTTCAATGCAAAGTTGTATACATACAATGTACATAGTCAAACCTACAGTGCACACTGACCTGTTGACTGAAAGTGACAGTGCGTCTCCGACCGTTGTCCAAGCCAACACTTGGAGTAATTAGCGGGTCCTCCATTAAGGCCAGACTCTGGGGGCGCTTCAGTATCCCTGAGGTACTGCCTCGCTGTGACCCCGCCGTGGCCTCATTAGGCTGGTCGGCAGGTTCAGTGGATTGCTTTTGCTCATTAGCTTGCAGCGCTTCAGTCGCCAGCAACTCTCCGTTAGGCTGTGAGAGTTTGTTTTGCTGTGCAACTTCATTTTCACCAGGCGTTTCACTTTGCCCTTGAGGAGGGGGCGTTTCTCCTGGTGGCAGAGGTGGAGCCACCGCCTCCGGTTCTAATGGCTGAGGAGTCTGCTGTCCGGTGTAGCATTCAATCAATACTCTGTCTATGTAGGAGGTGCCTAAAGAGGAAGCAAACTCATTAATGCCTGTGAGCGAGTTATCCCGACTGATGAAGCTGCCGTATTTGGGTGTCAAAGGACTGATAGGGGAGATGGGGCTGGTGAGGCCTGCGTAGAGACGTGCGTTGGCGCTGCTCGAGCGACCCAGTGGATCCTGGTAGCGGCAGTTGGAGAACTGGCTGTTATATAGGGCTTCCTCCTCGTCCTCATCGTCCTGGTCTGCAGCAGCTCCAGTAGGCGGCGGTGGGGAGGGCGGCAGAGGGAGATTGGGGCTCTTGAGATTTTGGCCGCTTCTCGTTTGAGGCTGGGATTGGGGTAGAGGTCGCTCAGGAATACTCGTGAGGGTCATGGCTGTGGTGGCGGCGAGGGTGATACTGGTGAACAGGTATATGACCCGGAGCTGGCCACCCATTGACCTTCCGAACTCCGTTTTGTCCCAGTTAATGCCACCCACAATGTAACCAAAACCACCTCCAAGGCCTGAGTTAAATGAAAGATGCAATAGTTAGATGAAAGATTAGTAGTGAAATAAAAGATGCAATAGTAATGTGATACAGTAGTGTTATTGTTAAATAAAACTAAAACTATTAAAATCATTTTGTGTCATTGAAATAAAGCGGAAATAAAATCAAAAATAAATATTAGATGAAACACTTAAACTTAAAAAACGTAAACAAAAATTAGAAACGTTGCCTTCACAATAAGTGCTAAAGTAAGTCCTAAACTAAATAAAACTTTATAATAATAAAAATAATACTAGTAATAAAAATTACAAAAGCACATAACAAAATAACAACTTAAACTAAAATTAAAATATAAAAATAAAAGCTAATTCACAATATTAATAAATACTATAATAGTATATATTGTAAATAATACTAAAATAACACTGATTTTCAAGGAATTAATTTAAATATGTTAAATTAAAATGAGTAACTTAAAAGTTAGTAAAATTAGCCAAAATAATTAGAAATGTTTCCTTCGCAACTAATTGAAATAAATAAGTTACAGTTGAAGTACTAAAATTACTAAAACTAAATAACTGTAATAAAAAATAAATTAAAACTAAATAGAAGTAAAATGACAAAAGCACAAAACAAAATTACTAAAAATGAAACTGAAAATTAAAAAAAAAAAAGTTAATTCAAAATATTAATAAATACTATATTAATATATAAATAGTATCAAAATAACAAAGATTTTCAGGGAAATTATTTAAATATGGGACAATATGTTAAATGGACCTGGAAGTACTATACTTTTAAGGTAACTGAAAACATTAGCCAAATTAGCCAAAATAATTAATAAAAAAAGGGTGTATACAACTTTGTTAAAAATGACAAAAGCACATAATACAATTACTAAGACATTTTAACTAAAAATAAAAGTTAATTCAAAATATTAATAAATACTATAGTACTATATAAATTACTAAAATAGCACTAATATATTGGATTGTAACAAAAAAAGTGCAACATATGCTAGCAGTTAGTTCCAAAACAAAGATATGCTTTAAATGAGTAATTAGCCATAATTAATCTCAAAGTTGTGCTCTAACCTGCCAGAAGAGCATGTATATTTAGACCTCGGTCTTGGTCCTCTGGGCTACACACATCCATCATGTACGCGTGACTAGGGTTGTCAGCTGAGTCCGCACTGAAGTCCATCAGAACCACGCCGCACACCGTCAGCACGATGCCCCACTTGTGATCGAGGGTTGTATCTGCCAGAGCTGATCCAATGTCCCTTCCATTCAGCACCAGTGTTAGACCCATCAGAGCCCCTACGAACACAGCAAAAGTACAACATTTACACCAGTTTCTTTAAATAAGAATGCAAGTTTACCAAAGGGTGCAGATAAGTATGTTAAATCAATTGACCCTTCGCCGGGAGTTTGATTGACAAGCAATCGAACCAATCAGAACGCAGAATCCGCCATTTTGTCCGACAAAGCAGTCAGTAGTTAATAGTTAATAGATAGTTAATAGTTAATAGATTAACCTCGGTGGACTTAAACTTGAAAAATGGTGTGTACTGACGTCTTTCCGCGTTTGAAACAACATTCCTTCTAATGTTCATTCATGTTTATTTGATGCTATAAATGAACTAGTAGGAAGAGATTATCGGTTCACGAGCCGCTTGAACTGAGGCACTACAGCAATCTGTCACGACACGTTAAAGAGCCACAAAATGGTTTTTATTGTTCAAATTTCTTAAAAAACTACACAATTTGAAAGCTGGGACTTTGTTTAATATCATAAGTAACCTGCTCTGTCTTGTCTGTCGACGTGTTGTCAGTGTCCTCTTTGCTCCGTGATGTATTTTTCACCCTGTGTGGCGTGACAGCGCCATGGCTTGTCGGACAAAGCAACAGTAACTAAGGGGGGGCGGGTCTTTGCGAAGGGTCAATTGAAAAATAAAAGTGAGAGTCTAAAGAAACTGTAAAACACAGCAAGCTATAAACAGCAAAGAGTTCTAAACAGAAAAACTGAGAAATAGATGCATGATTGAGCAGTTAGTGAAGTTTGCAATAACTAAATTCAGTACTGCTTACCTATTGCCAGGGCAAAAATAAAAGGTCTCCTGCGACCAAAGCGAGACGTACATCGGTCACTCCATGCCCCAAGAATTGGTTGCAGTAGGAATCCTGACAATCAGAAAAAAGAAGTGAGTGTACAAAACTTAACTGGCTAAACGACATGCCGGAAACTGCTCGGAATGGGGCGAGTAGAACTGGAGGGGTCGCATTGGTGCCGTGACCCAGGTAAACCTCACTCCCCTAGCCTCAAGAGGCGCACTAGCAACTGACGCTAGCGGCTGCGGTCTTTAGCATCCTTGTTAGCGTGTCCAACTCCCATGCTGGTGTCATGAGAAGTTGAGTCCCCCCCCCCCTTAGGAATCAGGTCTCCTTTAGGACCCAGGCAGTAATGCCTGATCAAAAGTTGTTATCGTGATGTCTTAACTAATTATAGCCTATTATTTCACTATTGTATGATGTTTATTACATTAAGTGCACAAACAACATTCTTAAAAATGTAAATTTAATGCCTATGTGTTGCATAATAAAACAAACTGGAAACAGATATTGGAAGCGAAAACAAACCTAATATAATATAAGCTAAGCTAGCAGGCTAATCAGGAATTATAGCCTTTATTTCTTCTGTGGAACTTTTTAGGATATCCAGCTCATTCTTTTCAATATAATGAAAGTGAATGCTTTTACAAAGGCATACAGTCGCTTTGTGTGAGGAACAGACCCAAAAACTTGACATCTGCTCTAGCTTATGTTCAGGAGAAAAGTATATATTTTTGATTTGTCTGATTTGTGAACGAATTGCTTGCTTGAGTTGAATCTTATCTATGAATGATTCATTCACAGATCTGACGGATCCAGTATTTGAAAGATTCTCAATGATCAGGGGCCACCCGCTTTCATAAGCTGCTTAGATTAGTATTCAAAGTTAGGTAGTCATCCAATTTTTTCTTTAAGACTGCTCATAACTAAAACTACATCTGATTTGAATCTGAAAAGTAAGACTGATTAAACCTTGAATAACTGCTAGTTCACTAGTTTTAAACACAGTGGCTGTTTATGCAACTGGACTATGGTTGCATCAGTTAACAGGCAAGGGGTGGTTGATTATGATTTCACTTTTTTAAATTTAGTTAGTGTGTAATGTTGCTGTTTGAGCATAAACTATGACGCTCAAAAGTTCAATGCAAAGGGAGTTATTTTCTTTTAACGAATTCTCTGTTTAAGGAGTACAACACACGGCTGGTAGGGACTACAACGAGCTTCTCCCTGGTTTAGTGACATCACTTAACCTAAAATTTACATAAACCCCGCCCCCGAGAACACGCAACAAAGGAGCGTGAGGCCATGTTCCTCTTTATAGAAGAGGAAGAGTTGTTGTAGTAGAGTTTTGTTGCCATGCCGTCATTTTACGCATTCAACGCTGGATTGCACAAAAGATTAACATGACGGCACATGCTAGTCGATGAGTTGAATCAACTCCACAGCAACTACATACATTTATACACTAACCATTCAGGAACGTCTAATTTCATTCTAAAAGTTGTAACTTCTTCCTGAGTCTCTCCATCAGTGTCGACTCCGGTTTGAACAATGTAAGGCTGAACACCGTTACTGACAATCCTCAGTTTGGCTGCGTGAGATTCTCCAGCTTTGTTGTTGTTGAGCAACCGAAGCGTGAGCTGTTAAAGCTCCGCCCTCTTCTGGAAAGGGGGCCGGGAGCAGCAGCTCATTTGCATTTAAAGGAACACACATAAAAATGGCGTGTTTTTGCTCACACACAAATAGGGGCAAATTTGACAAGCTATAATAAATGATCTGTGGGGTATTTTGAGCTGAAACTTCACAGACACATTCTGGGGACACCAGAGACTTAAATTACATCTCGTAAAAGGGGCATTATAGGTCCCCTTTAAATTTCTGTCTGTTTTTTATACAAAGATATAACATGGCTTCAGAGGAATTTGAATATAGTGTTATAGACCACTATTATGTACATTTATGCATTTAACAGCATAAATTTGTGTGAATCGAACCGATGTTGTTAGCGCCTTAATCTACTGTTTGATCTACAGGAACATTCATAATTTGCCTCATTTTTTAAGCTTTACAATCCTCATTCACTTTTAAATTTTCATATTGAAAAGAGCAGCCAGGATATTCTTCAAAAACGTCTCTTTTTATATTCCGTAGCAAAAGAAACGTTAATTTCTTTTAATACCTACTTACCTAAAATTGGACTGATGAACCACACAAGACTGTAGAACTGATCGGGCAGCCCCATCTGAAGTAACACAGGAGTAACATACGCCGTCTCCATCGCGTAGCTGAACTCGATACCAAATAAAATGCAGCCATTGAAGAGAAGCTCGGGGAAAGTGCGTCTCGGAGGCAGCTCGCTCAGGTCAAGCTGTTCCAGGGGGCACGGAGTGTTTGGCGGCGGTGGCGGAGACGGTCTGATCAGTTTCCGTCGCTTCGGGTGTCTCTGGAAGTTGTTGGCTCTGTGACTGAGGTGCCGTGTGGTGGACGATGGGAAACTGGACGTCTTGGACAGAGTGGGTCTCCAAGCGCCATCCTGGGCAGTCCCGAACTTCCCCCCTACAGGACTGGACAACAGGGGGTCGCTCGAGGTGCCCATTCCAGGAGATAACATTCTGATCACTCTGCAAAGGAAAATAAAAGTGTTTCAAAAGACAAGGAAAAGCAGTCTATCACCAGCTGCACCGAGCGCTCTTAGGTCATGGTGACATTGAGGTAGGACAAGATAAACAACACAATTCCATAAAGCATGGCGCAAAGCATCACAACAGGGGTTTTGTACATCAAATTAGCAGAAAAGTATCGTGAAGAAGCGCCATTGCTTCAAGGAGGTCAGTGTTATGACACTTCCCTCGTGCACACGACGCACTGCAACCAATGCGCAGCTCCACTGTCAAGATGCGCAGTGCACGTGTGGTTTCTCTATAGCTGAGGAAGCAAAACGCATAACTGCAGACTCGTTCCTTCACACTTCATGTTTCTGATTATCTCTCTCTTTTTTTTTTTTCTTTTTTTCTTTTTTTATTCATGCGTGTATAAAAAGCTCACATGATCTTTTGTTTCATAGAAATGTTTAATAATGGATGACAAGGAGGATGCTTGGAGAGCAAAACATCTTTTTATTTTCAGCTGGACCGAACCAGCTGCACTTCAGCGGTGAAATAATCACCCCAATCATTTGCTTTCAAGGTAAAGATTATACAATTGAATCGACTCCACTCGTTTGTTCTTTGTGAGAGGCGTGCGGATGGAAATATTACCTTTATCCGGGATGCTCTTCATGCATTACTGGTTTGCAAACAGCAGACGGAACGACACATCATGTTAACGCTGCTGTTTAACGTTTCGTCCTTTTTCGTCCTTTCTGGCGCAGTCATTTCTCAGCTTTTATCGTGCTCCTCCGGTCTTCCCCTGTTCTCTCATCTCTCCTGTCCTCTGCTTTCCTCCCGTGACGTCACGGCATCGCCCCTCCCGCGCAAATCTGCAGCATCAGCATCAACTGAAAACTGACACCTGTCAAAAACACTTTAAAAGCCATTTGGACCTTCAAGATGTAATTTATTAATTTATTTATTTAAATGGACGAACCTATTCGTTATAAGTATATTTTGCGTTCACAAACAAAAACAATCAGCATTTCTTTGGAAATGTTAAATTATGAAGTTTTTTTATTATTATTATTTTATTAATTTATTTACATTTTATTCTATTTTATTTTATGTGGAAAGCCCTGTTAGGGACGGTATTAAGGAATGGCAAACCAACACAATTCTGAAGTTAATAATTTACTAGATATACCGACATTGAGTAAAAACTTTTTTTTCTCTCTCTCTAGATCCGTATTGATTATTGAATGTAAATCATTACAACTTTCAAATGGAGGACGACAGACTGAAATTATTGACCTTATGTACAAATAGGCTAAACCACACCCTAAATGATCTTATAGAATATGTTAACCTTGATCTTGGGCTCATATATATATATATATATATATATATATATATATATTGTAGACTGGAGTGATTCATAGCATACATTTACATTTACAAAAATAATAAAATCATTTCGTGACGTTGATTAAATAACTAACAGATAATGACAGAGTTGCCATTGTCATATTTATGTAATATGCCCCGCCCCTCGAGCGCATGGTTTGAATTCCCGAAGCTGTGATTGGTCGATACGTGTGTCACTCACGTCATGTCTTACACAAGTGGGCGTGTGTATATAACAGCGGCGCGTTTGTGTGGTTGTGTAAAGTGTAAAAAACCGCTGAAGGAGCAAGAGCGAAGTTCACACCTAAAGGCAAAAAATAAACACTAAGAAAATGTCATCCGTAAATTTGACCAGCCTAGGAGCCAACCAACTAAAAAACACAACGTCTGGAGAGGTAATAATTCAATTACAATGTTTCTATAAGTTAGCCTATTACGTTACTAGCAGACTGTAGTGATGTTCAGATGCAGACGGTGACTGACTGAATCATTTCCAAAACTTAAATAATGAGTACTAAATAAACATGGTTATTGAAAACAAGAAATATTACTTTGTATTAAAACCATTTAAGTTACCATTTCAAAGTGTTTTAATGAAAAACACTTCCTGTTCTGATGTTCATGACTTTGTAAACAAATGTAAAGCTCTCCTCACACTGCAGCTGTTAAGGTTTACTTGATGTTTGTGAAGTGATTATCCCTAGGAGGATCAGTTTGCTCTTATTCTTAATGTGATATAAACACATTGACACTCGGAAGTGTAAATGACAACTCATTCACTGCTTGCAGGTGTCAAATGCAATGAAAACTCATTATGAGTCTTTATAATGTAATGCAACAAAATAATGCTTCAGACCTATGCAGTTATGGGTTTCCTTTGGGGGCTTCTTGTTTTAATTGGGTATATATTTAGGTACCTGTACTGCCCTGTCAAAATAACTGTTTAAAATACTTTTTAAAATATTAAACATATTTAATATTATTAATATATGTAATGTTATTTGCATTTTAAGTAGAGATGCGCCATTATATCGGCCAATAATCGGTATCGGCTGATAAAAGCACATTTTCACACTATCGGCAATCGGCTGATAGTTTAAAAACAGCCGATAGTCAGGACCGATATATCCTGTCAATCAAAAGAGGGCAGGAAAATGCACTGAATTTGTACTTTGTGTAAAGAAAATGCTAAGAAATCAGTTTGATGTTCAATATTAATAGTAATTTATAAATTAATAACATTCAGAAAGTTAAGAAATATTAATTTAATCTTAAGAAATTAGTTAATGTGTGTAAATATTAATTTAAGTAATATGTTTACAACTGATGCCAGTCATGAAATGGAGGTGATGAAATGGAGAGAATAAAGTTTTTATTTGCATTTCTTTCAAAATATAATAATTAAAAATATAATGATTAATTATTAATTATAATGAAATTATTATTAAATTAAAAGAAGGTATAAAAGAGAGAACCCCAAAACTATCTGTATTGTTATCGGCATCAGGTTTTTTTTTGTTTTTTTTATATCTTTGAAGGCATATTTTTTATATGCATGTGACTCAATTTATTTTAAATACTTAAATTGAATAAGTTTATTGAAATAAATTCTTCCTGCTCAATTTAAGTCACTTAAATTACCATAAACAAATTATGTCCATGAGCATACATTTTTTTCAGAATCAGGAATTCAGGTTGTTACATATGAAAATTGTAAATATGTAGTCTTAATTATGAGCTCATAAAAATGTTGTGTGTAACAATTTTAAAATAATTAGAAAATTAATTTTAAATTAACTGTAGCATGTCACGGCTTCATATGTAATGTCAACTACCCAAAAATGTAAATAAAGTGTGTTTCATCCCCTATGAATTACTGTTTATGAGCTGGAACTAATGAATGAAACTTTCATCTGTTTGTCTCTTGTTTATTAGATGGTGGAGGTTGGCTCCCTGTGGCGGGAGCAGACGGTCATTCTCTTCTTCTTGCGGAGGTTTGGTTGTCAGGTGTGCCGGTGGATGGCAGCGGAGGTCAGTAAACTGGAGAAAGACCTGAAAGCAAATGGCATCGCTCTGATTGGCATCGGACCTGAAGAGACGGGAGTGAAAGAGTTCAAGGATGGGGGATTCTTCAAGGGCGGTGAGGATTTGACACTAATAGCTTGACTTTAATGTTTAATATTGTTCCTATTTTCTTAGTTTAACACTAATGATGCTCAAATATGCAGTGGGTTACGAAAGTCTGAGACCAGAGTGAAAGATGTTGTTACCGTATAAAGGCCTGTTCAGACCAAGGACGATAACTATAGCAATAACGATAAATATAAATATAAAAGAATAGCACACCACGATTATAACAATAACGGCACAGAGAAACGATATCGTTGGAATCACTTTTAGAATGATTTTTCCCAGCTGATGAATGATAAAAACATTGACAGCCAATCAGAATCTATCCTGCTGTAAAGAGCTCAAGCATTTCGCGACAGACTACAGAACTGCAGTGCGCGCTTATAATAAACAGAATGATATTGTCTGCTGGTGTGGACGCTAATGTAGTTATCGCTATAGTTATCTTTCTTGGTTTGAACCTAAAAGCACACACTGCAGTTTTGTCGCCTGCCTATGAAAGCTTGTTTCTGCCACTAAATAAAAAAATAAAAAAGGTAAATGCGACTTTATATCTCACAATTCTGACTTTTTCTGAGAATCGCGTGTTAAAAAGTCAAAATTGCGAGTTATAAAGTCAGAATTGTGTTATAAAGTCAGAATTGCGAGTTATAAAGGCATAATTGTGTTATAAAGTCATAATTGCGAGTTAAAAAGTCAGAATTGTGAGTTATAAAGTCAGAATTGTGTTATAAAGTCAGAATTGTGAGTTAAAAAGTCAGAATTGTAAGTTATAAAGTCAGAATTGTGAGTTATAAAGTCAGAATTGCGAGTTAAAAAGTCAGAATTGTGAGTTATAAAGTCAGAATTGTGAGTTATAAAGTCAGAATTCAGTTATAAAGTCAGAATTGTGAGTTATAATGTCAGAATTGCGAGTTATAAAGTCAGAATTGTGAGTTATAAAGTCAGAATTGCGAGTTATAAAGTCAGAATTGTGAGTTATAATGTCAGAATTGTGATATAAACTCGTAATTGCGAGTTATAAAGTCAGAATTGCGAGTTATAAAGTCAGAATTGTGAGTTATAATGTCAGAATTGTGATATAAACTCGTAATTGCGAGTTATAAAGTCAGAATTGTGAGATATAAAGTCAGAATTGTGAGTTATAAAGTCAGAATTGCGAGTTATAAAGTCAGAATTGTGAGATATAAAGTCAGAATTGTGAGTTATAAAGTCAGAATTGTGATATAAACTCGTAATTGCGAGTTATAAAGTCAGAATTGCGAGTTATAAAGTCAGAATTGCGAGTTATAAAGTCAGAATTGTGAGTTATAATGTCAGAATTGTGATATAAACTCGTAATTGCGAGTTATAAAGTCAGAATTGTGAGATATAAAGTCAGAATTGTGAGATATAAAGTCAGAATTGTGAGTTATAAAGTCAGAATTGTGATATAAACTCGTAATTGCGAGTTATAAAGTCAGAATTGTGAGATATAAAGTCAGAATTGTGAGATATAAAGTCAGAATTGTGAGTTATAAAGTCAGAATTGTGATATAAACTCGTAATTGCGAGTTCTAAAGTCAGAATTGCGATTAAAATGACTTTCTCTCAGAATTGCGATATAAACTCACATTGCAAGTTATAAAGTAAAAATTGCATGATATAAACTCGCAATTGCGAGAAAAAAGTCTGAATAGACACAACTGTGAGTTTATATCATGCAATTTTGACTTTATATTTCACAATTGACAAACATCAGTCTTTTTTCCCCTCACAATTGCACATTATAACACACAATTGCAAGTTTATATCTCACAATTCTGACTTTATATCATGCATATTCTGACTTTGTCAATCAATTTTCACTTTATAACTCACAATTTTGTTTAAAACGCAATTTCATGGCAGAAATAAGCTTCCAAAACTTTAAATGCTCGAGCTCTTTAAAGCAGGATGGATTCTGATTGGCTGTCAAATTTTTTTTATCGTTCATCAGCTGGAAAACATCGCTCTGAAAGTGTTTCCAATGATATTGTGTCTCTGTGCCGTTATCGTTATAGTTGTGGTGTAAACTCTGCTATTCTTTCATATTTAGAAAAATTTTTAGAACAATATCTTTATTTTTATAGTTATCTTTCTTGGTGTGAACGGGCTTTAAGTCATACTGCATCCGGGTCTGTAAAATAATGCATGACATAACATAAAACGCAAAGTGTCTGATTAAGTGCATGTAACTGAGTGATATTGATCATTTTCTTGCTTCCATTGAAGCACAATATGCTCAAATTCAGCTTGTGCTGGATTCAGGATTTATTCAAGCATCTCCAAAGCAGGAAATAAGCAGTTTTCACAAGTGCGCTCTTGGACACCATTGAGTTAAAGAAGGATTTCAATACTCTGCATTCTTTCTTCTGAAATAAGTGATAACCTCAGGTTAAGCTCATTGTGTGGGTTTTGTTTTGAATTTATTACCGATCGAATTCCTGTCTTTTACTGTCCTTTTCACCTGTTACTATGCTTACCATGCCTGTGTTTGCCTTGGGTTTGCCACTGATAAAAGGTGTCTGATCCTGTGAATATTTAACTTTTTCTTTGTTTTAGACATCTACATTGACGAGAAGAAACAGTGTTACAAAGATTTAGGCTTTAAAAGGTATGAGGTTCAACTTCAGCATATTCATGATTATTTTTACTTAATGGGATAGTTTACCCAAAAATGAATCACACTCAAGTTGTTCCAAACCTGTATGAATTTCTTTCTTTTTCTGAACACAAAAGAAGATGTTTTGAAGTCGGTAACCATTTAATTCTTCCATAGTGTTTTTTTATTTTCTTTTGTGTTCAGCAGAAGAAAGACATTCATACAGGTTTGGAAGAACTTGACTAGGAGTAAATTATGACAGAATTTATTTTTAGGTGAACAAGCATTTTTGACAAGCATGTGAAAATCTTTCTGGTTTTCAAACTCAGGTACAATGCCATGAATGTGGTTCCAGCTGCCATGGGAAAGAAAGTACGAGAAATTGCCTCTAAGGTATTTATAATGCATCATACATTGCTTTTAATAGTCAATTTTGAATGAAAATTATAATTCTGGTCCAGTGATAACTAGTGATTAAGTGACTTTATTTAGATACCTTATTTGTAAAAGTTTTTTTATAATGACCAAAGACCAAATTTGAGGTGTTAAATAAATAATACCTTATTTCAAGATGTGCTAAAAACTTTTACATAAAGCTTTTGATTCATATTTGTCTGAAGGCAAGTGCAGAAGGAATTCAAGGAAACTTTAGTGGAGATCTTCTGCAGAGTGGAGGCATGCTCATCGTCGCAAAAGGTCATTTTTATCTTTTAGTTCCTCTTGTGTACTGACAAGTGTGTCATAGAAGAGAACTGAAGCTTGTAATGGAAGCAGTCTGCATTATTCTCACTAGAGGGCAGCATGACTTCACATTTAGCACATGCAAATCTGTTTTGAGCTCAACAATGAGAAATAATGTGAAGAAATCAGAGATTACCATTTTAGAATAAAACTTGATGTTTGTGGATTTGATTAGTCTCTGAACTGTTTCTGGGTCTTAGTGTCAACAGTAAGCTTAAGAGCACTAATTCAGCAATACAACTAAACATGTTTTCCCACAATTCTCATTACTTGAATTCAACTGGATGTTGAGGTTCTCTTTAATCTCATGATGATTCTCATTAGTTTCTTATTAATGTAACAGAGTAATATTTGTCCAGCACTGTTATTTTATTCTAATTAAAACTGATTAATTTTCTGTTTAAACAGAATTAACATAACATATATATACTTTACTTTTTTTTTTTTTTTGCATAACATTAATTCAAATTCAAATTTTCCAGCTTACAATAATGAAAATGTGCTTAACTGTCATGAAAACAATATCACAATGCACGAATGTGTCACTCTGTTCAGGTGGAGAAAAGGTTTTGCTGCATTTTGTCCAGAAAACGCCTGCAGACAACGCATCTCTTGAGGACATCAGCAAAGCTCTCGGGATCTCTGCCAACGTCCAGGCTGGAGAAAAGCCACAGGTAAAACATGGGAAATGTAAACCTCTTTGATACTGGAGTATAGTTAGATGTCTCATAAAAAGTTAGTGTATGTTTTATTGTAATAGGAACGACATTGCAATACAACAACAATGCAGTCATTTAAAACAACACAAAACAAGCATTAAAATCAGTTAAAACAACTGAAAATCAAGATATTTCTTATTTTATTTCACCCCCTCAGCAACTGTTTTTTTTTATTTTATTATTATCCCACAGTCTTGAAAAACTAGAATAAAAGAAATAGCCTAATTTTGAAAGTGTCTTTTCTAGACCTGGAAAATTTATATAAATTCATAAAAACTATAAATGGGAATGGGATTTTTTTTAAACTTATGCCATGCTCTAAAACATTTTATCTGGTAAAAATTAGTAAGTAAAAGTGAGTAATAATATTTTTAAAACTTGTTGTCCTTAATCCTCAGCCAGTAAATGTTGAACAACAGGCAAATTCATTTGTTAAAATGAGTGGGAACATTCAGCTCTTAAAACTTCTGGAATCCTGCAATTTAACTTACAGAATCTAGGAAGGTCGGGCCTTCAAATATTCTTGTGGTCAAAACCAGTTGAGAACCACTGAAGTGCATTTCTTGATGCTTTAATATAGAATTAAACGGGTGCTAGAGCTGCACGATTAATAGTTAAAAGGTCACAATCTCCATTCATGATCTTATTCCTAAATGACAATGATTCTATTAATCCTTTGACAAGTACGATCACAGCAAACATTCAAGAGAGAGCAGTTGTCTTGTATAGGTTACACCAGTAGGTGCCGATAAATGACTGTTAAAATTTTTTATTTAAAAATGTATTATAAAACAATTGAAGTCTTTATGAGTGAGTCATTGAATCATTCATTCAAACCAATTAAATAATAATAATTTAAATTAATTAAATATTTTTTTAAATAGACTGCAGCAATTAACACTTTATCAGAACCTTATTACATGCTATTTTGTTTAGTTGTCTTTTCAGAATCATGGGAGAATCGTGATCTCTAAAACAAATTGTGATTCAAAATGTATCCAGAATCGTGCAGCTCTAATGTGTGCATAAATAATCTTAAAACGACTTTGAATGTAACTAATACAGAAAAGTCTGAACTATCCATTTCAGAATATAAGTGTTACTGTTTTGAGATTTTTTTTTTTCCTCGGTTTTACATAACGTGAAGCTGTTTTTGCACAGACTTTTAATTTATTCAATTTGCATTCGTCATGCCCCAAATAAAACACACAAGATCAATAACCTTTCGTAAAGTGTTTAATTCACTGTATTATATGAGAACAGGTATTACCACAGGTAATTTAATACATAAGCCATTTTATAATTGATTTTCTTAGCAAGATAACAGTATGTTGAAATAAAATTACTCATGATATTAGTCATATACATAGGATTTTAGTCATACTGCCCACCTCTAATAACTATCTAAAGTGATATTAAATGGCTCACGTTGACGTTTTGGTTTTTAAAATAACTCTGATATTCTTTTGAGCAAGAGGTTTCAGTATTATTCCCATGTTGATGCTTGATATTTTATTACTTATGGTCAAAGAACAAGAGTTTCTTCTCCACAAACTCTCTAAAATTATCCAGTATTGTAAGTTTTTACTTTAATTAACTCAAAAAAAAAATGTGACCACACTATTATATTAATGTATTTTTGAGGCCAGTCTAAATATTCTTATTGTGTATTGTGTAGGGTCACTTTACAAGGACAATTTCACTGTGGTTTTTACTGCAGTAAAGTATAAGATTTTGGGTTGCATTGGTCCATGCAGCCACACAAGAACATGGTGAACCCAGGACACCAAAGACAACCTTACCTTGTTTTGCGGAATTTCACTGGAATAATATCTTACTTTTCCTCAGTGGCTTAAATAGACCAGAATATGAGGAAAAGCGCAATTAAACCCTTACAGGCCTCCACAAGACATGCTAAAGAATCTGTGTTCTGCCGCAGCGTGACCTAATTCATGTCAACGAGCATCTTCACCAATAGCTGTTCTAGAAAGAAAGGCATGAATCTGTCTAATGTTGGAGCACAGATGCTTTGGCTTATGTAAGTGGATGTTTGAACAAGTGAAGTGATTGTGGGGTAGAACAGAGTCTTGTTGTGAGACCGATCTCCTGGTTTAGCGTGATCTTAACCGCCCCGAGGCCCCATGATGCACCTGGGCGTGAGATTTCAGTGGAGTTCCTCTCAAAACAAAACCCACTAAAACCAGCGGATGCTATTTTCGCCGCTGGTTATTACAGGGGGTTTTTACGTAGATGTGCAACCCCTAACGTCACGCGTGGTCTGAGGTAAGGACTTAAACTTGGTATCCTGCAGGAAATGGCACTTTTGGCCTCTCTTTTCCTTGTCAAGCTCAAGATGAGGTGAAGTAGACCAAATTGCCATGTTCAACCGGGGGATGCAGTTCATTTGGTTCCATGTGTGTTCTATCGAGGAAGCAAAAACGTTCTCTATAGAGAAACAGAAGAAATAGAGTAATTGATTGCTAGAATAAAAGCCTGACATGTGAAATATTTTTGGTCACACTTTAGTTTAGGGTCCAATTCTCATTATTAACTAACTATTAACTATGACTTTTGCCTCTATAAACTCCTAATTACTGCTTATTAATAGTCAGTAAGGTAGTTGTTAAGTTTAGGTATTGGGTAGGATTAAGCGATGTAGAATATGGGCATTATTATAAGTACTAATAAACAGCCAATATCCTAGTAATATTCATGCTAATAAGCAACTAGTAAATAGTAGTTGCTATCAAGTATTTAACTAGTAAGTAACAAATATGAAACAGGGTTAAGAGTATAGAAATCTTCTGTTTTAACTGTTTTAGCCCCCATAAAGGCTTAGTAAACTCTGCATGTGTAGATGTTCAATTCTATGCACAAAGCTATTATATGACTTCAGAGGACTTTGAATATAGTGCACAAGTTCAATGGACAACTTTTATGATGCTTTTATGGTGGTTTGGTGTCGTTTTGGGAGCTTAACTGTCCCAGTACTCATTCACTTTCATCATACTGATTGCATGTAAGAAAAAAAGACATGCGTGAGTAAATAATTGATTTTTGGATTTCCAAAACAATCCAATTCCAACTGAGATATTTCCAAGTGTAGTCAGCCCAAGAAGTATGTGGACACATAAAATAGTATAAAAGTCTTCACATTAGATGACAAAACATGTATTCCCCTAGATTTCTGGCTCCAGTGCTCCAATGGCATGGTTTGTTAATCAATGTCTTCGACAATTCAAAGAGTACAAGAGTTTCTTGTGATTTAATAAGGTGAATGGTAAAGGTACCAGCAAAAACACTTAGAGATGTTCTGAAACATGTTTGTTCTCATTTGGACAAAACGTTTAATGCCAAAATAACAAAAATGTGCCATTATTTCAAGGAATGGTTAGTAATTCTTGTAATTTGTAAAAATAAATCTTATTAATCAGTGCTAGTGACACAAAACATTATGTTTAAAAGATACCACATTGATATTATAAACACTTATAAGGAATTAATTACCAGATTTAGCAAAATGCAACAAGCTTGTAGCTTGTGACCATTGAAAAATATAAAATGAGTTTGCATACTACAAAGTTTGGAACAATTAAGACTTTTAAAAAATGTCTTGTGCTCATTGAGACTGTATTTATTTGATCAAAAATACAGTAAAAACTAATATTATGAAATATATTAAAATAACTTCTTTTTATTTTAATATCTTTAATTTATTCCTACTCCAGTCTTCATTGTCACATGATCCTTCAGAAATCACTCTAATTGTAACAATTCTACTGTTTTTGCTACTTTATCAGCGATTCTGATCACAAAGGACAAAACAATTAATTTCATCAGTTTTCTCTGCGCACATTTTGTGAAGTTGCACTCCATATTTTTAGAACGTTTTATTCTGCGCTATTATTGTGGTCTCATTTGTTTTACTTCATACCGAAAAGTATGAGAACGAGAAGCATACATTGTGTCGTACCACACCCTTAGATCTACCAAAAGACCTTTAGTCCATCTGAAGAATAAACATGGTGTCATTCAGCAGCATATCTCAGAGCAGATCGCTCCCATGGGTCTTCTGAGGAAGGAAAGGGCCCAACAGACAAGTTAAGAGCCCAAACCCAAGTGTCGTCACTGAATGACATGGGACAGTCTCAAGGGAAATTGATATGATGATTTAAATTGTATGCATTCAATAACTGATCCGTCAAGGGCATTATGGTTTGAAAAAGCCTCCAGATAACTTTCTTACATTTAATTTCTCACGATCCAGTTTCTTGTCTTCAACCATTAGATGATGCTCAGAATGAACATTATTAGTGGTTTGGCAGACAGTGACTGTGAAATATTTCTATTAATATAACTAAGCACCACATCTGCTCTATATTAAAAACAGTTACGTTGCTTTGAAGTTCAATAACAGGACGTGTCGCAGGTCTTGTTTACCCATTAAAGACTACCGGCGTCTGTTTTGTCATTTTTGAGCCAACGATGCCATTTCCTCTGTGGGAGTGTGGGGTGTGATGGTTACTTTCACACGGCCGTAAAATGCAATGTCAGACTGACCTGTGCATCCCAGTTCTCCTTTGATTATAGCTTGAAAGATTGACTTTCCTGTTATTAAAGTGATGGTTCACCGTTAAAAAAAAAATGTACTCACCGTTCCAAACCTGTGTCAAAGATATTTTAAAAATGTGTCAGTGTTTCCATACCGTAAATGAGGTCCAGTGGTATGCACTCAAGGATACTCAAGATTTAATTACTCATTTTCACATGATCAACCAAATGATTTTATTATTTTTGTGTCCTTTACAGTGCAATGAAGATGTTTGCACAAGATAGAGGACTCGGTGTTCTTCGGGGATGAATGAACTGTGTGATTCCTGGTTATCCAGTGTTAACTCCCCCTAATCTGACGCAAATTATGTGATACTTTGGTTCCCATTCAGTCGGACAGACCGACGAATAGGACGTACGTCTCCGTTCTCTCCTTCAGAGAACGAGGGTGACCTATGTAACCGAGACGTTTAGATGGTAAAATATAATGCACTGATCAAACAATTACAATAAGCATTTTTCTATGCATTATGTTGTTTCTTTTGTTAAGTAATTAAACTCTCACAGTAGTCATGTGAATAAACACTAATGCTGCTTTGATCCTCAATTTTTTTTTAACCGTTAAAATAAAATAATCACAAGTGTGTTTTGTCATAAGCTTTGCACTATAGCTAAAATGTACTCCTTTTAATGAGATTCTTTTACCTGCATTTATTGTTTGTTTTTTTTGTTTTTTTTTCTAAACACATCTCACCAAATATGACTTGTTAATTTAAGAATGTGACTGACATTTTTAAAGATGTACATATTAAAACTCTTACCAAAGTATATTTGTCGGGTTTTATGTATGAATGTGAAAAAAACAAACAAACAAAAAACAGATGCATAAAATATATGTTGCTTTATATAAGTTTATTTTTTGATGCTTACATATTTTCTCTTATATATCATAACAATATTTCAATAAGTTTAAGGTAGCTAAATAACATTTTTAAGCCATATATTTTTGCTTGAACAATCAATATAGGCAGAACAATATAATTACAAAGCATTCACTTGGAAAGTCATTAAAACATATATGGTCTCAATCAAACATGGACCCCATATAATATCAAGAGCATTTCTGTCAGTAAATATTAACTGAGATCTTTCAACAGTCAACAAGTTTATGTACAGAACAAGACCAACCCCATAGATGAATTATTCATATAGCAGCATCTGTGGTCATGTGGCATATCTTAACATGAGGGTGAATCTCACAAAGCCTGTAAAGAACACGTCCAGATCATATTTATATATATATATATATATATATATATATATGCCAATTAACCATAGTTTTTCATTTTGATTTTGCGGTGTAATGTAACCTGGACATGTTTTCATGAGATTCATCCGTGAACCGAAAAGAAAAACAGAATCTGTAAAACTGAATTGTGAATCATTCTTGTGTCTGACAAGTTCTTGGCATTGTCCGTATATAATGCATTGAAAAAAAAAACATAATTCCTGACTTCATATTTAATCATCATAAGCTTATTTCTAATTAAACACCTTCAAAACCAACAACACTAAAATGCACACAAATGATATTTTACAATTCACACTTGGCAAAGTATTTCATAGATAATATGTAGTTATTTTTCCTTCACTTCAGGTTTCTTCAAGGCAGTCATATAAACAATCACAGAGGGTGATTTTGTATTCCACGAGATACAAAATAGCTGTTTTAAAATGCGATTTTCTCAAAAGCAAATCAGCAATCCTTGGCAGAGAGTTGTCACTCTTTAATGCGGTATAAAGAACAGGTAGTTCACATCACACCTCATTTGATTTGTTCTCAATAGTCATAATATTAAAAGCCTCAAGGCCAGAAAAAACTGCACAAATAGGTGTCTGGGTGATGAATGCGTGCAGTCAGGGAACTGATAATGTTGTGTATGCATATAATGCACCTTGATAGCATTGGCGTGATTGGCAAGTAAATCAACCCAAACATTGTTAAATACTGTACATAAAACCAATATGCACATTCTCTTCCCTGACCATATTGAAACATTAAAATGCTGCACATTTCTCTTTGCACTTTATATAGCTGTAGTGTATGTGCATTATTGGGTCTACTATTGTTTCTAAACCAGATCGGATTCTGTCCAGCACTTTTAAAAGCTCAAATCCTTCGAAATCCAATTTCAATATTTTATTAAAAGGCATTTCTTGTCTGGCAGGTCTTGCATTGGAAAATGCATGCACTAATAATTCAGGGATTATGTTTTATTTGGCATTTCATCACCATAAAACCGTTTCCCCGCTAACAGAATCCAAAGTTTTCATATTTAATTTCTTCTGAAGTTGCTTGCGTTCAATACATCGCTCGTCTCCCGTGCATCAAACAGTACGTGCCATTACAGTGGTGTCGAGGTTTAGATTGGCTAGCAATGAAGGCAGATATGAACATTCAAATGATCAAAGTCTCTGTCGTGAGAGATAACAGTCATAATCAATAACCCAAGGCAACCCAATATCGACTCCGCTAAGCTTTCCAAGAACTCGACAATTTTTCCTACGTCCGTTTGGTCATTTCCATTCTATCATGTTTCATGCGTCCTGCTCGGCTCTTTAGTTTTGCTGTCATTACGGCTTAATCAAGATGGAAAATAACAGTCACCGGCCTTGACCGGATCTCTAATGAGGGGGCTGCCTCCCAAAAGTGTCCATTTGAGAGACAACTGCTGGCTGTGTCCTCGTCCGCTTCACTCCAGCTAACACATGAACCCCTGCTGCCCCATTAGCCTGCGTCTCAGATCAATATAACTTTGCCTACTTCCCTAAAATCACAAACCCACTGGCTTACAGATCCTTAAGTGAGACCTTTGCTTAACAGTTCCTCCTGTCTGTTAAGGGTAAAGGTGTTACATGGCACCCTTTATGTATAAAATTACATATTCCCTGCTGGAAAATCAAGTTTTTATAGTTGGTCCAGGCTAGTTTAGATGGTTCATCAGCTAGAATTTGACCTAGGGCCAATTGCATAATCATAGCCATTACGTTAAAACTGTGTCATAAGAACTAGTATGAACAACTAGTTAGTTAGGAGTAATCAGTCTTATTTTTTTGGTATCAAATTAGACTAATCTATGTTTTTATGTAACTGACTTAAAAAAGATATGAACAGTCTTAAGGAAAAAAAATTGATGTCTAACTTTTAAGACTAGTCTTAGCAGATTATGCAACCGGCCCCTGGTAGAGTTGGTCGACCACACTGTAAAAAAAAAAAAAAAAAATGGTTTAACTTAAAAAAGTAAGTTACCTGGTTGCCTTAAAATTTTGAGTTCAGTGAAATTTAAAAAATTGAGTTAATATAATGAAGGTGATTGGTTTAATCAGAAACTTGAAATATTATGTTATCTGAACCACATTAATTATCGAAGTTGACTTGACAAAAGAAAAAATGTTGTGATAAATCATGAAAATAATTTTTTACAGTGCAGCAACTTATTTTTCAATGTTGTAAATAAAATGAAGATTATTAGAGTGTATTCTTTACAAGAAAATACTATTTAAAAAATTTCACGTTTAATTTAATGTGTTACTTGCCGTTTCTTGAAACATATCACTGTTTTCATCATGGATAATCAGAAATATTTATTGAGCATCAAATCAGCATATTAGAATGATTTCTGAAGGATCATGTGACACTCAAGACTGGAGTAATGATGCTGAAAATTCAGCTTTGATCACAGGAATAAATAGTGAAATTTATTGGGAATTTCCAACTTTACCACTTTAATTTGTTTTTTGTTTGTTTTTTCCAGCAGAGTTATGTGACATGCACATTTCCACCAATTATCAAATGGCTGTAAAGTAAAAAAACACAATTTCTCTATGTTTATTTGCAGAAGTTAATGCTGCAAAAAGAAAGCTGAATGAAACCCAAACCAGGAGGACTGAACCGTTGAAGACCCCTCAATGTCTCTCTGGACCTGATTCTTGCCCCTAAACGTGCCAAAACATCCATAGGTAAGTGTTAACAATAGCAACGTACAAAAGCGCTCCCTGGCAGAACGAACAACTTGTATGAAACAAATATACAGTCTTGAGTTCTCGTTGACCTGTTGTAACTATTTTGTTCCAGTATTGCAGCGGCTTCCTGCCATTATCTGCTGGCTTTAACAGAAGTCTGTAGTGTAATTGCAAGGCAGACATGAATAGGATCTATTTGTGGACAAAAACACATAAAGCTTGAAGCGATATGGTTTTAACAGTCTTAAGGTTGTCAGGTAATTGTCAACACAGGCCGGTTTACATAACGTTAAGCCCTCGCTTTCAAAGAAATAGAGATTCTTCTGTGAAACGTAGTGTAGCTAGAACATACATTAGGATTTTTTTTTGGGAAAACAGCGCTCAATAGGACTCTCGCTTTTGCCTCTTACCACTGCATGCTTTAGAAAAAAAAATCTTATACAATAATCAAAATATTTCAAGGCTGCTTATTATGAAATGAAACATGATGCCTTGACTGGGTTCTATTCAAACCACAATCTCGTTCGGCTTCCAAGCCTCCAGTTGTTGGCTAATTTTGGGCTCGCTCAAGCACAACGGATATCTTCTTGGAGAGCCGACAGAATCGAAAGCCAACCGAGGGATTTATCCTTTTACATAATCTGGAAAAATAATCTGATGTCAATAAGCCCTCTCGTTACAATGAAACTATTACGTTTACATGTATTTTTCGGTGCCAAAACTAATAATGTGTCAACAGAAACAGGCAAACAGGACGAAATCTTGCTTAAAAGTCTCATAAACAGACGATGAAAAAGCATGCCTCTTTTTCAGAAAAACAACACCCTCACTGTGCACGTTCACGACGCCTGCACTTGTTGGTTATATGTGCGCTTTTGAAAGTTCACAGTAGACATCTATGCAGTCACACATGTAGGTGTCTAACACCTTGGTCGTGTCTGTCACATCAGACTAACAGACAGGCAGCTGCCACTGCAGAATAACAGCACAACATAATATTCTCCAAGCTCTCCTAACCGCTGCCTTGTTTGTAAAATATACACAGACTCCCGCAGCTCCGAAGTGGTTACCAAACTCGACATTTCTCCTCTGGGTTCATGGGAGTTCCTCGTGCACAATGAAATGCTTCGGAAAAAGCCTCAAAGTTCTGAAGGGAACCTAGAACCCTGTTCAAAACAAAACAACATGGCATCAGTCCTTTATAAAACACCTACAGTGTCCGTGAAAAGTAGTTAATTCACACTTAAAAATGTTGCATTAAATAACAAAATCACTGCAGGATCTTTTCTATTTGCTAACATCACTTTTCTTCATCATTTTTGCTCAGTGTCTTTGAATCAGCTTGTATTTTGGTGATTTTTAGTGGATATATGAAGTCAGTTATCCTCAAGTTTAACCACACGTTAGAACTGTTATATTATTTACATATCTATTAAAAGATATAGCAGCTGGGGTAAGGAAAAATAAAGTTCCTTTATATATATATAATATACACTTCTGTTCAAAAGTTTTAAGTCAGTAAGATTTTTATAAAAGAAATGAATACTTTTATTCAGTAAGGACACTTTATATTTATAAGAAGAAGAATTGGGCATTTGTATTTCAAATAAATGCAGTTCTTATAAATTTTCTATTCATCAAAGAATCCTGAAAAACTTTATCATGGCTTCCACAAAAATAAGCAGCACAACTGTTTTCAACACAGAAATGTTTCTTAAGCAGCAAATCAGCATATTACAATGATTTCTGAAGGATCATGTGACACTGAAGACTGGAGTAATCATGCTGGAAATTCAGCTTTCAATCACAGGAATAAATTACATTTTATATACATATTTAAACAGAAAACAGTTATTTTAAATTGTAAAAATATTTCACAATTAGTGCTATCAAATCGATTAATCGTGAATAATCGCATCTGACATAAAAGTTTGTAAATATATATATATATATATGTGTGTGTGTGTGTGTGTGTGTGCGTGTAAGTATATATATACACATACATATATAATACACACATATATATTTACAAACTTTTATGCAATTAATCATAATTAATTGATTTCATAGCACAATTCACAATATTACTTTTTAAAATAAAGCATAAGAATTAAAAAAAATCTTACCGACTTCAAACTTTTCAACAGTAGCGTATAATGTTTGTAAAAACTTTGAGTTTTAAGATCCATTAAAATTTTTTGTGTGTAGAAATGTGTTAGTTTCAAGATTTCTTGTCAACTCATTTTTGCTTATTCTTTTTGCTTGTGTTTAATAGCATGTTCTATCTGTAACCTAATCGAATGACATTTTTAAGTGTGACATTTTTTCATTTTTAATTGGCAAATCTTGTAGAAAGATCTTGCCTGTATTCCAGAGGGCTGTGTGGGTCTGTTTTGATCGACTGAATGGCATACTCAGGGCGACAGGCACCACACCAGACCTACAGAAAGCATGTGATATTTTTATATTCAATAAAATTAACCCAGTCATATTATAGTCAGCTGAACACATGGATTTTAAACATATTATTTCTGACCTAGCATGCACTTTATGCTTGAATGACATTTGTAGGATTCTGCAAAACAGATCAGTTGTGTATTTTAACACATATTTTGACATCTGCCTGTCCAAATAATGACATTTCTAATCCCAGTCCTTTAAACCAGTACTCATCCCGTTGGATGACATGATTCCGCCATTGATTTCATGCCTTAAGCACATATTAGACAGCCTGTAGTCATTTATTTTCCGGAGATTAAGCAGCACCTGTATCTTTCAAAATAATGTCAGTTGAATTTAATGCGGTCTATGTGAAACTGACCTTGCGTGGTCATCAAGGTGATCACATGCAGGCATCTTAAAGTGCATGTAATTCATGGTCACATACCTGTGCAAAGTTCAGAAAGAAGAGCTGTTTGTGATCCATATCCAGTCCGGGAAGATGAGGCTCCTCGCCCTCCCTCTCCACCCACTTTATATACGCCTAATATCACACACACAAAAACAGATTCACATAAACAGATTTTTCTGAAGGAAATAGTGCTTGTCATGAAGCTATAGGGTGTTTACATTTATTCACTTAGCAGACGCGTTTATCCAAAGCCACAATGAGGAACACAACTATGCGTTTGCTAAGGTGTTGAGTAGTTTTTACCAGGTTAATAATTGGTTGTTTAACGGGAATTAATGATACAAACCTTATATGCTTGGCGAACTCCACCGTTATCAGCAATATTCTCTCCTAGTGTTGTGATGCCACTGACCTGCAGAAACATGAATGTAACATTGTTCAGTGTTATTTAAGTATTTTATGTGCTATTATAGTAATTAAGAATATTTTGATTAAGCTTTTACTTTTACATTTTCAGTGTTCATTTTAATTTTAGTAATTTTTCAAAGTTTAACTCAAAGATCAAGTTTGTAATGTTTGAGTTTTTATTAAAATCTTTTAATTACAGACTTTGATGTCGTGACAAATCTGAGTTTGAGTACAGCTCTACCACTTCACAATTAATCGTAAAAAATCGTGATCTTGATTCAAACACCCACGCGATCTTATTCCTGAATGACAACAATTCGGCTTTTGACAAGTACGATCTTTTCAAACACACAATACCATTATTTCTGTCTTACAATAATTCATATTATCACATAAGTATTGGGATAAAAGTTTATAGTTCCGATAAAAACACTGATGTCTATGGTAGTGAAAATCAAAATAGAGCAAATCACCTTTTGAAAGTAGCTTGACGCTTCAAATAATGATTGTATCATTTACATCATTACACTAGTAGGTGGTGACAAGTGACTGTTAAAAAAATGTATTTGTCATTAAATCAATCATTCAAGAGATTCATTCAAAAACACTGATTCATCCAGTAATGAAACAAGTGAAGTCTTTATGAGTGAGTCATTGAATCATTCACTCAAACCGTTTTTTTTTTTAAATAAATGCCCCTTTTAAAAAAACAAATAAATATTGTTAAATGCCTATCGGGTAAGCAAAAAGAACATGGTAGTGTGGGCACACTTCTTAATCAAAATTTTTTTAGATTTTTTTCTATATTTAAAAAAAAATGTGTATGTCTGCGAAAGTTTTAATTTGCTCTGAATTGAATTTCATTGCTGCCTTAGATCTTTTTTAGGGCAGTGGAAATGCTTAGATCGGCATGAAATCTAAGCATGAACATTCTGCAAGTACTGTAAGTACAAACTTCATATCAGTTTTATTTGTTTGTTTTCTGAAGTTCATATGCAGATTCTTTCCATTGTACTGAACTGAGGTTCAACTTACATTTTGGCCTCCTGCAAGTTTCCAGCTGAATTTGCCGTACTGTTCCACCATGCATTTAGATTGATCCTCAAATTGCTCGGCAGAGTAGTTGCTCCACCAATTGTTCATGTTCCCATCCTTGTCGAAATTCCGGCCTATGAAAATAAATATTTAATTTTGTGGAACACAGCCATATTTTAAACAGACAAGCATTGTGGTTGCTCTTTTGCATGCTGGTTTGGTCCAGTGGAGAACAATTTATCTGTGATATTTAAAACTTCTCCTTTAGCACAGAGTTTAATACATCACCAATAAACAAGATAATCAACAAAACCATATTGTTTATTCATCCACAGCTAACTGATAATTAGTACAATCCATCAGATGAGACCCATTTTACCATGATCATCAAATCCATGAGTGATTTCATGTCCTATAACCATCCCAATTCCACCGAAGTTTAGAGCTTGCAGCTGTTTTTCACTGAAGAACGGAGGCTGGAGGATGCCAGCAGGAAACACTGAAGGAAAGAAAGATGAATGCATAGAAAGAGATAGAATTCAGCATAATGCATGGATAATTTACCAGGAAATGCATTTTTCAGATACTAATTGAGTCACATGAGAAAGGAACTCATTTGAATACTTTTAGAGTGTTAAATTTGGACATTTTATGTCCCAGAGGTAGATTTTTGTTTCATGAAAACTAACAGATTTAAGTTTTTTTCTAAAAACTTTTTTTTGAAAATCAAATTAACACTAGTTTTACCATTGTCCCAGACTTTCAAAATATTATATTTGATGATTAAAAAATAGAAAATATATACATTTCATGTTCTAATATATAATAATTTAGCATGATATAATAATATTATCTATTATATTGAAAATATGATATTTGAGGACAGTTTGTGTACATTCTGAAAGTCAGTAAGATATTTAAATGTCTTAAAAGAAGCAAAATATCCATATAGTAGATTTATTTTGAGACAATGCACTTAATATAGTATCTTATTTAATGTAAAAATCTTCTAAAGTATGATAATTTAATATGATATATTTAAATTATTATATTTAAAGTTTGGTATATTTATATTAACATATTTATATTTTATATACATACATATATAAATGTATATATATACACATATATATATATACCAAACTTTAAATATAATAATTTAATTTTTTTCAATATTTATCATGTACAAATTATTTATGATGCCAAAGTGCTTAGTTGTGGCATCAATCAACAATTTTCCCAATCAACATTTCCCCACATAATGTTTTTTTAAATGATAGCATTTTTATATACCCATGAGAAAATGTCTGTGAAATATGAGACATGTAATGTTTGAAGAAAATCGAGGTAAATATCACTGAATATTTTTATTGTTGTCACACTGTGACTGTAGTGATGCACACGACGCAGAAGAATATCACTAATAAAGTCTTTAATTATGAATCAAACCAGGAACACGCAGGAGATAACAGAAACAATAATCATTGAAACACAACCACGTTAACATTGACGATACCAGACACAGATCTGGGGAAAATCTGGGCTTAAATACATGGGGAGAGTAATACAGATAAAACAGGTAGACAGGAACAGGGAAAACAGAACCAAAATACACTGTACACGTGACAACTGTGTGTCTTTTCCAATCAAGCTGTGCAAATGTCTAGTCAAATCATGCAAAGTGTGTTGTAATATCATATAATTGTATGCAGTTAGGATGCTACAATTAGCCTTAACAAGACATTATTCCACAAATGTTTAAAATGTAATTTCCATCACAGCATGCATGGTGGTTTGAGATTTGGTGGAATGACATTTGTTGGTTCAGAAGAAATGTCAAAAGTTGGTGGACATCATGTTGGTGAACAAATTAGATAAATGAGAGTATAGAAAGTGCTTTTTAAGAGACTCTAAAAGTGCTTATAGTTGAAATAATGTGATGGTAATGGTATACACTGGATAGCAGAAGCAATAATGGAAGGACAGAGAGATCTCTACTGTGTACTGTCCTCCAGCTATAGAATATAGGGCTCAAAATGCCATCGTGCTGGCAGTTACAGCTGCCGCTCTTGTCTCTAAAATGGCAATTCAGCTTGAAGTGTTTCCCAGATTGTCCAGGAACATTAAAATGTGCAATCTAAGAGTAATTATGTGGAAATTTCTCCCACTGAAAATCTGCATAATCACTTGGCTTTTGTAATCTCTGTATTAACCCAGCCTGAATAGCCAGTGCTTGGCGTCCACAGCCCATCTCTAGAAGGCACAAGCTTTGTGGGCACTGGAGCCTGAAACTAGCTTTGTTTAATCTACAAGAGAAAAGCAATACAGGCACTAGAGCCATTATGACAATGGGCTGAGAAAGCATTTATATTGAGAGCCCTCAACAGCTTAGGAGAAATCTGACCATAACAAATACTTCACAAAAGACCTGCATTTGGACAATGCTGCTTTTTTTAGTTTGTCTTCTCTAGTGGTATGATCTGTTTAGGACTAGACTGGTTTGTGCTGGTCTAGCTGGTGGACTTGGAAAGGCTCTTTGCTGTAGATAGACTGGAAGGATTGTACAGTAAAGGTGTGCATTCAGGCATTTTGTTGTTTCATTTTGTATCCCAAACTTCCCGGTGGTAAATACGACTTGAGGGGCATTCATGTCCAATTTTTAACTAGTAAACTCGTATTACGATAATTCAGACAGCACGTAAAGGCAGCATATTAAATGCTGTAGAGGTATTGTTCCTTGTTAGTCCATGTTAACTAAAATGAAACCTTATTGTAAAGTATTACCAAATTGTTTATATTATAGAATACAGGATAGAATATGATATATTATATAATCAGGGCTTGACATTAACTTTTTTGCTCACCAGTCACTGTGGCTAGTGGTTTTCCAAAGTTACTATCCACTCAGCATTTTCACTGGCCACAATTTTGACATCGATACCACAATATAGATATTTTTAATATTATTTGACCTGATGCACGGATACGATATACTGTTACACATGCGTTTTCTTTCTCTGTTTACGTTCACTTAAAACATAACTGACTGTGTTTATGTGAATACTCACCTAGACCACCATTTTGACATTATTTTGTGTGTATTTCTCTGTTTAAGCGCAATAAACAGCTGAAAATAACTAAATTTAGTACTGAGAGGCGGCTTTATGTGTGTGCACTTTGGGTGTCAGCACAAAATCTACAATAATGAGTAAAATTATGTGCAATATGCGCAATATGATGCCGAAATTCAAGCCCTGTAATACCAACAATATTCATCCGGAGCAAATGAAACGAGGCGGGTTTGTGTGTCAACTCGCTGTCGGAGAGAGCAGCTGGTATCGTGTATCTGTTCTGCTGAAAATGAGTACTGGAAGCGTTTCGGATGTTTCAGTTCAAATATTTTTTGACAACGCTATTGCACTTAGTTTATTATTTCAGATGCCTTTTTAAAAGACTACAGTTGAAAAATGTATATATTATATATAAAAATAGACCCGCCAAATTGGCGAGTAGGAGTGACTGCGCTACACGGCACTGCTGAAATCCTCCCGCATTTGGCGGGATGGCGAGTGTTAATGTCAAGCCCTGTATATAATATTTTATATGACTATATGGCTATATTTATAGTATATGAACTTACCAATCTGGTTTCTGTTGTGCGAGTAGAACGCGTTGACCACAGCTGCACCAATAATCCACCTAAAACATTCACAGAGACAGAGAAAAAGCAAAAGCGACAGGTCAAGAAGGGAAAAACTGTCTTTCAAGCATATATTCATGTGTTTCGTACATGTCAGGATCCACGGGCTCCCTCAGCTTTTTATGACCTTTCTGGGCTGACGCTGCCAGGTTTTCCAGAATGTTCTCAAAGTAGTTCTCCTCACTGAAATTAAGCTGTGAGTAGAAATATCATAGATGTATTTCTGTCTAAGTTGTCATCATTCTTGTATTTATGTGAATGAGATACAAGGTGGTTTGAATGGTAAGTTATTCAGAGCTCAAGGGTTCCCATACGTGTGTGTATTCCTCGTCCAGTTTCTTATTTTCCTCCTCAAGGATGTGGTCGGGATAACCGATTTGTTCTGATATCGCCATTGCCTGCAAAACAGGAGGTTGGAAAGCGAGAATAGCTCAGACTGCAGGATAGTAAGAGCAAATATTATGATAATAATAAACATTACTTGCAGTACATTTCATGCAAGAAATGCAGCTCAAAGTGTTTTACAATAAAAAAGCATTATAGTAAACACCAAGTACTTAACATAAAAGTAAATAAATATACCATAATTAATATAACATTAGATTAAAGATCAAACCCACTTAATAATGATAATAACAAGATAAAATTAATATAAATGCATAACTGTAATATTATATAATTAATTTGATTCAAATGTTTAATTTATTAACAAAGTTACTTGTGTCCTAACTGGGGTTTGTGAGGGAACTGCAGATGGTTTGTTAGTTGATGAAAAGCTAATAATTAATTAAATCATAAAAATATAACAATTTTAATAAGTAATTTAATAATCAAATTAAAGCACTTACTAAAAAAGATACATTTTATTTTATTTACCTGCATGTCATGTGACCATTAACCGACATCAGAGAACAGTAAACATGCAAATGTGTTGTTAAATTATTGAAATATTAACTTAAAATCTCAGGGGTACCTCAAGTAAATATTTTATCTCAAATATGGGTTTGGCTGACCAAAAAGTTTGGGAGAAAGGAAAGAAATAAAAGCTCTTCGCGAAGTTGTGACCATTAATGCCATCGCACCTTCTCTCTGGCCTTCTCCTTGGATTGTTCATCCATCCAGCTCAGTTCTTCCAATGTTTCCACATAAGCTTCCTGAATCTTTTTGATCAGTTCACCCACCTGAACAACAGCGGAGAGACACATTTCAAGCCGAAATAGCTATTTGCCTATTGGTTAAATAGTTGGCATATCATGCAATTAATCTGATTAAAATGTTATAATGAATTATTTATTTAAAAAAAAAAAAAAACATTATTTTTTAAATGCATTCAATAAAAATGATAATACAATTATTATTATTAAAAATTATACAATTAAAAACAAATATTATATAATAAATAAATAAAAATAAATAATAAATCAGCTTAAAATCTTAATTGATTAATAGCACTAATTGTTTACTATATAAGGGAATAATAAATTATGTTTTTCAGAAGGCTTATGTCATGTCAGCCGAAAAGGAAAAGTCATTTTTCATAATTTTCATGAAAGATGATGATAATTTTGATTTATTAAAATAAATAAAACTATTTGACTGTCCTAGAAATACTATATAAAGCCACATACATCTATATTCAATGCAGAGTTACAGATTAAAAAGAAACTGAAAAAACTGAGATGACTTACAGTCAAATCACTGAAACCATCATCAGAACAGCCTGAAACAATCCATGTCAATCTGATAATAGCTGATTGTGTAAAGAATTGAAGGAGGATGTTCCTGTTATGTCTAACTGTGTGTTTTTTAGGGCCAAGTTGGTCTTTTTGTCTTACCATGCGTTTGCTGTTTCCAGAGAAGGTTTCCCGGACGTACAGGGCCCCGACGGCGTTCTCCATGTTGCCCTGGACGTAACGGACACAGTCTCTCCACCTCGCCTCCTCTACTGTAGTGCCATGCAAAGCCTGAGTGAGCACACACACAATATGCAATAAAGAAAAATGGGACCAAAACAAGGTTGAGAACACCCTGTAGACTATAATGTACATCCAGCTGGTTGTTATCGCAGAATAAAACCAAACAGAGTCATCAGGACCCTGGCATGAAGTGGAGGGGTCTTGCATCACCCCGAAGGGGTTTGTTTTATGATAACAACCAGCTGGATGTACATTATCCCACTTATAACATGGCTACTTCCCAAATAACACCTGTCTACACCGGATGCGATGGTTGAGCTTGAGGCTGTCTACACTGGACACGACAAAGTGACCGTTACAAATCCATTTGTTCTTCATGTCAGAAGCGCGAGTGCTCAGAAATAAAACAGGGCATCAGTTTACAGTCGGAGATTTATAGTGCCGCCCCGTATCCAGTGTAGACAGCATCACTGTTTATAATGGATTCTATTTGCTTTTGTCCCGTCTCGCCGCTCGTGACATGGTGTAAGTAAATAATTGGACACAAAAAATAGATTTTTGTTGAAATATTTCATTAGCTCACTAAACACAAAGCTTCCATCAAGAAAATAGTAGCTAACAGACGACTGAACAAGTTCAAACTAGACAAACATTTAAGGGATAAAATCCAGTCATACCACTTATTACACAGCTTTTCACCATATAAATAATTATGGGGATGAGAGATAGTGATCTGAGATGAAACTGTTATGAAATTACCTGTTTAACAAAACAATCATCCCGGCAAGAAGATGAACACAGCAACAATATTTCAGTACTACTAATATACTGAAGTCCTCCAATTTCTGTTGCTTTTGACGAAGGTTGTTATCGGGGAATAACACACCTTGGAATGTTGTGACTGACCAATCAGAATCAAGTATTTCAGAGAGCCATTTAATAAACATAAATATAACCTATAGAGGGCACAAGTGCCTGTCCCCTTTTTTCCATTTATTTATCCCATATACATATTTAAAAAGTCTTTGTTAAAGTGTTATATGCCACGAACCAAGCCAATCAGCAACGAGGTGAATCACAACACTACAAACTTTTATTTGACGCAAAAAAGTAATTAAAAACAATGGAGAAAAATAAAACAACTCATTTACAAATGTTGATTATATATATAAAAACAATATATTTTAATTTTTTCGCAAAATATACACATATATACAAATATTTAACTTTTTTGAGAGCACAGGGAGACGGACTCGATTACGTCATATGCAGTGCTTCATGGGAGTGGGCGGAGCTAACGTGCTAATTTGGCGCGTTTCGATTGTGGCGACTCTCTGATTGGTGGAATTATCTGTACAGCATCATGGGTAATGTAGTTTTTCACCAGGAGACAGGATTAATTTGGCTGACGACTTTAGCATAAGCAAATACCGTCGATTATTAACCAATTTCCCTATGGATTATTCCCTATTTCCCTTTCTCTTTTGGACTGAAACAGTAGCAGATCACCAAAAACTGAGTTTTAAAGGCAGTTAAATGCCATGAGAGCTCTCCTCTGTATGTGTTTGTTCAGAGTGCGACTGACCTTTCTGTAGTGCGCTCTCACGTCTTTGAAGCGACGGCTCATACTGCTGACCCTCTCCATGATGAGCATCCATGCCAGATAGTTCTGCAGAGTCCTGCGGAGATCACAAATGTGCAGCACAACACTATGCAACATGCATCTTGACATTTCCATTTAACATTCACATTTACATACTATAATAGCTTAAATGCAATGTAAATCGCTTTTGATTAAAGCATCTGCCAGATGCATAAATGTATATTAATAGTGTAGAGAAATTCTAAATGAGATCTCCTTAATAATTACATTGTGTCTCCTAGACGTGTCTCCATCTCTGAAACCACTGAACCAATATTTATGTCTTCTGGATGACCATAATTGACATGACAATGAAGATTTAACATTTTCATGTGTCAAACAGCTAAGAACATCACCTGTGACTGTGCTTGGAAAGAACGTCCCGGAGCTTCTCCAGGTAAGGTGAGCAGTACACAACAATGGGTTCTTCGGGTTGCACCGCAACTGACACGCTGGACATGATACCCTGGATGTAGCGCGTCCAATTAAAGCCCTGATATTTCATAAAGAGAAACAAAAGAAGCATGTGCGCTCTGTTGAGAAAAACACAATCTTATATCAACGGTGACTGAGCATCATTTGGAGAAGCATTCAAATAATAATAAATATAACTATAACTATTGACCAAATTATTACATTTATATTCTGGCTGCTGAAGATTGGTGGGAAATCATGACATTATTTAAAATTATTTTGTTCTATTAACACCCATAGTTTCACTTTAAGTTTATACACTACTGTTCAAAAGTTTGGGGTCAGTACGATTTTTTTTAAGAAATTATTTTTTTATTCAACAAGGATGCATCAAATTGATAAAAAGTGACAGTAAAGACATTTATAATGTTAATGATTTGAGCACGAACTTATATTAGAATGATTTCTGAAGGATCATGTGACACCGAAGACTGGAGTAATGATGCTGAAAATTCAGCTTTGCATCACAGGAATAAATTAAATTTTAAAGTATATTCAAATAGAAAACAGTTATTTTAAATTGTAATAATATTTCACAATATTACTGATTTTACTGTACTTTTGATCAAATAATGCAGCCTTGGTGAGCAGAAGAAACTTCTTTTTTTACCAGCTTTTTCTGGTGCAGTTTTCAGTGACTACAATAAAGACGGAGGGGGCTCTAGTGTAAAAGTAAAAAAAAATACCCTTCCATCGAAAAACTCTTGCTTTTCTGCACTTACATTGAGGTTGAAAGCTTGCTGCACTTCTCTCAGTGTCATTTTGTTGTAAAGCACGGTGATGTCATTGCGTTCTTCTGCAGGTGAGGTAGCCTGTTGAAGCACAGGGCAGAAAACAGTCATCGCTCACATGATTCATGCATGACATTTACAACATCAGAACGCTTTTGGGTAACTTCACGCATGTTATTTTTTGGTTGTTGTGTTTTACCGTCTCCAGTTGAACTCACGTTAGCGATGTCTGTCTCCAGCTCCAACACTTGAGTCATGTCCTCCCACACGCGCTCTTCATCCTGGGTCAAGTTCCTGTCTTCTCGTGCGATCCTAGCCATGGAAACCATGAACTCCAGGTAGGCCTCGCGCACCTGCCCACAAAAATACATGACGGGAGCTGCTGATTCATGTAATTACAACAAAAGCATCGAGGGAGAGAATGCCTCTCCCAAAATGACACAACGTACCTTCTTATAATTCCCATCGCTGAGGTAATAATCTCTTGAAGGCATTCCTAGTGCTGGTTGGTCAACCTGTGCAATCAGTAAGATGTAGTTTAATGACAAAATCGTTTGTTATGAAAAGGCATGGTAACACTTTAGTATACGGAACACATATAAACTATTAACTATGACTTTTTCCTCAATAAACTCTTAATTTGCTACTTTAGTAAGGTAGTTGTTAAGTTTAGGTATTGGGTAGGATTAGGCAGAATAAAGCATTAATATGTGCTTAATAAGTACTAATATATAGCCAATATTCTAGTAATATGCATGCTAATAAGCAACTAGTTAAAAGACCCTAAAATAAAGTGTTACCAAAACCATTTACATCGTTCTGGTTGGGTGCAGCATGCATGAGATCATCCGTTTATAATTAGACCAGCATAAAATCACACACTCTGTTTTATTATCTCATGCTCCAAATGGCATTTTAATCAGGGTGTATTATGTAAAATAAATTTTAATTAGCCACTGTGTGCTTTCAAAGGTGAAGCGCCACTAAAACAACCAATCAAACTGACAACTCATGCAAGTACTAAGGTGATACTATGGTACAATGAGAGCATCATATGGCAATACCATGCTACTTTAATATACACTTTGATGCTGAATGATTACCATATTTATATGTACCATATCTTTAAATATATATCCAAAAACATGGTTTTGCATATAGGTACCATAGTTTGCACCATCATACGCGTCCAAAAGGCTAAGGTATTACCATATTCATGTCTAAAATCTGTATTACTTTAAAGAATACAATGGTACTACCATCATACATGTCCAAAAACATAGTACCATAATATTGCATAACTGTAAATTACTCAGTATGTTCAACAACTTACATGGATAATGTAGCGGCTGGAGTCGCGATCATCTGGCCACACAAACATCTCAAGCACGGCCTTCTTATTGTAACGCGCGTTCAGAACAGCCAGTGTGTCCTCCAGGCTCCACGCTTGCTCTGCAAGATCGAAGTTTTAAGGCTTTTAGGCCATGTCTGTTCACTTTGTCTACATAATTACATAAGTGTGCTCCCCAAATAAATTTTGCACAGATGTGTGTTTATTATGTTTAGTTCTTACTCTATTATCAGCGGTTTTCAACCTGTGAGAATGGTGCTGTGTTTATGACATTTTAGAAATATGGAAAAATACATGTTCTCAAATGCAGTCATTGGTGTGCATAACTTGTGTTTACATATTTTTGACAAGTGCATTTCAGATCACAGCAGTAGTTCATGCACAGCTTTGTTTTCAAAGGTGATGTTGCGCAGCATTCCCCACCCCTCCTTGCAGCTGCTATCTGATTGGTTGCATACTTTAAGGCCACACCCACCTCCACAACCCAAGACCATAATTCGGCATAACAACTGGAGCCGATGGATTCATTCAGTGAAGGATTCTTCAGGCTGATCCAAACAACTCTTTTCAATTGATTCATAAGAATCAACTCATTTGTTCGGACTACACAGAGCGAGCTCTTAATGCATTATAGTCCTTCACGTCTCTTGCGATCTCAGAATTCAGGCCAGCTGATAATACCTAGAATATCAAAATCAACTGCAGGTGGTAGATCCTTCTCCTATTTGGCACCTAAACTATGGAACAATCTTCCTAGCATTGTTCGGGAAGCAGGCACACTCTGTCAGTTTAAATCTAGACTAAAAACGCATCTCTTTAACCTGGCATACACATAACACATTATCAATTTATATTTTCAAATCCGTTACAGGATTATTAGGCTGCATAAATTAGGTCAGCTGGAACCGGGAACACTTCCTATAACACCAGATGTACTCGTTACATCAGAAGAAGAATGGCATCTACGCTAATATTAGTCTTTCTGTTTATCCCGAGGTTTACCATAGTCAACCGGATCCGGGCCGTATCCAGGTGAGATTGAGGACCTGCGCCTTGACATGACCACAACGCACCCCTGAAGTATCAGTCGAGATTGAGTCGAGATTGAAGGCCTCATCAACATGACAACCAGTGGCGCAGCTCCACAACAACCGTCCATACCGGCGTGATGAATACGATTCTCAACTGGATTGAACTGGAATAAATATTTTGAATGTTGCGATCCTATCGGGCTTATGATAGCTACCTGAATCGTAACAAAGCACTGTTCGCCAGAGGAGAACTGGACCCCCGACTAAGCCTGGTTTCTCCCAAGATTTTTTTCTCCATGGTTTTCTGCCACCTGATGTCACCTGTTGGAGTTTGGGTTCCTTGCCGCTGTCGCCTTTGGCTTGCTTAGTTGGGGACACTTGACATTTGACATTCAACAGTGCTTTGCATCTGCCTGCATTGACACCATTTTCTTTAAGAGCTGCTGTGCAGCCAAAATTATATACCAGTTATCACTGTAAAGCTGCTTTGACACAATCTGCATTGTAAAAAGCGCTATATAAATAAAGGTGACTTGACTTGATCTATGGCTGGGACTGGCAAACATCAGCCTGAAGAATCCTTCACTGAATAAATCCATCAGAATGGCAGCTGAATCAAGAAATGATTGCATCAGAGATGTCAATGCATCATTACTTCAATATAGTGATTAGAGCTGGTTCACACAGAACACATTTTGCATTTAATTGCACTGCTTTTTAATTGTAATTTTTTGTTTCTTGCATGTGATTCATCAGTGCATGTTTTCCAAAGAAAAAAAAAATAGTAACATTTAATTTTAGGGTCCAAATCCCAATACCTAAACTTAACTACCTTAATAATCAGTAATTAGGAGTTTATTGAGGCAAAAGTCGTAGATAATAGTAAGAATTGGACCCTAAACTAAAGTGAAACCAAAAATATATTTCACTTTTCATCCAGCTTTCTCATTTGTGGTTTCATTCTCCATTTCGCAATGCAGTTAATTCCCAATGGATACAATCAAGTCCTACATTTTTCTCGTTTCACCTAGAAATGCATCAAACTATAAGTAAAAATAGGTTGCGAACACTGTTCCAATAGCCATAGATGATGCTAAATGAGTGCGCTGCACATCATCACTGGTCAATTAAAAATTCTGGGAAGAAACTATCTTAAACATTTCCCATAAAACCCAGTGTACAAAATTTAGATGGATACTTAGTAGATGGAATAAAACATAATTACAGGTTGGTTTTCCAAAGGCCAGTTATGGTTAAACATCTCCAATAGCATTAATTACCCGCTTTAAAGACACATAATAAGTCTGTCAGCAAAGGCCAGAGTGTGTGTTTGGGTTGATGTCTGCATATATAGATTCTATGTCAGCGATCTTCTTCTATTACGTTTAATTATTCTGCCCTCTCCCAAGGTCTATAACGAGCCACAGTGCCAATCATCACGGCGGGTCACCGTCTCGTCCTCTCACCCTCCTCGACACGGCTCTATCTCACATGACAGATAAGCACTTTTCCATCAGTCTAGCGCCTTATCAACACCCAGCGACAGCACGGCTGAAGCGATTGCATTTATCCCATTTAGATAAGCCCAAGATGCTGCCATTCTCTGTGAAAGTGAATTAGAGACGGCCTGCACTATCTCCAGTACCTGATGTGCCGTTCCAGACCTCAGAGGCCACGGGCCAGTCGCCAATACTGTCAATGAGCCTGAGAAGAGGCTGCGAGTCGCGCTGCTCTATCAGAACTGCAGAGGGAAGCAGAGAGACGAGACAAAGTTGGTTTTGTCCACAAATCGAGCGGAACAGAAACTTAGTAGGTGGCCTGCATTTTCAGTAAAGAATTAAAACCAACCAGTACTGTTTAGTATTATTTATATACTCCTATAGTTTTTATTAATAATAATAATTAAAAAAAATTGTTGCTTTTTTGTTGCTTTTTTTGTTGTTTAGGGCAAACCATGTGCAGATTCGTAAGTCAACACCATTGCTGAGTATTTTCTCTTTAAAGCTGCAGTGATCTATAGACAGTTTCAAAAACGCGGTTTGAAATCGCTGGTGTTTCTGACGTCACAAACTACCTTGTAACCAATCACGTCAATGCGATCGTCAACGAGTGGATCTCAGAGCTAGTGTGAGTGAGTGGAGGCGGGGCTAATTTGCATATTCATAGAACCGCGTATTCTAAATGAGGCAAGGGTTACATGCATAGTGCTTCAACTCATTTCAGTTCTTTAACAACTTTAAGATTTTTTTATTTCAGCTTTATTTCAATTAACAAAAATCATTTTAATAGTTTTAGTTAACTATAATAACCCTGCAACTAATTAGCCTTCAGATCAATTAGAACATTACAATGTTTAAAAACTCATCCCATAAAGCAGTGCTAATAATGTAACAGAATCAAAAGTATAAAATACAATATATTCATTAAAGGCACAATATGTAAGATTTTTGGATTAAAATAGAACAGGGTTATATATTTTGTTGACTTGTGTACTTACATTATCCCAGATGTTTCCAATAATGTTTAAATCCAGAGAAATAAGCAATATTTTATAGAAACCATGGATACACCAAAGACGCTTTAATATATTATGTGTTTTATTAGACAGTTTTATTAACAAAAACTAATTATTGTTATGTAGCTCAACACAGTAAGTCTTATTGTTTAAATCTTGTTTTCTTGATTTACCGCGAGTACCATGTTTTACCCTGGCTAATAGCGATCTAGCTTACTGCAGTGTGCGACAAGTGTCTCATAGCAGTCGCCGAGCGAATGGACAGAGTAGCGAAGACAACACCTCCCATGATTCCACGAAATCAAGGCGTCATCAAGCTACGCCTTTGTTTTGAATAACTGACCTCTAGTGGCGTAAAATTACATATTGTGCCTTTAAGTTTTTTGGAAATATACAAGCACATCGTCATGAAACTGAATCATGTCATGCGATGCTTTATGGGATTGCACACTATACATGTAAAAAACAAATAAAACAACGATTATTGGAGCATGTTTAATACAATTAAAATACTATTTCAGTCTTTCTACTGCAAAATATCATGTTTAATTCAGTGTTTTACACTCCATTTCTCTGTATTTATTTGTGAAATCAGTAATTTCTGAGTGAAAACTGTTTCAAAGTGAATCTTATTTTTATGTGTAGTGGTAAATAGTATACATAGATCACAGTATGTGTTTTAATGTTGTGTACTCACTCTCGTTCATGCATGAGCTGTAGAGCGTTTTGGCTTTCTTGAAGGCCTCTCTGTCCTCCCTAATTTCCATCTCCAGAACTCCTGTGAGATAATGAATCAACACCAACAAGATGAAACTGTTTAAAAGAAATCAACACAAACCCATAACACTCATCGTGATTGTGTGAAGTTGATGTAACCGACCCTTGAGCACAATCTCCAGCTCGTCTCTCAGGATATTGAATACGCTGTGGAGCGAGCTGGTTTCGGGAATGACGTGCCGCTCGATCCAGCCTCCGCATGCGTACTGATAGAAGTTCTGGCACGGCTCCACACTGGGGTCCATGTTCTGGAGCAGTCGGGCCGCTGTATCATTAACAAGAACCAAGAACTAACTTCAGATATTGAATATAAGTTTCGAGATTGTATATAAAAGGAAAGCTTTCAGACATTACCGGCAGTGACACACTGTGGGGTTGTACAGACATTGCTGTCAGCTTTTGATTGATATTTCAGCCCTGTTGTGATGTGGTGAGATGAACAACACAACTGAGGTTAATGTCTGACTCAAACGCTGAGATCATGTGACTTAATCCACTCAAAAGTCCAGCTCTATAGTGAGATTCAGCTTAACAACTGTAACTGGAAAACTGGAATAATTTATTGCAATTTATTTAAATAAATCTATCGTTTGCTCACAAACCAAAAGTTAGGCATGAGAAATACATTTTGTAAACCTGACATTGTGGTTGGTTTCAACTGCTAATAGTGGTGCATATGTGTAGTATATACACTGTATATAATGTGCAATAATATTGTACAGTATATGGAGTGATTATACAGAATTTATGGCAGGGCAAAACCCAAAATAAAATAAAAAACCTTAGATTTAAATGATAAAATCTGCCAAACTTTAATATTTATAACCAGCTTAACAGCATACTTTACCTTTTGAAGAATCATTTATGTTAAAACGCTCTGAAATATAAAAAGAAAATGATCAGAATATAATCAGATGCAAACCATTCCATAGATGCTTTAAGCTAATGTTACATTTTATATATTTTAAATTTATGTGCAAATTTATGAGATATTATATGATAACTCTATAAACTTAATTTATATACACTACCAGTCAAAAGTTTGGAAACGGTAAGATTTTTAATGTTTTTAAAAGAAGTTTCGCCTGCTCACCAAGACTGCATTTATTTAATTAAAAATACAGTAAAAACAGTAATATTGTAAAATATTATTAGAATTTAAAATAACTGTTTTCTCAGTTTTCTAAAGTAATTTATTCCTGTGATTCAAAGCTGAATTTTCAGCATCATTACTCCAGTCTTCAATGTCACATGACCCTTCAGAAATCACTCTAATATGATGATCTTCTGCTCAAGAAACATTTATTGTGTACAATTGTATAAAATATTTGTGTACAATTTTTTTTTTTTTTTTCAGGATTCTTTGATGAATAGACAGTTCAAAAGAACAGCATTTATTTGAAATATAATCTTTTGTAACATTATAAATGTCTACAAATGTCTTGATCTATTTAATGCATCCTTGCTGAATAAAAGTATTAATTTCTTTAAAAGAAAAAAAAAAAATTCTGACCCCAAACTTTTGAACGGTAGTGTATAATGTTAAAAAAGCTTTGTATTTCAGATAAAAATGCTGTTCTTTTGAACTTTCTATTCATCAAGGAATCCTGAAAAAAAAAGAAAAGTTTTCAACATTGATAATAACCATAAATGTTTCTTGTGCAGCAAATCATCATATTAGAATGATTTCTGAAGGATAATGTGACACTGTAGACTGGAGTAATGATGCTGGAAATTCAGCTTTGATCACAGAAATAAATTACTTTATAAAATATATTTAAACAGAAAACAGTTATTTTAAATTGTAATAATATTTCACAATATTACTGTTTTTACTGTATGTTTAATTAAATAAATGCAGCCTTGGCGAGCAGACGAAACTTTTTTAAAAACATTAAAGATCTTACCATTTCCAAACTTTTGACTGGTAGTGTATATAAGTGCTTAAATTGATTAATCGTGATTAATCACATCTAACATAAAAGTTTGTAAATATACATTTAAATATATGTGTGTGTGTGTTTGTATGTATACACATATATTTACAAACTTTTATGTTAGATGTGATTAATCGCGATTAATCAATTTAAGCACTTATATATATAAACTTAAAAAGTATATATAAAATAAGTATGTATGTTATAATATTTATTTATTTAATATATATATTAAATAATATATATATAAAAATTTATTTTAAAAATTATATATATATATACAATTTTTAAATACATTTATATATATATATAATATTTTATTTAATATTATATATATATCAAATAATTATGTGTGTGTGTGTATATATATATATATATAATATTTAATTAATATTAATTTTAATCTTTTATTCATTCTCGTTTTCTAGTAAGTTCTTTAAAGGAAGGTCGCACAGAGAGCAGCCACATGGGCTATAAATAAATGAATGCGGGATATTTCTTACTATATTACAAAGATCGTGAACGTGTTTGATGTCTTTTTTGAGGGTTTTGAATAGCATTCGAAATACTCGTGATTTGCAGCAGAAATCGGACGTGTTTCTCACCTCTCAGAGCTGAAGTGTAGAGCACTATGAGTCCAGCCAGAGCGCAGCTCATCAGAAGAACAATGACAGACAGTCCGATCTCCACCACAGTCCAGCGATGCTTCCTCGGTTTAGTGCTTTTCTCCATGATATCCATTTGGCTCTCTGATTTTCCCATTCTTGGAGCTGTGGAATAGAATATTAAAGTGTTTGTGGTGAGGGCCGAGAGCGCGCGTAATTGCGCATGAACGCGCCTGAGAGCCACAGGTAGAGCATCCGTGCATTCTGTTTTCGACTTTTTCCTCCAAAAAAACAACGATTTTTAATGTGGAAGCCGTGTAGCTACAGAACAAGAGACTTATTAAGAGATTTCACTGAGAATTAGGACTACACGTGATATATTTACACATTTCAAACAATGACCAGAAATACACCTTTTGACGAATTTCAATGACTTTTCCAGTCTTTCTTGGCTATAAATAATTTTATGACGATTACATTCACTAGGATAAATATTAATTTAGAGGTGACATTTTATATATATATTTACTTTGATAATATGATATGATTCCTAAATGAAACGACACATACAGTAGAAAAGATGCGGGTCGGATAATTTATAGCATGATTTAATGCATCGATTGATTGGATTGTGAAAAGTGGGCGTTACACACCAGAATGATGCAAATCGGAATGCGCGTTCACTACAACAATACTACATTTTTGGCTGTTCAATAGGTTGCGCGCATTAAGTGACATCAGCTAAAATGGTGGAGCATGTTTTAATTTGTTTCTCTTCTTTGGAATAACCTGCAATGATGAATCGTTAACAGTAGGACTCAGAATGCTTATTAAGAAAGGAAATTGACTTGAAGACATTAGGCAAGCAAAACATGAGGCAGTTAATGTAGCTGATAAAAAGTTAATGTAGTTGATCTATTAATCGTTATATGATTGCCATAATGCACTCAGAATGAGAAACCGCTTTGTTCTTGTTTAATTTTTAATGATGGCTAGATCCAAGCAAGGGTGTGAGTATGAACCATTCTTGAGGTGGCTTCATCCCCATCATAAAATGTTTGTAATCTGTGGTTTTAGAAATTGAGTTTTTGCTTCATGTCAGCCTCAGCACTTTTTTTGTGTCTTGGAAGCTGGAAAGTGCTGATAAATTTCCTGCAACATTTTTAATTTCCTGACTCATTTGATGTTGGAAGGCAAAACAATAATCATAGAAGACAGGCTCATAGAAATGAGTTTTTTTTCTATTACGTTTTTGTTTCACATTTGTTTTAAAGCTCTCAGCTAGTATGCACAAGGCAAAAGTGCACATTCCTATTAATAAATTCAGACTGAATCATTGTAGAGACTATTTGGCATCAAACTACATGGGAAAAACCATTAGAATCCAGAATGTTTTTTTGTTTTTTGCAAATATTTGATGCTATGAAACGCACATATGTATTCTGAATATATATATCATGTATTTTGTCTGTCTTAAATATCTGCCCATATCAATAAATTGTATTGCCCACATACACCAAACAAAAGTTTAGCTTTTCTGCAGGTCAAAGGTCAATTGCATTTTTAAAGTGCAAATATTCCATTCCAAAATGACATAAAAACTGCACTTTTAGTAGTGATATACTGTTTAAAATAGTTTTAAATAAAGTGTAGCATGTTTAGCTGTCATGCGTGCAATTTGCATTTATCATAGGAAGCACTTATAAGTACAGCTCATCTGCATGTATGCATTAAGAAAATTAGCTGTTTCTTTTTCTTAGAGAGTAAATTATGGCTTATGGCTAAAGAGTCACATGCAGCAGTGCCTTAAATCAAACAATCTAGTCAAGAAAAACCAGAAAGCAGCACAGAAAAGAATCTGCATTACTCTAAACAATGACTCAATAATTGATGTGCAAAATCAATGAAGCGTTAATTAAAGTCCTTTTGCATTACCTCAGCACAAAACTCCACCTGTAAACTACAGAAAAACTATTCCATTCAGTTCCAACACAAAACACCCTCATACTGAAGAATGTGAAGCTTCCGTACCTCTCTGATGATGGAGTCCTTGTTGGCCCTGTTAGGACGCCTTTCAATTTCCCAAACACCCCTTCTGAGTTCGCACCCAGAGCTGGTGTGTGGTGAAATGAAGCAGCGTCCGACAGCTGGGTGTCGGAGAAGCTGTCTGTTCTGATGTTCCTCTGACTGAGTGACTGAGTGAGTGAGTGAGTGAGGAAAATGCAGAACAGGGGAAGAGAGAGGGAGGGATGTAAAGGAGGAGGGGCGATCGAGGGACACTGTTTGTGCCTGATGATGGTCGTTTTGAGGAGAAATCAAGAGGGGCTTCAGAGGAGGGTCAGTGGTGGGAAAATATATATATATATATATATATATATATATATATATATGTGTTTGTCCATTTTTTTTGTGTCCAAAGCCCTTAATAATAATAAAAAAACAAAGATATGACATCCAAAGTATGTAAGGTAGTACAACTAGATCTCTTTTATTGAATCCAAAAGGTTTTAATTATATTTTGCTACATATAAAGGTATTTTTAAGATTTTGAAGTGTCAAAAGGTCATTCATATATACATGTAATAAATGTATATATTTTTTATTCTGGCATGATTTTATAACATCATATATCAACATAGTGCAAAATGCTATTAAAATTATGTGCAGAAGTCGTTGCTTTGTTATAAGAAAGAATGTCTGGAAAAATGAATTTTATTGATGTCATTCAGAGTAACCGATATAAAGGGACCATTTTGGATCAAGTCATGCGGTCAGTATCATGTGACAGGATGTGACATCATTTAGACACCTGCAAAAGACCACACGGTCATGAAGAAAAGTAACTAACTCTCTCTTAACTATTTGAAAAATTCATGTTTTCATTTGCTCATAAGCATGTCCTGAAACATCAGGTCATTCGGCACTGCCGCTATAAAACATGGAAAATGTTGTAATTTTTAAAAAACTTGTGCTAAATATAAAATGTTTGATTATCTTTTTGCTAGCTAGCTATCAAGCTAACTAGCAAGCTAGTTAGATATCAGCCTGTTAGCATTGTCATTCGGTATAACTAAAAGTGTCATTCGGTAAAACCGAAATTTTGGTTAAACTGAATGACTTTTTGGTGACAAATTCGGTCTATAAACACTGATCACAGACATAAAGATACAGTGTGTAAATATAGAGATGTAAGTATGTAGATAGAAATGGCTCATTCTAAGGTAATAAAAACATAACGGCTCATTATGTAAGGTCTTTATACACCACTGAAAACATAGTTATGTATATTATATTGCATTTCTGTCAATAGATCTTCCTAAAATTGGAAAAACACACTGCACCTTTAATTTCACCAAGCTGATTGCTCACTAAAAAAACTCACAGTCATCATGTTTTCAGGCCAATTCGAGTTTAATTTTGATGTGACATAAAGCAGTGACAGGCGGGATTTATCGCACAAGCCAATCATATTTAATCAGAACCAATCATATCCAATCATAGCACGATGGAGGCATGGCCTCCTCTCACGTGACTTTCCCCCATTCATTCTCAATTACCCCCCAATAAACCTACTGCATGCTTTAGGGGGTCTGTTAAAAGTCAATGGGCTCAGGGGAGGCAAGCCTCTTGCTGTGACTTCACCTGCGGGTGTCACTGTTGGACACTGTTACATTATAAAAACAAGTGACTTTTACACTTTTTAATGTCACATTTTGTAATATTTGCGTTTTTTTTAATTTTTGTAATATTGATATGTATATATATATATATATATAGTTACTCTTCAGTTATGAGTGTTAGTAATACATTGTTAATAGTATTACAGTAAAGCAGAATAAAATAATCCCAAAGCTCTTATTTATTAGCCATCTTTATTTCACCTCACAGCGCCTGTTAAACAGAGGTAGTCCAAATTTGGAAGAGCAGGTTAATGTCCACTGGCCTCTCATTATTCATAGGCCAGGTGGACTGAAGATCGCAGCGCAGTTGGGGAGCTGGCAGGAACTGACATCAGCTTGGCGGGGAAGTGAGCTTCACTCCCACCGGTGTCAGATTGAAATGGCATGGTGCCCATACTCATTACCAGCCTGATTAACCACTGTAATTAGCTGATATTAGAGAAAGCGAGAGCCACCGGTGGCGGCGATCAGCACTGGTGCAGAACTGCCCAGCTGTCCATATCAGTTAGCCCATCATAACACAAGTCGAGGGATAAATGCTAGAGACCAGAATAGAATGAGAACAACCTTTAGCTCACAATAGGGAACATGGGTGAATGGCTGCTAATTACCGCCGTCCATTAAAGATGATGAACTTCTGCAGGGTGATCTCTCCTCAGGTTTAGACATAGAAACAAGATGTGTGCTCAGTTCTGCAAAATTATTATTATTATTTCCAAATGTATTCAGTTTAGTGCTGCCTGCTAAAGTAAGCATATTACTTAAGGTTAGTGATCTGAACAAACCCCTAACCCTAATAAAAGCAATAAAAAAATATAGGGGTTCAAGGCTTTAGGGCCTTTAAGCACATGCGTAAAAAGGTATAATGTTTTAATTAGCAAGCCTGTAACCATCTCGATCATAGATGGAAAAGAACATTTACAGCCAATACAGGCAATATACCGTAGGAAATATATGGTTAAAGTTTTTAACAGTTATCGAGGTTGAGCCAGAAACCTAGGACTAGTTCGCCAAAGTTGGTTTTTGTCCTAGAGGCAAAGGTGCTCAGAATGAGGAGTTCTACCATGTGGTAGGAATGTCGTGGGTGAAAAACGCGATTTCTTTTGAATTTCTCACAGTCAACCAGCCCCAGAGAGTTTAGTTTCGAACGGCCTCCATTAAACTTGTCTGATAGCTGCTCGAAATTCATTGGCCAATGGCGGACATGTTTTTTGAGATACATCAATGTCCTCGTAGACAATCGTGGCACGCTGGACAAAGACACTGCATGCCAATTTTCGAGTCATTCAGACTAACAGTGAAGTAGTTTTAGCCATTTTCATGTTTTTTCTGTTATAGCGCTGCCAAGTGGCCAGTCGTCACGTCCTTTTTCACATGACCACAGAATTAACTCTTACAGCTGAGTTTGGTGAAAATATCACATTCCGTTCAGGAGTTATAGCCATTTTAGTAAAAATTTTTGGTGGTCCTTAGGGACCGTAAATCAAATAATTCTCTTTTTTTTTTTTTATAATTATTGACAATCAGACTCCAGAGAATCTTGCTGCACTGGTTTGGTTCCGATTGGGCCAAAAACTAAGGACTTTTTCAAAAAAGTAAGCATTTCAAAAAATCCAAAATAGCCAAAAATTTCACCAAAATTTTAAGAGTTATGAGCGATTTTCTACTTTTCACCGCTGTAGCGCCCCCGTCAGGCCAATCGGGGCGAGCCTTGGGGCACATTCAAGCTCAAATCGGTGTGCAACTTTTTGTTACGGTTTCCAGGTTGAAGAATATGTTTCCTGGAAATGGTATGCAACGGGGTTTGAGATACATTTTCTCTTGTTTGGTGGGTGTGTCAAAAATGTCCAATCAGCAGCAACATGTATATAAACCATGCGGTATTAAAGAGACAGCTCGCACAATGGGTCCAAGTAAAGTCATTTACAAATGTCTCCGCTGCAGCTCAGTATACGCAAGGGCAATGACTGTAACATCGAGCGTATCTTGCAGTATTAAACATGTATTTATACCGATTTCATCAGGCTCCAAAAAGAACACAAAGAATGGCCTTCTCAGCTGCCATAGTGTCAACTCTTGCGTCATCAGAACAGGGTGTTCAACGCACCACCGTTTAAAAAATCATTTTGCACCGTTTTGTCAGGGCTGAACGCAGCCTTGGTGATGATGTAGATGTGTTTGAACCTCTAAAAATATGGACAGAAATATGGTACAGAATTTACCCACTTCACCTTTAAAATCAATGTGAATTACCATTCACAATATGATGCATTTTTTAAATGAAACAACACATTTAGTAGGAAAAAAAGTGGGATGGGACTTGAATTAATGCATCGATTGATTGGATTGTGAAAAGTGGGCATTACACACCAGAATAGTGCAAATCTGAACATGAGTTCGCTACAACTCCTTAAATAATATTAAAACAATAAAAACCATAAAATTATTCATTTTAAACAGTTCGAATCAACATGTCACAGTAAAAAAACAAAACTATTTTATATGTATTATTGTAATATTTAACAACAGAACTCATAAAAGAACAAGTATTACACAGAGAACCAAATATCATTGCAATAAATATTAGTTCATCAGCAGAAACCTCATTTAAATAATGGGCTTTTAGCAAATATCAGCTAAGCTGCTCTTTTAAGATACGAGTTCCGCCTTAACAGCTTAATTAAAAAGCTTTCAAAGCTTGTTTTTTTCTATGTTCCTAATCATTGAGACAGTGAAGTATTTACCTGAGCGAACTCAATCCCCGGTCTTACACAGCATGGCAAATAAATCTCTAATGACTGAATTTGTTCTCCCTGCACTGGTACACAATTAGACACGTTTTGCCAAGAAGAGCCGAGTCCTCAGTCTGCCTCCAGGTGCCTGAGCATTCAAATGACAAGCCATGAAGCCAGTAATAAGTGCAAGCAGACATCTGAGACCAAGAGCATTCATCTTTGCTTCGTGTCACATTAGAGGCCGCAGGTCCACGTATCAGCTAGAACTGAGGTAGAAGCACGACTTCACATTAAAGCCTATATGCAGAAGAGGTTTTATTTAATAAGAGAGTTCAGTGTGCTACATAAGATTAAAGGCGGACGATACAGCTTGGAAAATCTGCTGAATTTACGTTTAATAAGCATGCATCTTGGTTCCAGGAAATCAGTGCTGCGGAGCAGCATGTATTAATGTCAACACTCAGGCAAATGCTCTTTAAATGGCGACAATCAAAGTGGATTTTGACATTTTCCAGAGAAAATGTGAGTGATGCGTGATTGGAAAACTCATGAGCATCTAGGATGTTATGAGGGGTTGCCGGGCCATTGCTATTTGGTTGCTAGGGTGTTGTGGATGGTTGCTAGGTGATTATGTAATATGGCTTCATTTTAACTTTAAGGAGTTTTCATGCATTTTATCATCTGCCAGGTGAAAAATAAAAAGTCTGATTGCTTAGAAAAGTAAATGTAGAGCTCTTCTCATGATTTGAGATGTCATTCATGTAGCTAACCTCTAACATTAAGTATTAAACTAGCACATAACTTGTCTGAATGAATGTTATATCAAACAGTTTGCCTGACATTTTGCACATTATGCTATTTTAACTCAACAAACCTTGAGTGTGAGTGTGTATAGGACCTAAAACTAACTTTTTTGCACACCTGCCGATGGCCAGTGACTTAAAGGGATAGTTCACCCAAAAAATGAAAATTTTGTCATCACTTACCCTCAAGTTGTTCTAAATCTGTGTGGGTTTCTTTCTTCTGAACACAAAAGAAGATATTTTGAAGAATGTTGGTAACCAGACAGTAGACGGGCCCCACTGACTTCCATAGCATTTTTTTTTTCCTAATATGGAAAAAAATGGCATTGGCTACGTCAACTGTTTGATTACCAATATTCTTTAAAATATCTTCTTTTGTGTTCAACAGAACAAAGAAACTCATACAGGTTTGTAACAATTTGAGGCTGAGTAAGTGATGACAATATTCATTTTTTGGGTGAACTATCCCTTTAAGAATATTTACTGGCCACAAAATTTTTTTACCAGCCATGAAACATAGATTAATCCTTATTAAAGTTCCAAAAGTTATTCCATCTAGAGCAGAGTGATTTTTCTTTGTCTTTTGTTCTTCAATTAACATTAAAATCACAGCAGCAGGAATATTAGGCTGCTGTCACTTTAAGACATAATGCACGGATCCAATATACTGATACACATGTGTTTTCTTTCTCAACTGTTTACGTTCACTTAAGACATAACTGACTATGTTTACGAGGATACTTGCCAAGATAATCATTTTGACATATCTATTTTGAATATATCTGTTAAAGAGCAAAAACATGAAAGAGAACTCAATTCAGTATTCACGCGCTGTCTGAGACGTGGATTTCTGGGTGCTCGCTTCAGGTGTTTGCTCACAGAAAACTTCGCACACAGCGCGCGAGTAATGAATTGAGTTCCCTTTTGGGTCTTCCTGTGCTGAACATGTTCATGTTCTCACAATATTGCATTGTTAGAAGAATTCATAAAAATGTTACCAGCCAACTTGCGATTTTTACTCGCACTTGTGTTTGGCGAGTGTTAATTTTAGATGTATATATATTTGTATCACCTTTTTTGCTTTGTTTTAGTAACTGCTTCAATTATGTATTAAATGTAAAAAATTAAAATGAATACATGTATTGATAAATAGACATTGGCAAACAATTTCACAATAAGATAGAAAGACACCATACACTAAACTGGATTTAGATAAAAAAAATAAAAAAAAACGTATTATACTATACTGCATGAATTCCTTCAAAGTTTGTTTCACATAAGCAAATGCATTTCCGTATTACGTGAATATATGCACAATCGTGTCCAATTAACATAACAAATCAATACGACTTACTATGATGGCTTGAGTTAAAGATAAGGAATTGCATGCTGGTGTTGAGCGACACGAATGCTGAAGACGTCTATCTTTTGTGCAAGCAGCTCTTGGCAGATTCATGTGCCTTGGTCATGGTGTGGTGACCTGCTCTCCATCACACACTCATTCCATTCCTGACTGACTGCTATGTTCCCTTCAGGAGATTTACTGCTCAAATTTAACTCATCCGACAAGGAACAGAAGGTGCAAAACAAGGAGATGGCAAGAGGCCATCAGTCACAGTACACCCTGTAATCAGAATGTAACTTTTTGTTCGGCCAATTAGTTAATGAATAACCTAGAATTAAACTAGCCGTGGTCTTAAATCTAATCCTATTGGTTAAGCTCTGTAAGCTAAGCGGTCAAAATACTGTGAAGAACAAGAATCAAATAAAAATGGACCTTTCTTACTTTCCTAATTCATATTCTTGGTCAGATTGTAGATTGGTATTTCAATAAAATTATTTCAATAAAAAAAAGTTTGACTTTGTAATGTTTCATCAGAATTGATTAACTTTTTTGGCTGACATCATCAAATTGTCTTATTTTTCAGCTCTTTCAACCACCTGTTACCTAAAAAGCAATCAAAATAAAATTATGAATGAATTATTTTTCTTGTTGTCGCTTCATATTTAGAACCTTTTAGGGGTTCCCATCATGGGATAATTTTATGGATTTAGTTTTAATTCTGTCATGACAATTTTGTCATGAGTGTTTGACAATGCTGATATGTTTGGTCTTGGTGGAATAGATCTGTTAGGCTGCTGTTGGTTATTGTTATTGCTTCTGCTGCTGCTGTTATTACTGCTGCTGTTATTACTGCTGCTGTTGGTTATTGCTGCTGTTATTGCTGCTGCTGCTGTTTTTGCTGCTGCTGTTATTGCTACTGCTGTTGTTGTTGCTGCTGCTGTTGCTTATTGCTGCTGATGATGCTTATTGCTGCTGCTGATGTTGTTATTGCTGCTGCTGCTGCTGTTGGTTATTGCTGCTGCTGTTGTATTGCTGCTGTTGTTGTTGTTATTGCTGCTGCTGTTCCTTATTGCTGCAGCTGTTGGTTATTGTTGCTGCTGCTGATGCTTATTGCTGCTGCTGATGCTTATTGCTGCTGCTGTTCCTTATTGCTGCAGCTGTTGGTTATTGTTGCTGCTGTTGTTATTGCTGCTGATGATGATGTTGTTATTGCTGCTGCTGTTCCTTATTGCTGCAGCTGTTGGTTATTGCTGCTGCTGTTCCTTATTGCTGCAGCTGTTGGTTATTGTTGCTGCTGCTGATGCTTATTGCTGCTGCTGTTCCTTATTGCTGCAGCTGTTGGTTATTGTTGCTGCTGTTGTTATTGCTGCTGCTGATGATGTTGTTATTGCTGCTGCTGTTCCTTATTGCTGCAGCTGTTGGTTATTGCTGCTGCTGTTCCTTATTGCTGCAGCTGTTGGTTATTGCTGCTGCTGTTCCTTATTGCTGCTGCTGTTCCTTATTGCTGCAGCTGTTGGTTATTGTTGCTGCTGCTGATGCTTATTGCTGCTGCTGTTCCTTATTGCTGCAGCTGTTGGTTATTGTTGCTGCTGTTGTTATTGCTGCTGCTGATGATGATGTTGTTATTGCTGCTGCTGTTCCTTATTGCTGCAGCTGTTGGTTATTGCTGCTGCTGTTCCTTATTGCTGCTGCTGTTGCTTATTGCTGCTGCTGTTCCTTATTGCTGCAGCTGTTGGTTATTGCTGCTGCTGTTCCTTATTGCTGCTGCTGTTTCTTATTGCTGCTGCTGATGCTTATTGCTGCTGCTGATGCTTATTGCTGCTACTGTTGCTTATTGCTGCTGCTGTTCCTTATTGCTGCAGCTGTTGGTTATTGTTGCTGCTGTTCCTTATTGCTGCTGATGATGTTGTTATTGCTGCTGCTGTTCCTTATTGCTGCAGCTGTTGGTTATTGTTGCTGCTGTTGGTTATTGCTGCTGCTGTTCCTTATTGCTGCAGCTGTTGGTTATTGCTGCTGCTGATGATGATGTTGTTATTGTTGCTGCTGTTCCTCATTGCTGCTGCTGCTGTTGTTATTGCTGCAGCTGTCAGTTATTGTTGCTGCTGCTGTTGTTATTGCTGCAGCTGTTGGTTGTTGCTGCTGCTGATGATGTTGTTATTGCTGCTGCTGTTGCTTATTGTTGATGCTGTTCCTTATTACTGCAGCTGTTGGTTATTGCTGCTGCTGCTGATGTTGTTATTGCTGCTGCTGTTGCTTATTGTTGATGCTGTTCCTTATTACTGCAGCTGTTGGTTATTGCTGCTGCTGCTGCTGATGTTGTTATTGCTGCTGCTGCTGCTGTTGCTTATTGCTGCAGTGGTTGGTTATTGCTGCTGCTGATGTTGTTATTGCTGCTGCTGCTGCTGTTGCTTATTGCTGCAGCTGTTGGTTATTGCTGCTGCTGTTCCTTATTGCTGCTGCTGTTTCTTATTGCTGCTGCTGCTGCTGTTGCTTATTGCTGCAGCGGTTGGTTATTGCTGCTGCTGCTGCTGCTGATGTTGTTATTGCTGCTGCTGCTGCTGTTGCTTATTGCTGCAGCTGTTGGTTATTGCTGCTGCTGCTGTTGTTATTACTGCAGCTGTTGCTTATTGCTGCAGCTGTTAGTTATTGCTGCTGCTGCTGTTGTTATTGCTGCAGCTGTTGGTTATTGCTGCTGCTGCTGCTGTTGTTATTGCTGCAGCTGTTGCTTATTGCTGCAGCTGCTGCTGTTGGTTATTGCTGCTGCTGCAGAGCAAGTACAGGATTTGCTACTGACAATACATACACAACACACTGCTGTGAGCAAGTAAGACATTCTGCTGCTCTACAATATAGCATACATGAATTACCTGTATGAGATCTATACAGGTGGAGCTGGGGAAGGTTTCTGAAAGCGTGCTGCACTGCTACAGCAAATTCTGACCAAGTACTTTAAGGTTTAGCAGCGAGTTCATTAGCTACTGAAACAGCTGGAACCAATTAGCTGTGCCCTCTTGAGAATGATATGATTGCAAGCAGATTGAGTTAAAGACATATCAGCCTGTGCCATCTAGAGTTTCATGAGAGAACTTTGTATTTAATTCCTTTTGTTTTAATTCTAATGAAATTTTATGAGTTAAACAGCATACTTTATAACTAGAAAAAAAATGAAATAAGCCATTAAACATGAAAGTACTACGCAATCATTTAAGACATTTCTCCTTATATAGAACCTTTGTGGCATAAAGCGTTCTTTAAAACTGAGTCAAGAACCATAAGGTTCTATACAGGAACCTTTTTTCTAAGAGTGTAGTAATATACCACAGAACATTTCTCTCAGAAGGGTTTTGCCATTTAACAGACTCTTTCTGATCCAAAGTGACTCCAAATCTCCTAGTACAACAAAGTGCTTTGCTCAAGGTTTCAGGGTCTAAACCCACAACATTCAGGTTATTAGCCAGGATCTTTAACCACTAAGCTGCACTTCCCAAAAGTGCCTTGCAGTAGCACTTTTAATCACATGCACAACAAAATAATTATGCTGTACTTTAGGCGCCCGCTAACCTGTTATTACTGCCCATGTTTCCAAGGCAATGCGAGGAAGTGCATGAATTCCCTTGTGTAGAGGTTGACCCCTCTCCAGAAAATGCATGTTGTGGATTTTTCTTTAGCATCATTACAGCCACTTTACTGTTGTGTTATACTGCACTGAAATTATTTTGATAATGCCAAAACAGCAGTTCATAAAGTGAACCGTTAGACCTTGTTGCCCTGAGCTTGTCATCCAGTGTGTTCTTGCTATATTCAACAGCACTTGGCTCAAGACTTTTTATCTACACGACTAATCCGTCTTATCTTAATAACATCCACCCTCTATCTGGCACATTGCAGAAACAATCGACCCAAAAGTGCTCTTTTATCAGCGCATTCACAGCCTGTTCAATATCAAGATACCTGTTCTATACAGCAACCGCCTCTGCTGATCTTATCGGTTTGACTCGACTTTTTCTCTGTGACAAGTTCACATTTTCATGCTGAATATTCTTATTCTGTTCAAATGTTATGCATTTAAATTTATATTAAACATTTGAGCATGCAGTTAACAGTTGAGATTTAAGCCTGTCATTTATACACAATATAAGCCTACAGAAACCCAGGCATTCACAATGACATTTACTTATTTGTCTAATTTGCCAAATACTGCCCTCTGTTGGAATATCTCAAATACACATGCAAATAACAGACTTTATTTCACATTAGGTTGTGCATTTGATTAGTTCAACTGATATGTTTTCTTAGGCCCAAAATGCTCTGTTTGTTACTGCAACCTATTTCGATCTATTCCACTATTTACATCTTGTCCACATGTTTGTTTTTCTTCCTGCAGTGTGATAAATGATCCCTCATTAATGAGCTATGAAGTATTCAAGCAGCATGCATTAATTGTCCACAGCACAAACTGTGAAGCGAGAAATTATAGGGATGGTTAGAGGTGACCTGACTCCATGACCAGCACCGTTTAACGTTAATGGGATGCAACACAACAGTGCAGTGGTCAGTCTAATGACATTGCACTTGCCTGGACAGCTCTGAACACATTAGATACGTGCTCTGAATATGGAGAGCTAATGCGCCTACACTAGTCTGCACTGCGCTGCAGGGCCACGTCCATATCATTACTGTCCTCACTCTCGGTCACATGCTGTGCTTTGATTACTGCCATTATGTCTGGACAGCACTGAGAGTGAAGCTGAACACTTAAGAATCAAAATACAAGGTGAATAAACTAATGTACAAATAAATATGAAGTAATATATGAGAGATTTTAAGCATACTGGGGTGTTATGCAAAAATGAGTGTAGTATTGCCAATGTTGTAGGTCAAATGTAGGCTCAAATTTTCTTAATTTAAAATTTTTGATAATTTATTTAAATGAATCTCTTATAAAATTATGTACTGATGCTGTCCTTTTACCCCCAAAATGCATTTTAAAAAAAAGATAATAAAAATCATTGAATGTATATACTTTTTCTTTCTTTGTGGCACTTGCAAAATAAAATGACCAGCATTTTTCAAACAGATGAGAAAAAAAATCATTAGATTATTTTTATAATTTATAAAATAAATTATTAACATTTTTAGATAGATAGATAGATAGTTAAGATAGACAGACAGACAAGATAGATAGATAGATAGATAGATAGAGCAATAGACAGACTAGATAGATAGACAGGATAGAGAGACAAACAAGATAAATAGATAGATAGACAGACAAGATAGATAGATAGACAGACAGACAAGATAGATAGATAGAGCAATAGACAGACTAGATAGATAGACAAGATAGAGTAACAAACAAAACAGACAAGATAGATAGATAGACAGACAAGATAGATAGATAGAGCAATAGACAGACTAGATAGATAGACAGGATAGAGAGACAAACAAGATAGACAGACAAGATAGACAGACAAAATAGATAGACAGACAAGATAGATAGATAGATAGATAGAGCAATAGACAGACTAGATAGACAAGATAGAGAGACAAACAAGATAGACAAGATATATAGATAGATAGATAGATAGACAGACTAGATAGATAAACAAGATAGAGAGACAAACAAGATAGAGAGCAATAGACAGACTCGATAGATAGATAGATAGAGCAATAGACAGACTAGATAGACAAGATATATAGATAGATAGATAGATAGATAGACACACAGACTAGATAGATAAACAAGATAGAGAGACAAACAAGATAGATAGATAAACAAGATAGAGAGCAATAGACAGACTCGATAGATAGATAGATAGATAGACAGATAGATAGACAGATAGACAGACAAGATAGATAGATAGACAGACAAGATAGACAGATAGAGCAATAGACAGACAAGATAGATAGATAGACAAGATAGAGAGACAAACAGATAGATAGATAGATAGACAGACAGACTAGATAGATAGAGAGACAAACAAGATAGATAGATAAACAAGATAGAGAGCAATAGACAGACTCGATAGATAGATAGATAGATAGATAGATAGATAGATAGATAGATAGATAGATAGATAGATAGATAGACAGATAGACAGACAAGATAGATAGATAGACAGACTAGATAGATAGACAAGATAGATAGACAGACAGACAGACAGACAGACAGATAGATAGATAGATAGATAGATAGAGAGCAATACACAGACTAGATAGATAGACAAGATAGATAGATAGATAGATAGATAGACAGACAGACAAACAAGATAGATAGATATATGTGCTTGTCCCTTTAAATAAGCCTAGTGGTCACACAGTTGCATTGTGGGAAATGTCCAGAGCCAATCACTGTTCTCCGTGTACTGTTTGAGTTTGACCGTTTAACGCTTGTGGGGGACGAATCTCTTATTCTTTTATTTTAATCATATTTCACACAGGATGGTTAAATAAACTAATATTTAGCTACCAAAGATGTAAACGTATCCGATGTTGTGTGTTTAATTTGTTCCACGTCTGATTCGCGTGCTGGGGGGTTTTTAACCCGTTGCTATGGCGACGCAATGGCCGCTCTCGAGCAGATCGACGCTTTGCGAAAGCAGAACAAAGATTTACTGAAGAAACTCAAGAAACAAACCGAAAAACTGCATCAGCTGACTCTCTCGTGGCCGGATGAGAAAGACAAAAGTACGTTCGTATCCCTTTGAACGATGATGTCTTTTAAGATATGTTCAATACACGACGATGTGTTGTTTACAATTTAAAAGCGTCAGTTTAAAGCGTGTATGGATATCTGTAAATAATATATTTAAATTATTTTGTAATATTTGCCATTTACTAAACACGTCGTGTTTATGTCTATTGTTTATCTGCCTTTTTATTCCTGTCATATATTAAAATGTTTGTGTTAAAATGAGCTGATAAAATGTCTTCGTATCTTTAGATGAACAACTTTCTGAACACTGTGAAGACCCCACATCGGACCAACACAAACCCAAACACAAGCAAAGTTCAGAAGTGACCAACTACAGCACACTTCTGCAAGACACAGACAACAGTCGCTGGAAGGGACGGAGCAGATCTGTGAGACTGATGCTGTCCAAATCTGCTCCTCTCACAGCAGATAGTGACCAGGTGTGTGTACTTCAACATTAAGACATTCACATTTTAAGACTGCTGGGCTGGTCAGCTGATGAAGCCCGGGTCATGCTAGATGGCGCCACGTAACCAGACTACAGCAGAGAGAGGGGGGGAAATGGTTAGTTAATCTAATGGAGATCTGGTGGTTTATATTGATTTACAAAGTGAAAATGTGAAAAAACACCTACGAAGAAAGAAATCCCCACCTTACAGTTTAGCCAGAGTGTTTTCATTTCAAGAGTAGCAGAAGTATATGGTTTTCTGTTTTTTCCTCCCTTTCTTGGGACTGCAGAGAGAGACTGACAGTGCAACGACTGCTGGGCTGGAGGATACTGTATCAGAGAGACACATACAGCCTTTACTGGGCTATGATTGGATAGCAGGTAAGTTATTTGGATAATGTATAAATAATTAGTTTCAAGTTTCAACTCAACAGTTTTCCGTGCAGGTGGTGTTTGGAAACCAGTGAAGGGAATGGTTTGATTTGTTTATAGGCCTACTGGACGCCGAGAGCTCTCTTGCTGATCGTTCGGAGCAGTTCTTCAGCGAACTCCACAGCTTCCGTCAGGTCAACCGAGACGAGTGCGTCCACAACTTGTTATATGGGTTGGTCTCTCTCTGTAAAACTTCAGATTGTGTAATCTGTTAGACAATATGATTACCTGGTAATATGAAAACCCCCTTTGAACATGGCTTTTGTTGCATAATTCTATCTTGTGCTTAATTTTGAGACACACTCCGTGTCAAAAGATGTTTTTTTTTTTGTTTTGTTTTTTTTTTTCCACAGACTTCCATCTGTTGCTGATCTTGATGGCGGAGAGCCGCAGCCGCCTGCAGACACACATCAGTGTAAGAGATCTGCTAAATTTGTGTTTGCATAACATCGCTTTGTTACACCATGAAGGTACCAGAAAACTGAAGTCTTCATTTTCCATTTGGCCTTCGGTCCATAGGCACGTTCTGTTACAGAATAAACAGTCGACTGTTTGCGGTTCCGCTGGACACACAGGCCGCCTGTCCAGTGTGCAAGATGCCCAAATCTGAACACCCTCATACTAAAACAGAGCCTGCTTTAATCAGGTGAATACAGCAAAAAAAGTGCTTGTTATGCAAAGATGCAAAAATGCATAAACAGTTTTGTGTGTGCCCACTTATTCATACGCTGCAGTTAAAAATTTATATTGTTATTCAGCAAGGATGCATTAATTTGATCAAAAGTGACAATAAAGACATTTATAATGTTAAAAAAGATTTCAATATCAAATAAATGCATTTATGAAATAAATGTTCTATACATCAAAGAATCCAGAAAAAATGTCAGTTTCCACAGAAATATGACTGTCTTTAACACTGGTAATACTCAGAAATGTTTCTTGAGCGGCAAATCAGCATATTAGAATGATTTCTGAAGGATCATGTGACACTGAAGACTTACTCCAGTCTTCAGTGTCACATGATCCTTCAGAAATCATGTGAATTATTACCAGTTTCTGATTATGATGCTGAAAATTCAGCTTTGCATCACAGGAATAAATTATATTTTGAAAGTTATTCAAATAAAAAAACAGTTATTTAAAATTGTAATAATATTTCACAATGTTGCTGTTTTTATTGTATCAAATAAATGCAGCGTTGGTGAGCAGAAGAGACTTTTTTTCAAAAACATTAAAAAATCCCCCAAACTTTTGAATTGTAGAAATCTAAAATATTTTAGAATAGTCAATAGTGGTTTAGTTGAATTGCTTTAAAGGGTCAATGACAAATTAAGATGATGAAAGAGATGATGCCATTTTCTTTAGAAATATGTTTGTAAGTAATGTTGTAATACCATTTCAAACAATGTTTATTTTAGTGATTAAACCTGAAATGGCATGGCATTAAATCATAAAGAAACAAACAAACTTATTTTTTTTGAATGCTTTTTTCTTTTTTTGAATAAATTATTGGATCCGAATTCCAGACAAAGACATGTTCGACAGAATATAAAACAGTTGTGTGGATCTGTAGACATTACAGCTCAGACATTACTGCCGTTTCCAAGACTTGATTCATATTACCCTGTGAATGAGTGACCGTGTCTGACCATCTCTCTGCGTTTGTTTCAGGGTCAGTATTCCTCGCTCAGCTCTGCTGCCAGCACACCAATACAAAGCCCATCGTCGCTGCAGTTTTGATTCCTCTGACAGTCTGAGTTTGCCCTCAGTGAGTTTCATTATAGGAAATCAGCATATTACATATATATATATATATATATATATATATATATATATATATATAATATGATTTTAATAAAGACACAGAACTGTCATTTTGTGATAAAACACAATGAACATTTTTACTTTTGGTTTCACTCTTTTTTACTTTCGGTTTTAACAACGTATATCTCTTAAATATAAAGCTCGGATACGTCAGGATATTTATTAATATTTCTCAGATTATGTTCATCAGAAAGAAGAAAGTCATATACACCTAGGATAGCTTGAGGGTGAGGAAAGCTTGAGCTAATTTTCATTTGAAAGTGAACTAATCCTTTAAGGGAAAACCAATCAAGGATCACATGCCTTGAGTACCTCCTAGTGGTCAATATTTAAAGCACAAAGGAAAAAAACGACAATAAATTGCTTAACATCCTTAAGCTACGCAGTTGCGGGGTCCACTTGTTTAAAGGATTAGTTCACTTCAGAATTCAAATTTCCTGATAATTTACTCACCTCCATGTCATCCAAGATGTCCATGTCCTTCTTTCTTCAGTCGAAAAGAAATGAAGGTTTTTGATGAAAACATTCCAGGATTATTCTCCTTATAGTGGACTTCAGTTGGCACCAAACGGTTGAAGGTCAAAATGACCTTCAGTGCAGCTTCAAAGGGCTTTAAATGATACCAGACGAGGAGTCTTATCTAGCGAAACGATTGGTCATTTTCTAAAAAAAGAAATAAAAATGTATATGCTTTATAAACACAAATGATCGCCTTGCAGGTGCTTCCGCTTTCCGTATTCTTCAAAAAGCTTACGCTGTATGTCTTACACCTTCCCTATTCAACTTACGGAACGAACGCGGTGCCAGTTCAGTTTTTTCCGTAAGTTGAATGGGGCCAATTGAAGTCCACTGTAAGGAGAATAATCCTGGAATGTTTTCCTCAAAAACATTAATTTCTTTTTGACTGAAGAAGGAAAGACATAAACATCTTGGATGACATGGGGGTTGAGTAAATGATCAGGAAATTTTAATTCTGAAGTGAACTAATCCTTTAAACAGCAACGGAGGCAAAACAGATCCAAGAGAAATTTCAAAAAAGGAGAATAAAAAACAAAACAAAAGAAAGGAAAGGAAAGAAAAGTACCATGTGGAAGCGCTTTAGTGAAGTAGTTAACCAGGACGAGTCAAGTGCTGGTTCTTTTCATCCTCTCTTTAGCTCTTTACATTTTGCGTGCTAGTTAGCTCCCTGTCACGTGACAACGGAGCGCAGTGAAAGGGAGTGACTGATGGCTAATATTAACCAACCTAAAATCTGCTTTTAAGTTAAGAACGTATTAAAGTTAAATTATGTGATAGAATGGTGGACCAGTCACTGTATCATTGCATCTACATTTTGTAGAGAAATGAAAACAGGTCGCACCTCAACAATAATTCGCACTCGCACAAATGCTCCCAAATATATTTTTAAGGGTTGCACAGATTAAATTTCAGGAGCATATGCAAACAATTTCGCAATTTCGAGCCTATATATATAGATATAGAGAGACAGAGAGAGACCTATAATATGTTTTGGCTAATAATGTGCCTTGTTAATGGATAATTCACATTTTTCAGTGTTTGATTATTTTTTTTATCATAATGACTATACATCATTATGATGATTATGAACATCTGCTAACCATTTTATTCTCAAAAGCTAAAAACATGCACATATGTATTTTACAGCACTGTTTGTCGGGGTGGTCCAATCCCACGCTGAACTCTGGCTCTCAGATGAGCAGTCTGGATCTGCGGGGCTCCATGACAAAACCAGTGGCCACGAGAGGCTCATTCTCATCTTGGTTTGACAATAAACTGGTGAGACATTATAGGAGAGCACAGTCTAGGTGTTTAACTGTTAAGCAACCATTGCGACTACTGCATATTTATCACTTCATATGAAAACAGCAGTGTTGTTGATAATATATATTTTATCTTATTGTTAATGCCTGTTTCATAATGTACTTGCTTTAATGGCTACATCCGTCTTTTCTGCTATCATGTCTCATGCATCATGCAAATCAGATAATCTATATCAAGTTTACTTTACAGTCAGTCAACGTAACAAAATGTAATTTTCTTGGGAAACTCTAAAAGAAAAAAAATATCTGATCTTGTTTAGAAACGACCTAAATGTTTGGGGAGAAACACGTAGTCATGTTTGTTTTGCAAATGCACTGGAAATTTTGTGTGTCAAATCAGTAATGTTTGTTTCCATGCAATCTTCTAATATTACATTTGCATACACGTGCTAGTGTAGGAAAAATTCAGCCTGGAAGATTAAGAATACCATGGCTTCGTGCCTGTTTATCTTGGAAGATTTGAGTCAGCTCAACATTTTTGGCAACTTTGAATGACTTTTAATCATATTTTTTAGGATTCATCTCTGCTCAATGCATCAAGACACCAACATTCTGACCAGCTTCAAAACGTGTCTCGTTTGCCACGGTATGCCTTTCAGCATTTAGACCCAAAGAGGCCAGAACCCCACAGCCGCTCTTACACGCTTTACTGATATCACTGAAAAAGTTGCATTCAAAATGAAGCAACACATGAACGTGTTACCGTCTAATGGATTTTCTGAAATAAGTGCTTGTTTAAAAGTAAACATTTTTTGCATGTGTAATAATGAACAAACATGAATGCTTCTTTTGTTCTAAAATTCATATAAATAAATGAAATGGAACATAAAGTGTTACAGTAATTTCTGTTTTCATCTGTAGCTTAAAAAAGCATCATCTGGTGAGTCTTTTAATGTTCACTGAACAGTAAAACCTTAATGTAAGTGCTATACACAACCAGTTTGTAAAACTCACAAATGTGTTATGGTCAGTTATGCACATATTTAAATGCACATTACTGTGTTACATTAATTCACTTTATATTCACTAAATAAACTGCACATTTGGCAAAGCTAAAAAGAGATAGTTCACCCAAAAATTCATCATTTACTCGCCCTCAAATAGTTTCAAATGTCTTCTGCTCAACACAAAAGAAGATATTTTGAAGAATAAATAGTTGATGGACCCCATTGACTTCCATTGTATTTTTTTTTTTTCTTCTTCTTCTCCATACTGTGGAAGTCAATGGGAGTCCATCATCTGTTTATTCTTCAAAATATCTTCTTTCATGCTCAGCAGAGGAAAGAAATTCAAACCGGTTTGGAGTGAATAATAATTTTCATTTTTATGTGAACTATCCCTTTAATTGCACATTCAAATATTTATTTACATAATTTATGTTGCTAATATGCAGAATTTGACTGCATGCATTGAACTTAATGTTTATACAATTAATGCTTAAAGTTGTGGTTTTTTAAAAAATATGTAAAGGTAAGGTATGCACATAATAAAAAAGCTTGTGAAATGATATTAATGTGTAAATACTGACTTGATCATATGGACGTGCTGCTTTCTCTACATAAGTTAATTGTAGCGAATACTAGAGTTACCGCCCCCATTGCTCTCATATGAAGGGATTAAAGTGAATGACACTTTACTGCAGCTCTCAGAATCTGCATCTGTTCATCATGACACCATCTACCTCAAGAACCAATACTTTTATTCTGCTGTTTTATCTGGTGAGTTTGGCTTTTCTTTCTATTTTCTTACTTGATGTTTTTAATAATATTAGTTTATCACGGGTGTGTTACAAAGGGACTTTTATTATTATTTTTGTTGCTGTAGAATTTAGCTATCATAACTCCGTCGGACGGAGCTTCAAAATAAAGGTTCCAATTAGCGCCAAAAAAAAAAAAAAAAAATTAAAATTTGATGGCACAGACGTTGTTGTTCACGTTCTACAGAGTTTTACATTCTCTAGTTCTTCAGAAAACAAATATAATTTAATATCAAACAACTTTTTAGAATTCCTAACAACTATATGCATTCTAAATGGTTCCTGCTAAGACGAGTGAGTGTTAGAAAGAACCTTGTTTAAGGTGCAAATAAAATGCCGCCTAGAAAGGTTTTGAGACACGCAGATAAATTTTGTGCCATCTCACTCTTGGTCTTTAATGAGATTTAATAATTAGTCAAAAGTTTTGCATGTTAAATCAGGTGACCGTTATTAAATATTCACACTAAGTAAAAGAGTTTAAACCAAGAGGCTTCTCAGTTCCAGCACACTGACCCTTTGAAAGGCTTTAACCAAGTGCACTTCAAAATTTAGTCACAAAAGAATTTCCAGTCATTTTAGTAAGAGGACAACAGAGCCTGTCAGTTACTGGTAATCTCTGTACCTACTCATTTCTTCCCTCAGCTACAAAAGGAGAGCTTTGAGCTGTGATAGCTCTACCACAATATGACCAAGATAAAATAACCGATCTATAAAAGGATCTTTCAAAACAGATCAGTGAGATGAACCCTGGATAGAATGGACATTCAGTTTAGTTGGTTTGATATTATGTAGGGATGCCCAATGCAGAACCAGCCCACACTCACAACAGGAATGAAACCGTGTCTCTTGACTTGCTTTTCATAATTTGTTTCCCTGTACATTTTGTGTGGTTTTTAGTGACCAGGTCAGAACAGCAAACCTGATAAGAATTTTTCTGTGGGTGTTTCTCGGGTTGAGAAATTTCCATTTTGTGACCTGTCCCTTATCTGTTTGTTCTCAGGCAGTATGACACAAAACAATTACGTGTTTATGTGAATTTGGCAGTCACATCGATTGTCCTTCAATGGCATCTTTCCTAGAAGTTAGCTGACATCAGCAGGTGGATGGTACCTGTTATTACTCTGCGATAGGGCGACATGGAACTGTTTGTTTTCAAATTGATTAAACCAGATGTCAATTTCCGACTCATCTTGTCAGCTCATCTGACAATGGACATCTGATGATAGACTTTTTACTTTAAGACACTCTAATTAAAAGCATCTGTCACAATAACGGCTGTCTAACAAGTTGGCAGACCTCCAAAACAAACTCAATTCGTCATCAAATGACTCTTTAAAACCGCACACCCTTCCTAGTAAACTGAATAATGCTAAGTTTGTGCACTTTTCTCTATATACTCTTATTTAATAATGTCACAAGCTTCTGTTACTGCTATGGAGATTTACTCTGTGATGTTACCTACCTGTTTTTGAACTGATTATGTAATCCTGGTCAAAACAAAGAAACTTCTGTTGGGTACAACAAATGTTTTTTAACCTTTACTTCTGTTCCAAATGACATTTAGATTCAGGGTGTGTTCACTATTGGCAGGTTCGGGTTCAATTAAAGTGAACTTGATTGCTCTATAGATATTGTTCGCTATATTTGCATACCCAAACGTTTTTCGGCATGTGCGATCATAGAGGCTTGTTTGCTCATCAACTTGGCTACAACTGTGTATTTTCGTTCAAGTTTAAACCTTATGGTAAACAAGCCTAGTTTACTACGTCTAGTTTAATGATCGACAGAATGCAGAAAAACAAAGAAAGGCCAAAGAAAAGTAGAAACTGATTTGGAAGATTTGGGACATCTGAAACATATTTATTTAGGATCCATGTACACATTTGTATTTCCACTGTTGTTCTTCTTTTTCAGCTTTTTCCATGTATACACGCCAGCTGTCCTACAAAATGTGGTAAGTTTACCACTTCCTGAGTTGAATTTGATCTGTAAAGTATCCTATAGTATTCTGGGTAACTATGATCATTATGACCCCAATGACTGATATCCGTTTATTACTCACTTTTGAGGCTATTATCTTGAAATAGCTGGAAGAAAAAAAGCCATGATAAAGAAAGTGGGAAACCAAACTTCTTTTGAAGGCTGATTGATGTCAATGACATTTAAACAGCTAGATCTAATTTTTTTTTTTTTAATCAAGATTGCCCAAGTCTGAGTCTTAAAACATAGGTTTCAAAAGGAGGTTTTGGTAGCAATGCAATGGAAGAACCATTTTGGCTCCCCCAAAGAACCTTTCAGAGAACAGTTCTTAAAAGAATAAGAGAATAAAAGAACCTTTTTCCAATTTAAAGAACATTTTGTGCAATGGAACAGGATTTTAAAGGTTTTTCATGGAACCATCAATACCAGTATAGAACTTTTAGCTAGTAGCTATATGCAAACTTTGTGGTTGAACTTTCTGGGCTGTTTCACCTCAAAATGATGACCTAAGCACACCAAATTATAGTCTAGACATTAAACTATAGCGTAAGCAGCATTACCTAATGTCCTTTCAGTAAAAATAAGTAGTTTCTTGCTCAACCTTTCCACTTAGTTTCATGCGATTTTGTATTGCATAAGCCTTATGCTACAATCAGTGGTGTATTTTAAGCCAGACATGACTAGACAAATGTGAGAAATGATACCTTAAAGGCATAGTTCAGCCAAATATGAAAATTCTTTCATCATTTACCAAACAGTTGATGGACCCCATTGACTCCCATAGTAGGGTAAATTCAGGTTGATTGGGACACTTTTTCCCAGTCATCTCAATGGCAAAAAGTGTCCCAATCACCCTGAATTCACCCCTATTTTTTTTTCATACTATATTTCAAAGAAATTCATACAGGTTTGGAAGAACTTGAGGGTTTGTAAATGATGACCGAATTTTTGGGTGAACTGTCCCTTTAAATTGTGCAGCTTGAGGAGAAGTGTGCTCTTACTTAAAGTCTTGGAGATTGACTCTTTCAATTTGGGTAGTAAAAAACACCTAGAAACTATTCTGAGCACCTTAGAAACCACACAGAAACCTTTTGGAACAGTCATAAGGTTTTTGCAACACTTGTGTTTCCTAGTGTCTTGTCTCTAGTGTCATGCTGCCAGTCAGCATAGGTTAAAGTGACAGATGGGTTGTTTAAAACAGTCAATCTGTCCCTAACTTGCATTTACAAACATGAGCAGATCATCTCCCAAGCTTGCACCATCTGTCACAATAAAGCCTTGACTTGAGCAAATTGACTATAGGGAGTTTACTCAGCCTTTAACTGAATGCCTTTCCTTCAGGTTTCAGAATGTCTGTATGTTTGTGTATGAGTGTGTGCTTATAGAAACCCGCCACCAGTCACTTCAAAACTCTTGTAATCATGCTGCATAATGTGCTTTTATTCTTGCACATCCAGCAGAGTATCACATAAAGATTACTTTTGATGTCGGTGTTATTTGTGTTCTGTTTCTCATGTAGGTTATAACATACACAATTGTAAGTGTGAAAGTAATTGTTACCGGGAACTCAAACAAGGAATCCAGACATGTCAACGCTGCGCTGAAATGTGTTCTGGTTAGTGATTGTATAACATTTCCCAGCATTTAATGCCCAGATTTTATCATCTAATTCATTCACACTGGATAAAATCAAATTCCACCCCATTTTGTCACTGAATAATGTGAATATCCCATTTCACTCAGGAAAGTGTTGCCTTTTACAGATGTAAAAACTGACAAATCGTGCACAAGACTGGGAATGTGATAGAAAGTAAACAGTCAATTTCATGTTGACTTTAACTCATGGTAAAACGTTTGCATCGTCTTGCACATGACAAGCGTTCTAAAAACGCGAGCTTAATTTAAAATAAGTTCAAAAACGCATCTCAAGACCTTGCATTTTTATCCATTCCATTGCTGGCGTCTCATGTTTTTCAATGTAAAAAAGCGTTATGTGTGAATGGCTTCCTAACTCCAATGTTAAAGACATGTTTTTGCATTTTAAAACTGCCTGGCATTTCATATTTGAGCACTGCGTTTTAAAGGCCCACTGAAGTTCCTTGGAACGTGCAGCTTCACTGTGTTGACGTAATTTCCAATGAACCATAGCCAGAACGGCCAGAGCCGTTGAGCTCGTAAAACCTAATTTTCCTCATAATCTCTAACTGTTTCTCCTCCATATTGCTTTAAAATATAGCATCGTTTGTAGAATTCAAATGTGCCTGAATGTTTTGTGGTCTGAGCCGACTCGCGTGTCTCTGAACCGGAGCAGACTGTGCTCATTCTGCAGCAGATCATGTGACACTACCGCGAATACGGACTTCGTTTGCGTCAATGGAAAGCATATTTACATTTACATTACATTTACATTTCAGCCACAGATTCAGCTTCTGTTTATAGTGTAGGAGGGGGCGGGACTTCAGATTCTAGAGAGCATTTGATTGGACAGAAGCTGAAGTCTGCGGTGATGTCATGAAATTCTGTGATCCATTTTAGCGGAAGTGAGAGAGTTTTGAATGCTTAGATCTCCTAAATGCGAATTTTGTCATTTTTTTGGAACACACCAGCTTATTCATAACCTTAAGGCTAACATATTCATACTAAAAGCTAAAAAACTTAAATTTTGATTTCAGGGGGACTTTAAGAATGCTGTGTCAAGTGCAAAAAATGCAAAAGTCACGAACACGTCCTTCTATGATGCGTTTCTGCATTCCATAATGCAAGATGCAGACCAGTGGAAGGGAAAAGCAAGGTCTTGATACGTGTTAAAACTTATTTTAACTTGAGCACCACTTTTTTAGAAGGCTCGTGTCATGCACGAGCACAGCGACCAAAGGCGTCCGTCTATGACTCATCTTTACATGGAAAAACCGTAGATTCACTTTCTGTGTGAATTGTCCCTAACCTGGGTCAAGCATAATGTGAAAAGTACATTTTGAAATGGAACGTTTTTCATACTAATAAAAAAACTATAAGATGTTTGTATGGTTTCATAGAATTATTGTCATTGATGCTCTGTGTCTTTGCATATTTGGATGGAAACAGAGGATAAAAATCAGATGGAAATAACTCCATGCACTCAGGAAAACAATCGAGTGTGCTTCTGCAAACCTGGATTTTACTGTGAGAAAAGATATATTTATGACACATACTGCCATAAACCATGTCTTCCCTGTGAGACGGGCACATTCTCCAGCAAACCTTCTCTCGACCCAGCCTGTACACGTCATAAAAAGTGAGTAATATTCATACATATTAGAACATTCATCTATGGTCGGCATTTGTTTTTTAGTTTGCCACAATACCTTTGAATATGTTAGAAATAATGCATGCAAGTCTCTCAGACGTATTTATTCCATACAGGGGCCAGAATATCTTGGTGATGGGCTCTTTTTACCTTCATTAAACTGGCACTGTGGCAACAGGTGTTTTAGGGGGATTTTTAATAGGCATGCTCTGCATAAACGTGTGATTTACACATTATTTTTAATTGCCAATAAGCAACTAGTCCTTCAAATACTGTAACAATTCGGCAGGGAAAATTTATGAACACAGCAGACATTCATTTGAAAGTAAGATGAAGAGTAATGTGAGGTAGCACATGGCAGAGTCACCTAGTTTCACTTTCTTTCCTATCTCTATTTTTTTTTCTCTCACTCACTTTCTCTATCTCTCACACATTTTATATCTTTGAGGTTTCTGCTTGTCACTTCTGTTTACAGTGCAACTTAAGCATTCAGTTTGTTATACTACAGTATATGGTTCATTTTAACTGTAAATACTGCATCAGAGCCTCTTTTCTCATTCTGAGAATCAACACACAGTCCCTGTGAAGTGTACAGACAGCTATGGATACTTAAATATGTGCAAGAAAGATAAGACTAATCACAATTCAGTATGCAGTGATACAGTGATGATAGCTCTGATGGTTATTTTTAGAATTCCGAACACTCTATCTGGGAAGGTTGAGGTTAACAAAAGCATATTTGCATATTATCAAAGACTTTATACATAGAAAGACGGTGCACTCACATTATTATAAATGGGAGAAAGTGCAACGTGCAATATGGTGAATAAGTCCCGCCTTCTAAATAAGAGCCAATCGCCGATTGGTAAAGTCATCGTGTCACTGAAGCGGCCATTAGAAGCTCCGGTTCCTGTAGAAACAGATCCTATAGAGACGCGCACTTATGACTGCGCATGTACATTAGCTTGATCCAGCCTGAAAAATTCAGTTTTTTGGTCATGATTCGAGCATTTAGAAACAACATTTATGAGACAGTTGTTGTCAGATTTCATTGGTGATTTCAAATATGACGTTTAATCGAAAGCTTGGCAAACAGCTTTGGAGAATTTGATGTTTCCCCATTCAAAGAGATAGGAGCTGCACTTGCACGCCCGAGAGGCCTTTCAAAGATGGCCGCCGAGTGAAATTACTTGTCTTAAAGGGACTTTGATATTATTTACTAGAAGGATTAGAACAAACTCTGAGGAATATTGAACCAGTGCTGCCTTGCAAACACACAAGGCTGAGCTGTTCTTGTCTCATGCATTGTTTCTGTGGCCTTTTTTCACAGTTGTGCTCAGTTGGGAATGATAACACTGAAAGAGGGCACAGCGACACAGGACAGAGAATGTTCATCATTGGACACCCCCTCCAGTATCATCAGTGCCATCTATACCAATGCAACTTCCACCCTGAGGACAGGTACTGTTGATATATGTTGTTTGCATATACAATCATGTCTTTTTGGAATCTTATGTATAATATATTTAAATCTAAATGTGAAAAACATAGGGAGCTTGGTCAAAGAGAGCACAACGACACAGGATGGAGAGAGTGTGTATTCCACAACAAAGATGGCAGCGTCATCAACCCCCCGCAGTACTAATAATGCCATCTATACCAATACAACTTCCACCCTGAGGAGAGGTACTTTTGGGATGTGTTTGGATATACAATCATGTCTTTTTGGAATGTAATATATCAAATATTTGATTCTTAAAGTGAAGAAAAAAAAAAATAGCCTGTGGAAGTCAGAATTGCGAGTTTGTAATTGTGAGATAAAAAGTCACAATTCATTTATTTATTTATTTACTTATTTATTTCAGTGACAGAAATAACTAGTAACCAGATTTATTTAATGAAAAATAAAGAATATATCGCCTAAAATTTAAAATGAATCCGAATCATCAATTTTGCATAAAGAAAACCTACTTTAGGACCATTACGTTTTTTGTTTTTTTTTGTAGCATTAGTTTCATGAAATTATTCATTTTTCAAATCCAGATTAAAGTATTTTTACAATATGGTAGTATTTTTGTGCTTATTTAAATAATAAAATGATAATCATGGCCTTGAAAATGAAAAAAATCTTTATTATAATGAGAATTTGTGGGGAAAGTGTGCTTAACTGTGAGTAAAATAATGTAAAAATAAATAAAAAATGGCTTACTTTAAAAATAATAATAATAATTTTGTTTCTTTCAGTTTAGGGCGAATGTTTTTTGTGAAATTTATGAATTACATTCTCAGAATGACTATAAAACTAATAATCAAATCACCTTTATTTATATAGTGCTTTATACAATACAGATTATTTCAATGCAGCTTTACAGTGATCAACAGGAAAATGATTCAATGATGCAAACAGAGATCATTTCGGCTGTACAGCAGCTTTAAAAGAAAACAGTGTCATTGTTCAGCTGAAGTCAGTTCAATACTGATTGATTCAGTTCTTTTGTAAAGATAGTCAGTTATTAAATTAGTTTATTTAATCCATAAAGCAGTTCTGCAGAAAAAACCATCCAATAGTGTCAGTGCAGTCAAATCAATAATACTGTTGAATATACAGTAATACATAGTGTTACTGAGTGAAATGCCATTGTGTTTCTCTTTGTCATCACCAGAGGGCAGTCCACAACCCATAGACCAGGGCAAAGAGAAAAGCAAGTTCCATTGGCTGCTGCTACTATTCTTACTTCTGATGCTCTTGTTAATGGCTGGATTTTGTATGCTGATGAAAAGCAAGTCCCCGAAAACCCTTTCAAAATGCTTCGGTATGATATGAAGACTATAATGCATTGGATCTTTTGAATTCTTCAGCATGCAGTAGGCTACAAATCAATACAAATAACAGTTTTCAAAAAATGAAATCTAAACCCAAGAAACTCCTTTTGAACCACAGCATTCTATTGTCATGTCTAAAGTGCAGTGTAGCGGCCTGGAATCCACCCAAATCACTTCTTACAGTAAAATTAATCACATTGTGTCTCACGTGCTTGAATTTTCATAATGTCGCACTCAACATAAACATTCACAGTGTTTCAGAATGACATGCAATTAATACATATGTTCAGCCTTAGAAACCACAGAACGCACATTAGCACCAAACATACATTTCTTACATGAGCTGCTCTGACACATGCAGCATATTAACTTATTTCTTGTTTTCATTTTAGATTTGATAAAACGAGAACATGTAAGTACTTTTTGAGATTGCATATCATAATAAATGAAATTAGCTTGATTTTGTTCATATAGCCAAAGTGTTAAAGAGGACCTACTATGCTCTTTTTCAAAGTCTTGATTTTGTTTTTGGGCTGTACTAGAACAGGTTTTCATGCTTTAATGTTCAAAAAACACATTATTTTCCTCATATTCTTCATTGTTGCAGCTCCTCTCTTCTCAGTCTGTCAGTAACGCTCTGTTTAGTTCCTGTTTCTATGAAGCCCCTCCTTCTGAAAAGCACAATGTGCTCTGATCGGTCAGTTGGACCAGTGTGTTGTGATTGGTTAAGTGCTTCAAGCATGTTTGAAAAATGCCCCGCCCCTTACCATAACTGCGAGTTTCATCACACTACTAACTCAACCAGGCCCCGCTACTTTATTTTGTGTACGCATTGGGCGGGAATTAATTACATGAGGAATATTTTGACGTGTTCATTCCTGGAAGAAAACTCAAGACTCACTCCCAAGTTGGGTTGAAAATGGACAAACCGAGGGGTTGGGTTAAATGTTTGCCCAACCTGCTGGGTAGTTTTATTTAACTCAACTATTGTTTAAAAATTACTGTACTGCTTGCTTAAAATGAACCTAAAATATGTTTAGTACATGAACATTTATTAATACATTTAATGAATAATAATTAAACAATAAACATTTATTAAATTGCTTATTAATAAATGTTCACCTTTTGATTATGACTGTTGCCTCTAGTAATTATGTGTCTGATTTTTAATTTCCAACCTATTTTGGGTTCATTTTAAGCCAGACATATAGTCATTTTTAAACAACAGTTGAGTAAAATAAAAGAGAGAGAGTACAATGGAGGCGTTTCAGGGAGTTACAGAGAATAACTCCCACTGGAGGGAGTTTGTGCTTTAGAACTTTGCAGACAGAAAGTTGAAGATGTAAAAAAAAAAAAAAAAAAAAAAAAAAAGAGCATCAATGGTCCTCTTTTAAAGTGAAACTTCCCCTTTAATTTTGTTTTATTGTCACTGTAGGAAGAGCAGCAGCACTCAAGACTGATTGCAGGTGACCACCAAATTTTGTCCAATTCCCAATTCAACAGTTTAACAGACATGAAGACTAAGATACCGCTCGGCGATGATGTCAGAGAGGTCAAAAGTCAGAATATGGAGATGACGCCCCAATCTGGGGTTGTGCGGCAGGTCACAGTCGAGCACAACGGGAGGGGTGAGAACGTCAACAATACTGTAGGTAAGTCCTGGAGGCCTTCTTTAGCATAGAGCCACAAACATTAAGTTGAAAATCATGTTTGAATTTGCATTTGAACTAATTGTACAGGATCTTTGTCAAAGATTTAAAGGAATAAAAAAAAATGCTGTCATGATTAAACAAAAAATAAAAAAGATTTTAGGAAGAAGCACAATAACCGGAAGCTTTTTGTGAGCTGCCATTTATGTTTACATAGAAAAACAATGGAAAAAGAGCGCAGTGGACCACTTTTATGGTGTTTTTGTCTTTTTTAGAGGTTGACAGTAAAAAGGACCGTTCACACCAAGAACAGTAACTATAAAGATAAATATATTGGCATCCACAACAGTTGAGCTTGCTTGAGCTTGTTACAGCAGGATGAATTCTGATTGGCTGTCAATGTTTTTATCGTTCATCAGCTGGATAAAATCGTTCTGAAATTGATTCCAACAATATAGTTTCAGTGCCGTTATCGTTATAGCGGTGGTGTGAACTCTTCTATTCTTAAATATTAAGAATGTTATGTTTATAGTTATTGTCTTTTGAGTGAATGGACCTTAAATTGGCATCCTTTTATGTTGTAGACAAAAGAGCAGCATGTTTCCAGGTTCTGATGAGTAAATGATGACAATTCATTTTTGAGAACTACTCACAAGGAAGAAACAGCTGCAATACTTTCCATAGAATATTTATTTTTTGTCAGAACTGGCTCACTTAAGCAGGTTGGAACTTGAATGTTTTTGTTTATGTGATGGTAATGTGTGATTAACGTTCTGTCGCTTAACCCTTTAGGGCAAACACACATTTCCTTGCATTTTATCTTCAAGTCCACTATTGTCTAAATTCCCAATTTCACTTCCTGTTGCTGTATGTGGGGCTTTTTTCTTTTGCAACATAGGCGCTTTTTTTGTTTGTTTTGGATTTCCTTCTAACATTAATTTCCAAAAGTCAATAGTCTGTAATAACAAAAATGCCAAAAAATGGATGTAAACTGCTGAACCAGGAAAAATGGGGAGGGCAAAATCCAAGAGACCTTGGTAAATGAGCAATGCAAGTTAGCTTTTCACCGCTCCTGTTGGAGTTGATACAAAACGGTTGGGTTCCCCTCTGTCTACCACCTAGACAGTATTTTACAAAAGGGCCTCTTTTGTAAAAAAAAAAACACCTTATTTTTCACACATTTGTTGCAGCACTTCTCTTCCTAGTCTGGGGTGATTTTCCCAAAGCCAACTATGGTCACAAATTCTGTTGTTTTCAACGGAACTTGTGACTGTAGTTGGATAACAATGCTTTTGGGAAACACCTTCTGAAAAGCGCAATGTGCTCTGATTGATCAGCTGGAGCAGTGTGTTGTAATAATAACTAACTCAACCAGGCCACGCCCCTTTATTTTGCATATTCCTTGGGCGGTAATTATTTAAATGAGGAATATTGTGACATGTTTGTTCCCGAAAAAAAAAAAAAACCCTCAAGACTACACTGGAGGCATTTCAGGGAGTTCAGAAACAGTGACACTGATATAGAGAATAACTCCTGCTGGAGGGACTTTGTGCTTTGTAACTTTGCAGACCTTTTTCATGCTCAAACAGCAACATTACACACTAAAGATGAAGTCCTCTTTAAAGGAGTCATGAGAAATCAACTTTTCCTTGAGCTTGAGAAGAGGTCATCGTACTATTAGAATATCCTGCAAGTTTCCGAACTGAAAACTTCCTTGTTAGGCCAATAAAAGTTTTTAATGACACCAGGCCCAGCAAACGACTGATCCTGGAAAGTGCCTATCTATGTCATAGATAGGTGAAACCCCGCCTCCGCAGAAGAAATCAACACCTACTTCATCATTGCATCGTTAACCCCGCCCACTAGCGTGTTAGTGAGATGATGAGGAGAGAAGAGCGATACAGGACTAAAAATAACATTACCTTTCAAAGGATCCTAATGTTAGGAATATGGTTATTTACTTCCAACAATGTGAATGTCTCAGTTGAGCTTTATTTATTCGAATTCGGTACATTTCACTGTGGATTCTTTGGTAAATCAATCGCTGTTTTTGATGTAAAAAGCATACTAACATTATAAGCGCACCCCAGGAAACATTATAAAACAATGAAACAATGCAGTTCATGACCCCTTTAAGACTTTACAGTTGCACACAGCAAAAGCTGTTCCAGCAACATTATGATGGCCTCTAAGATTCCTTTGCTTTGGACAAAAGCTAATGCAACATTTTATGCATACTGGATTACAGTCAGTTGATTTTAATAGATGTGTAGAAGGCAGTTTGCTGCATACTTCTTGCATTGAGAGAGCATAAATAAGACCTGTTTCAATTTTAAGAAGAAGAAAAGGTGTGTTGACTTCATCTTCATTTGTCTATTTTAGGGTCCATCTACATCTACTCTCCTGGAATGGTGGTTTTAGGGTCAAACTCGGGCGATAAAAAGGAAGAGGCAGGAGTTTGCGGAGAAGCCCATCCCCTCATTGGCTCACCACAGCAAGAGTCAAATCCACCCTCACAGGAGGTCAAAATAAGAATGAGTGCACAGGAAGAGGCCGAGGAGGAACTAAGCTTGAGTTTTCCTGTGCCAGCAACTGGAAAGTGAGAACCTGAACATGTCGGGGTTTTTTTGCATGAACTTCAGAATTGCCTTCAGAAAGGTTCCAGGTTGAAAATCACAAGTGGCCAGATGTAAGATCGTTGGTAGATCGAGGCATGATATTGAATGCCAAGGTCATGGTTTCACTTCCAGAGGAACACGCATGCTGACATAATGTATAGGTTAGGCTACCTTGAATTAACTGTTGAGTCGAATACCGAATGCACAAATGTTCTAGATGGAGAGCGTAGAGGTATAAGTTTTGCTTTTTTGCACATTAAGATGATTTACGCTTAATTTTACGTTTGTCAGTTTGACAAGAAATGCACGTCTGAATTGCTGCACCAAAAAAAATGTATTTCAGACTTTGTGTTTTTCCTCTTAGAGACACTGTATGAAGAATGTTTGCACAGGAGGTACAGACTAAAGGGTGAGAAAACACCCACGAAGGTGTTATGACTATGAGGTTTTCATAACATCTATCCTATAAGACCGAGGCAATAAAACTAAAATGCAGGTAATGTGCATAAATTGTTTTATTGTTTAAGTGAGTGGTCAAGAGCTAGGAGGCTTCATCTGTATGTTTAAACACAGGCTTTTGTTCTACCATGTGGGTGTTTAATATACATGTCTAAAAATACCCAACCTCACCTCTGGAAAGAAGGCGTCTGATTTTACTTCTGTAGGAGTTCGGGGCAGACTGCATTTACCCTGCAACCTTTACAGCACATCTTAAAAAGGACATTTCTATATTGTAATAGAGTGCCTTCATACATCATTCACTTTAGCATGTGTGTTTGTCTTGTTTTCGGTCTCGCTACACATCAGCTTTATTTATTTTGGTTTGTTTTTCTTCATTGATATTTGTCTTTGGCAGTGTACATTGAGGTTTTGTAAATTAGTGTGTTCTGATGCAAAGCAATAAAAGCAAATAATCAAATGAAAGCAAATAATGTATATTACTATATTTGCTAACTGTTTCTGTCTATCTTTCTAACATTTGAGTGATTCAGCTGGAAAAGATTCTCACAATTTTCACACATTTGCTTAGTGATCATTCACGTAGTATTTATTTATTTTTTACTTTTTTTTTCTAACTCCTTATTTCCAGGAATAATTAATTTTTTGCTCATGTGAGCTCATGTGCATGTGGGGACTTCAGAGGTCTGTGTTTGTCATACACGCCGTCGCTTCCTGGTTTCAGGGGGACTGCGTCGTGCAACATTTCCGGGACGCGGAGAGCTTGAGCGATGGTCAGTTCGCAGTCAGTCTCGCGGGTCGCCGAAGGATCATGTTGATTCTCATCTCACGGTTAATATTTATGACGGCGGTGTGGCGCATGGCGGAGGGGAAGGTAACGAGCAGGTTTATATGTGTTGCTGACAAACACAATGTAATGATTCATTCTTATACTTAAGACTTTCACAAGTGTATTTGATATGAAAAGATACTTCTGAAAAACACTAAACTAAAAACAAATATTATTCTCGGATTCTAAATGTGTATCGTAAATGAAAGATATATTTATTTTCAGTTATGTTTTGCTCTTTTGTTGTTGGAATTTCCAGCCGAGGTTGCGTTCTTGGTTATGTCTCAAATAGTGAGCTGCCTACTGTTTTGGACATCACGTGCATAGGCAACATAGATGTCTACCTAAGCTGCATGTTTGGACATAGTGTGCTGCCTACGTAGACAACAATGTGGGTGTCATAGTGACCTAATGAGCTACATGCCTTGATTTTTAATTTAGGCATCCGAAACCTAGTGTGCTGCCTATTTAAGCATGTCTTTTGGGCACCACTCTACTTAGAATGTATTTTTGGTCATCACTAAAGCCCAGCAAGCTGCTTGCCTAGATGGTATTTTTGTGAAAGATGGATATGAGAAAGACTAGTGACCTGCCTACCTAGATAGCACTTTTGGGGTCATATACTGCCTACATTTACAGCATTTATGGGCGTCTTTGGCAAAACAAAGTGACCTGCCCTGATCCTGGACGTCATAAGTATCTCACAACAAGTGTGCCTAAGCATACAACATGGGCAAAACTACACTGTAAAAAAAAAGAATTGTTGGTTTAACAAAGTAAGTTACTTGTTTGTTTGCTTTTTTTGAGAAAATTGAGTTAAAAATTTGAGTTAATACAATGAAGGCGATTGATTCAAGCAACAGAAACCCAAAATATTATGTTATCTGAAAACCACATTAATTAAGTTCATTTGACAAAAGAAAAAATGTTATGATAACAAATCATGAAAATATTTTTTTACATTGTAGTGAACTGCCTAGCCAAACTGCATTTTTTTTTTTTTAGCATCATAGGTATCTTAAAACATAGTATGCTGCCTATTTAGACAAACTTTTAAGCATCATGGGTATAAGCACAACTCTATAGACTGAATTTTTGGTCGTCGCGGGCATTTGCAAAACTCAGCAAGCTGCTAACCTAAATGTTATTTTTGGGGAAAAAACCTAGTGACCTGCCTACTAGATAGCATATTTGGGCAACATAAAGCACAATATACTGCCTACATAGACAGCATCTTTGTGTGTCTTTGGCAAAGCAAAGTGACCTGGACAACAGTATCTCAGAACAAGTGTGTACATCTAAGCACACAACATTGGCAAAACTAGTGAACTGCCTAGCCAAAGTGCTGCCTATTTAGACAAAATTTTAGGCCTCTTGGGTATAAGCACAACTTTTTGGTCATCGTGGGCATATGCAAAACTCATCAACCTGCTAACCTAAACTGTATTTTTGGGAATGATGGACATGGGAAATACCTAGTGACCTGCCTACCTCGATGGCATTTTTTGAGCGTAATAAAAACAAAATGTACTGCCTACGTAGACAGCACTTAGCCAAAAGTCTTTGCCAAAACAAACGGTGCAAACTAATGAACTGCATGCCCGAACTACATTCTTGAGCATAATAGGTATCTTAAAAACATTTTGGCCATCATTGGCCTACAGCTACCCATCTAGACAGTATTTTTGAGCATAATAAATTAGAGAAACCTAAGGAGCTGCATATATGGTGTCCTAGGCAAAATAAAAGTGTGCTGGCCTAAACAGCAATTTTATCTATTATAAGTATCTTAAAACCTAGTGTGCGGTTTGGGCATCATAGGAGGATAAGCACTACTGCAAGTACTTTGTCTAGATTGGCATGTCATTACATTGTAAAATACAGTCATCCAGTGTAATGTCAAGTAGCTCTTGTGGTCTAGATTGAGAGGGTGGGGAGTTCACATATATCACATCTTAACTAGAACACATCCGCGTACTTTACCATGTAACAAAAGACTGTCAAGTGAGCATGCTAATGAAGTGTTGTTAACCAGCCTTGTTTTCTATGGTTTCAACAAGGCAACCTTTAGAAAAGTTACATTGCAGGTTAAACTTGCTGTACGTGTGTAATTCCACTTGCAGGATCTGTATGTCATGGGAAAATGTGCTGGGGCCCAGATTAAACAGCATGCTTAAATAGTAAACAGATATAGTGATACATTTTTATTAAAGATTACGCACTGATTTTGATCGGTTACATACAGCATTTTAGTCTTTTTAACAAGAAATATGTGTGCAATGTGTAAGTGTTTTGCCACTGTAATCAGCTATGAGAACGGCTTTTACTTGTTTGGCTGACTTAGAAGGACACTGATAACATAAAGATAAGCGCTCCGGGTCTGTTCTTCAGTGAAGCTCACTGTTGCTTGGAGGAAGTCTGCTGGCCTGTAAATGTGGGTCGTTTCCCAGTAACACACCTCAGCAATTTCCTCTCAGCATCTTGAGTGTTTGTCATTTGTCTGAGAGGACGTCAGTGGTTTTAGAGATGATGCAGTCATTTTTCGTAACGTCTAATCTGCGGGATTATTTTAGAATGTGAGTTTCTTGCTGAAAAACTAGATTTTTTTTATTTGGAAGTCGACATTATTGGTCGCCTTTTCATCTTTGATCGTTTCCTGAGCCAGGTTTTTGTTCTTTCTGTCTTTTTTTCAGTTATAAATGAGTCATTTATGAATGCACCACATGAATTGAGTGTGAATTGATTGCAACAACTCTTAGATCATTCTGTGCATTTTGGTCTGTGGCAGAAAGCACAATACTCTTGCAACTTCCTTTTTTAGATGGACATCAGATTTAGTTTACTCTGGGAAATACCTGGATATTTGAATGTAAAATGTGTTTTGTAATGATTTCGTGTTAAACTTGATTGGAGAGCCACTGGCCTGCAGAGGTTAGCTCCAACTTGCCTGGAAGTTTCTAGTATGCCTAGTAAGACTGAGATATAAACGAGATATAAAAATGTGAGATGTAAACTTGCGGTTATCCAATTCTGAGAATTTCTTCTTTTTTTTTTTTCAATCAGAATTGTGAGTTTATATCTCACAATTCTGACTTTATAACTCCATTGCAAGTTTATTTTACAATTCTGACTTTATAACTCAATTACAAGTTTATATCACAATTCTGACTTTATAACTCACAATTCTGACTTTATAACTCAATTACGAGTTTATATCACAATTCTGACTTTATAACTCGCAATTACAAGTTTATATCACAATTCTGACTTTCTAACTCATAATTCTGACTTTATAACCCAATTGCGAGTTTATATCTCGCAATTCTGACTTTATAACTCGCAATTCTGACATTATAGCATGCAATTGCAAGTTTATATCATACAGTTCTGACTTTATGGGGCAGATTAAACCTAGTCCTAGAATAAAATGGCCCTTTAAACCAGATTAACAGAAATCTGCTTTCTCTGTCATGGTTTAAAATAGTCCTAGACTAGAGTTTAATAAACTGATTTCCTGGAGGATAACTGGAGCTACTACAGGACTAAATTGAGGCTTAAATTAAACCTACCTAAAGTTTAATTTGATTTAACACCATAGTTTCTGGTTGAAATGTGATTGCTTCATGTTAAATTGACTTGAAATGGTAACTAGAACTCACATGATGTTTTAATTTTGAAATAACATGTTTCGGTCAAGTAACCCAATCAAACAGGACTTTCACTTCCCATCATGCTTTGCACTGGGCTAAATTGGGAGAATAAATGTTGAAAAAGTGTTATTTTATGCATTTTTTTTTTTTTAGAAAGATGAGAATATGGAGAGACTTATTACTGTTTAATGTTCTATTATGTAAAAGTTTTTGTTATGTTAGTGTTTTTTGGAGATTGTGCTTGGGTTGAGGACCTGCTAACAAGGTTTGCCTTTTTTTTTATATAATGAAGCAACCACTATGATAGTGCTTTGGATCAAACCAGTATCATTTCTAGACAGCCAACACTGATTATCACATGTGTTAATAGTTACGTTTAGTTTGTTGCTACGTAAAAGACAAAACAAAAGCATTAATTATCATAGGATTATTATATATATAGAATTCATTACAAACAGATTTCCAGGCATTTCTTTTTTGTATTTTGCTTGCTGTAAAAGAAATGTCTCTTGTTTAGTTAATTTTTTTTTTGCTGCCATTGTTTTCCTTGGATTTGCCTTTGCAGTTCCATGCAATTTTAAGCTTTTCTTGGTTCGTTCCATGTTCCTTGGTTCACTCCATATAGTCAACCTCTGTCATGCTAATTCAGATTAGCACAGTTGGTTTTAAATTAATCTGGTTTATTTTAATTCAGGACTCCGTAGTCTAGGTTTTAGTAATCTGTACTTAATCTGTGTTTCAGTAAAGCCATTTTTAATAAGGTCACATCTATGAAACCACGATTAAATAGTCAATCGTGGTTTCATAGATGTGACCTTATTAATATGCTCTAAAATTCTTGTAGATATCAATGTAGCAAGATTCTACATATCATTAAATATAAATCTCCTCTTGGTATATTTTATGTGTGGCAGGTTTTGAAAACGCACAAACAAATTCAAGCTCGACTATTAAAGCAGTCAAAAATTTCCCGATGATTTGCAAAAGCCTCTTGCTTTTCCTCTAAATAGTTTGTCTGGTTTTCCGATCTGTGTTTCCCGGTCATTATTGTTTCTCCCTCACTTATTTGTAGATTAATATTTAGCTAGTCATATCCCCCTGATTTCACTTCTGCTTTTGTCCTCTTCTGATCCACCTCCATCCCCTCTGTCAGTGTTTATCACGTGTACGTTCATATATGGACACCTTCTGCACTCAAGACAGCAAACTGCTGGAGATTCTGTATGCATGCAAAGCTCTCAAGATATTTATATCATATATATTAGTCAGAAGATTATCTTTGCCACTCTCCATTGCCATTGGCCAATTTTGGCCATTCATATCAGCTCATGTCAGTTTCCACTGTGCGTGTGGTTCACCTCTTCACTGTGTAGGTTAAAGCACAGTTGTGTTTGTGAATATATCCCATTTCCTTTCAATAAATTGAATCTTATTGATCATATCTATATTTACAAATCTGCAACCGCAGTGAAAACTCTAGATAGTAGTGGTTCAATTCAATTAAATTCAATTCACATTTATTTGTATAGCGCTTTTCACAATATCGTTTCAAAGCAGCTTTACAGAGAATGCATGTCAACATTACAATTTAGAGAATGCAGTTAGCTAACAATGTAATAATTTAGGCAATTTAATTTACAATCACTGTTAGCAGTGAAGGTCGAAGCATTGAGCTCCTGGAAATAATGAATGACATATTAACAATAATTAGGATATATAAAAAATTGGGAATGTTCATGTTGATTCAGATATTGCGTCATCTGAAGTCCTCGCAGGAGTTGGCGCCGTCTCTTCACAGGTGATGGTCATCTGAGACGAGCGTCCTGAGGTAAAACATAAAACTTAGATATTAGATATCCTAGGTACAACCAGAAGTCCATAGTTTTGTGAACTTAAAGAGTGTGAAGGATTGTAGGGTGATCAAATATCAGTTAAATACACAGGAACTAAACCATTTACGGCCTTATAGGTCAGTAGCAGTACTTTATAATTGATACGGAACTTAATAGGTAACCAGTGTAGAGATGATAAAATTGGTGTTATATGATCATATTTTTTTGATCTGGGAAGAACTCTAGCAGCTGCATTTTGTACTAATTGTAGCTTGTTTATTGAGGAAGCAGGACAACCAGCTAGTAATGCATTACAGTAATCTAGTCTAGACATCATGAATGCATGAACTAACTTTTCTGCATCAGAAACAGATAACATATTCCGTAGCTTAGCAATGTTTCTGAGGTGGAAGAAGGCTGTTTTTGTAACATGTGAAATATGATTTTCGAAGGACAAATTGCGGTCTAATATAACAGCCAGGTCTTTAACTGTGGAGGATGGAGTAACAGTACATCCTTCTAAATGCAGATTGTAGTCTGAGAGATTCTGTGTACAGGTTTTTGGCCCAATAAGTAATACTTCAGTCTTATCTGAATTTAGTAGAAGAAAATGACTAGTCATCCAATGTTTTACTTCTTTAACACACTCTGTCAGATTGGATAATTTGGAGATTTCATCCGGTCGTATTGAAATATATAACTGAGTATCATGGTTGATCATGTGAGTTTTTTCAGTGTTCGATAGTGATTCATATATGGCAAAATTTCAGTAATTAAATGAACACTTATTAAATAATATTTTTGCTGAAATAAAAACTGTTTTTCATTCATCAATGGATTTGTCAATATGAGTTAGTTAATTCAGTCTGTCACTAGACTGAGTCTCTGAGTTTTTGTAGCTGACGAGTGCAGATTTGAAACTATCACATCAGCATTTTCAACATCCATCCATTTGAAGTTACTCTGTTTTTCAGGTTTCATCATGTCAGTTAACGTTGTGAGAAAGCAACATCTGTCCTACACTGAATACCCTAATAGTAGCAGCATTGGTGTGTCCTCAAAGATGTATATTGTGACTATGAGGAAACAGTGCGCACAAGTCACATGACATGTCCAAGTATCAGTTCCTGATAGTCCAAAGAAAATGTCACTGTCTGATATTTTTGGCTTTGTCTTTTTGCTTTCATAGGCACCACTCCCATATAGCTCAAATGGAGAATGTGACAACTCTGAATATTACGTCAAAGATCTGCAAATATGCTGCAGTAAATGCAAACCAGGTTGGTTGTAAAATAAGATTACAAATGTTTCTGTGTTTTTACCACAATAGTTCTGACATATTTATAATTTATTCCAGGGACTCGTCGGCATGTGCAGTGCACTAGGAATTCAGACACCGTCTGTGAGCCCTGTAAACAAGGACAGTTTTCAGAAAATTATAACCATTTTCCAAATTGTTTCACCTGTCCACAATGTAAAGATGGTGAGTCGACTATTTTAATAAAAACAATCCACAATCAAAAAAGCTTGTTTTAGTATTAATTGGAATATAATTCTGCCATCATTTACTCACCCTCTTGCCCTTCCAAATCCTTGAAGATTTTCTTTCTTTAATAATCTACAAAAGGAGATATTTAGCACAATTTTCACACTTCACTTTTCTGTACAATGGAAGTGAATTGTGACCAGAGGCTGTCAAGCAACAAAAATGACAAAAAAGCACCATAAAGTAGTCCATATGACTGTGTTTCATCTACAATCCATGTAATCTGTATATGAACATACAGAGGTGAAGGTTATCAGTGAACTTCTACTATTCTTCACATAAAGCTACCGTAAGACTTAAGAGAATTTGCATTTTTGGATGAACTCTTCATTTAAATTTTAGAAAATTACAAATTAAAATATAAAATGTACAGATTACATAAACTACATGCTGATTTCCACAAAATTGCGGCAAAATCACAGTCACAGTTGTTCAGATGACATTTTTAGGTCAAAATTCTTACTTTGGTCATACTTTAAGACTAAATTCTGTGATTCCGAAGTACAGTATCCACACTGACAGCAAATATTAGATTCATCCGCGCTGAGGAGCCGTGCCGAGGCACAACTCGCAAATAACTGCAATTGCAGGTTTCAAACAAAGATGGCGACAAAGAGGCAAAACTTATGGAATGCAGCTTTAACTAAGATTAATAAATGCTCTTTGTTAGTTCATTTTTACTAATATAGTTACAACCCGAATTCCGGAAATGTTCTTAAATTTGAATTAAATGAAAACTAAAAGAGCCAATATTTTATTCACAATAGAACATAGATAACATAACAGATGTATAAACAGAGATATTTTACACTTTTATCCACTAAATGAGCTCATTTCAAATTTGATGCCTGCTACCAGTCTCAAAAAAGTAGGCATGGGGGCAACAAATGGCTGAAAAAGAAATTTTTGAAAAGATTCAGCTGGGAGAACATCTAGCAACTAATTAAGTTAATTGATATCAGGTCTGTAACATGATGAGCTATAAAAGGGATGTCTTAGAGAGATAGAGTCTCTCAGACGTAAAGATGGGCAGTCTGTGAAAGAGTGCATAAAAAGATTGTGGAATACTTTAAAAACAATGTTCCTCAATGTCAAATTGCAAAGGCTTTGCAAATCTTATCATCTACAGTGCATAACATCATCAAAACATTCAGAGAAACTGGAGAAATCTCTGTGCGTAAGGGACAAGGCCGAAAAACTTTATTGGATGCCCGTGGTCTTCGGGCCCTCAGACAACACTGCATCACTCATCGGCATGATTGTGTCAATGACATTACTAAATGGGCCCAGGAATACTTTCAGAAAACACTGTCGGTAAACACAATCTGCCGTTCCATCTGCAGATGCCAACTAAAGCTCTATCATGCAAAAAGGAAGCCATATGTGAACATGGTCCAGAAGCACTGTTGTGTCATGTAGGCCAAGGCTCATTTAAAATGGACTGTTTCAAAGTGGAAAAGTTTTCTATGGTCAGACGAGTCCAAATTTGACATTCTTGTTGGAAATCACAGACGCCGTGTCCTCCGGGCTAAAAAGGAGGGAGACCTTCCAGCATCTCTGATGGTATGGGGGTGCATAAGTGCATACGGTATGGGCAGCTTGCATGTTTTGGAAGGCACTATGAATGCTGAAAGGTATATAACAGTTTTAGAGCAACATATGCTCCCCTCCATACGACGTCTATTTCAGGGAAGGCCTTGTGTATTTTAGCAGGACAATTCAAAACCACATACTGCAGCTATTACAACAGCATGGCTTTGTCGTAGAAGAGTCCGTGTGCTGAATTGACCTGCCTGCAGTCCAGATCTTTCACCTATAGAGAACATTTGGCGCATCATTAAACGAAAGACGAACACGAACTCTTCAGCAGCTGGAAACATATATATTGGGCAAGAATGGGACCAAATTTCAACACCAAAACTCCAGAAACTCATAACCGGATGCCCAGATGTCTTCACACTGTTTTCACACACTATTTTGAAACGGGTAGCAGGCATCAAATTTGAAATGAGCTCATTTTGTGCATAAAATTGTAAAATTTCTCAGTTTAAACATTTGTTATGTTATCTATGTTCTATTGTGAATAAAACATTGGCTCATGTGATTTGAAAGCCTTTTAGTTTTCATTTTATTCAAATTTAAAAAAACGTCCCAACATTTCCAGAATTCGGGTTGTAAATATCTAGTTCAGTCATGAAACTGTAGAGGGCTTAATCTGGTAACAATCACATGATTACCGCATGGCACAAGCTGATTGGCCTCTGCAGATCCTGCAGCCAATGAGATTATTCGCTCAGCATTTAAATAGTCTGGTTCAGTGTTTGCTGTAAGCTAGTCCTACAGTGACCCTTCCACCTCCCCAGCTCCACCTGCCTAGATCTGCTAAGGGATTTCTGTATGTCTGTTTATGCAGCAGCGTATCTTACATGCTCACAGTAGCGCGTCTGTGTATCTATAAGCAGTAGCAAGTCCATACTTGTTCTGCAACAGCAGCATAGCAGATCTAGTCCGCTAGGACCAAATACATTAACATTGCCATATTCAATAACAATAATGCTAAAACTATTCAGCGAGTTGTCATGATTGAACTAATGTTAACAAATGGAACCTTATTGATAAGTATTACAGAATTTACTTGTATAAATAATATTTATTTCACTTTTCTTCACATTGAATTTCATATTGAATTGTTGCTGTTCAATTCTTCTTCTTAGAGAAAGGACTTGCTTATGGCACGAAGTGCTCCGCTGATACCAGATCTGTTTGCGTTTGCAAGCCTGGAATGTTCTGTTCTGTTTTCCTTTCTGAATGTGAGGAATGTAGAAAATATAAATCCTGCAAACCTGGTGAACACACAGCCAGAAAAGGTAAGAGGCAAACATAATCTAGCTACTGTACATAAACACTAATAAGAGCCTCTGAAGCCAGAATTTAGCTGTCTGTTGACGAAATTAATTTTGAGCACACATTCACTTCTAAAATGTACAGTCTCTTCTGGGAAAACTGTAAAAACATTGATGACTAATTCAACTTTTGTCAGATAAAGTGCTCTCTAGATTAGGAATGCTAATCACTAAAACAACATGTAGCAATTGATTGCTGTTTATCTGCTATTTATAAAATGGTTATTTCCTGTCCTTGATTCTGATTGGCCAATAGCTGTGTTTTATTCACGATAAAACACGGCTATGACCGCTTCACCCAACGGTTCTGTGTATCACTACACAACAGCCTTAGCAACCACTCTTAGCAACGTAAACTGTTTGTTCTTAGCTGATATTGTTCATTGAAGCTTACTGTATTATGTAGAAGAGTATTGTGAGAAAGAGATCGATTGAGCGAGTTTATTACCTGCATTCAGATTTTGCATTTTCCTTCAGGTCAGTCCTATGTTCATAATAAAAAATCTGTTTAAATGTCCGATGTATCATCTTGTCCTTTTAACATTTAAGGGGTTTTCCCGTGACTAACAGCGCTAGTCAAAGCATTTGTCAGTAGCGTCTTGTTCCGTGTTCACAACAATTCAATCTTTTTAATGTAAAAGTCTTCGCTACTGACTGACACACTCATAAATAGTCTTTGCCGCCATCTAATGGCGTAATAATAATGTAACTTCTGTTGCTGTTCTTGGTCAGGGACTATTTTTTCCGGCGGAAGGAAGGCATTTATTGAAAGTTTTCTTCATGAAAGTTGTATTGATACATATTTTTGGCTTTAATATTTGTATTGTATTGTACCGTTTTATAAAAGCAATAAGGTACTCAAGGCTAGTGCTGTATCGTGAATAAGTCACGGCTGAAGGGCGTTGTTAGACACAACGCGGAGCTTATTCAGCACAGCCTCTCGTACCTTATTGCTTACATAAAAAGCTGTCTGTTTCAATGGGAAATACATCAATTTGACATAGTCATTTGATGCAATATGTGAATATTTGTTTCATTGGGCCAGTTATATGTGGCATCATCATTGTGTTTGTGTTTGTGAATGCAGGAACACCTAAAAGTGATGTCAAGTGTGCACCGTGTCTGTCTGGAACGTTTTCAAACCACATTAATGCTGAGTCCTGCCAACCACACACACAGTAAGATGTGAATGGAAAGAAAGACTTGCTACTTGCAAATACACACAAATGCATACGGCTTATTTGTCACTTTTTTTCTCTCTCTGTTAGATGTGAAGGTGGTTCAGTTTTAAGACAAGGCAATTCCACAGCTGACACACTGTGTGAGGTGACACCACCCCCTTCAACAACAACAATAACAACAACAGCGGTTTCTCTTCAGATTTCATCCAAGCATCCTCATCCTCACTCAGGAGAACCGAATAGTATCTGGAGTCAATTGCAGGAAACACAGCCCATTAACACAACCACCACACCATCTCTGCTTCCATCAAGCAGCACGACAGCAAGCAAAATCACAAAAAGCTCTGACACAGATACCCCGACTGTAATCTACTGCACTGGTAAATATGAGGCCATTTCATTAAAATGTAGTTTACAACCCTTATAAAAGTACAGTGTTGTTACCATGGTATCAGAATACTATGCAGGGAATCAGTTGCCTAGTACAAAGATCAGTTTTGCGATCATTATGCAAAATGTGTGACTGCAGAATGCTGTGATCAACCAATCAGAAACAAGTATTCCAGAACGCACAACAGTTCCACCCAGTTTTTCAGCTTCCCTGAATGCCATAAACCAAGCCATGAATTAAACCAAAAAGCTACGAGGTGAATCGTAACATCGTAACAAAAAATTGGACAAAAAGACTCGCATATTGCGAGTAATATGAACAATGGATAAATATAAAACTATTGATTTTGTATATATAAACAATACATTTTATGTTTATTGCAAATATGCTTAAGCATAGTTTAAAAGCGTAGGGAGATTACATCATTTTCAGAGTTTTTTTTTTCTTTTTGACATGATTTGCTTGTCACCATTCCTTGATTGCTGGAGATTTTTCTGCAGAATCATGGGTAATGTGGTTTTTCACCAGGAACTGCACTGTTAAACAAAATTATTTAAAAAAATAAGTTGAAATAATGTGGGCTGATGGCTTTAACAGAAGCATATACCATTGATTAACAACCTTGGTAAGGTTGTTTTTAAGGTTTTTAAGTTTAAAATCAATTCCCCTATTGAGAAAATTAATGGGATTATTACTTCCAGAACCTGACTGTTATGTGCCATGATATTTGTGGCACTTCATGAAGGCACTTTTAAGAATAATGTAGTAATACCATCCAAAAATAATTTTAAAACCTGATACTTTTTGTAAGTGAACAATTATTCAACTTTGAACTCATGTTGTTAATGTGTCTGTCAGTCACTTTTTGATACATTGTTTTTTTTTTGTGACATTCTCCTAGTGATGCATTTCCTTCCCCACTGTGACCTTTCTTTGTTTCTTCTTGTTTGGTCTGTGACTTTACCTCTCTGTCTCTGTTCTCTGCAGTCATAGTTTGTGTTCTGGTTTTGCTGACGCTGGCAGTGATGGTGATTACTTGCAAGTTACGAAAGAGAAAAGGTATTGTGGGTATTCTCATATCAATTATGAAGAGATCAAAGATCAAAAAAATAATTTTGCTAGATCACTTAAATGTTATCAGCTTCTTAGATTCAGATTTGGCTCTTTAAAAAATTTTTTTTTATCAAGATCACCTTTTTAAGCTTTCGGTGACGTCTTTCTCCAGCAGGTATAAAAAAGGTTCCGGTCGCAGGGGGCAACAAGGTACGTTTTCTGCACAGTATGTACTATGTAGTGTGTACTAAAATAGTATGTTTAAAGCAATTATATTAGTGTAGCTTTACTATCAAACAAGGTAAACCACTAGTAAAAAAGGTAAACTACCAGCACAATGTTAATTTAAGTTTAAGTTCTCCAATCAACAAGCCTACATTCGGAATAGCATACTAGCGTAATACTATTGTATACTAATACTATTTCTGCCATATAAAGATATAGTAAGTCTATATATCTTGTTTTCCTCCATATAAAAGAATAGCATACTAGCATATTACACCGTGTCTGTTCACAATGAGTTGACAGTTTGAACGTTGTTGTTTACTTTTATTTATTTTGAAGATCTGAGGTAAATTGTCCATTGTTGCTTTCTGTACGGCGATAAAAGACACACAAAATGATATTCAAACTCACATTACACGCTTTTAAGTAAGGGATAATTGATGATGGGCCGTTCAATTCAAGAGTAGTAATTCTCGCATGCTATTTCGAATTTATCGTCTATTTGGTTTACCTTCTCTACTAAGAACAACAGTGTGCAATATACAACAACAAATTCTTCAAACAGTAGTACACTAAACTAATGTCACATGATCTCATTTCCACATTGCATATTTAATTCAGAGTGTCATTTAACGTATTATTTTCATTAACCTAATCAAATAATGTGGAAAAAGATGGTAATGGAATTTCAAACTGAACCCATTGCATTGTGGTATACGCACACCCTCATTGCATTGTTGGATACGCACACCCTCATTTCATCTTTCCTATCGCTTGTTCTCTTCAGCTAGTGCAGGATTCCTCCGAGAGCGGCACACTTGATCATCAGTGTCTATTGCATGCCGACAAGTGCCAGAAGGAGCCCTCCATGACTTCTTCGGACAGCCAGAGTCAGCCAGACTCCAGCCAGAGTCACAGCAGCGGTGATTGGCTGGAACGCACCAGCCAGGAGGAATCCCTACCGGAGCAGCCGTCCGTCTCCAGCCCGTTAGTCAATCTCAGCATCACCTTTAACTGCCAGCTGAATCCGACGACAGCTTCCTGTTCCATCCCTCTGAACCCATCTGCAGTGGCACCCCACGTTGAAGCTCCAGTGCCGCTTTCTCAAGAGGAGGTCTGTATATCCTGCCAACAGGAGGACGGCAAAGAAGCTCTCCAGTCAGTGCAGGAGAGCGACCCGTGTGCCTTCTGATCAGATGAACTGATAAAATGTATAGCCTAAGTTTAAATAATTGTATTTGCCAAATGCCCGAATGCAATGAAATGTTACACAGTGATTTAAAAGACATATATTGTATTTTCAAATGTAAGGCTGATATACAAATTAGCTTATGTTAGTACTTAAAGGGACAGTTCACCCAAAAATGTATCATTATTTACTCACCCTCAAGTTGTTCCAAACCTGTACGAGTTTCTTTCTTCTCTTGATCACAAAAGAAGATATTCTGAAGAATGTTAGTAACCAGACATTTGACGGTAGCCATTGACTTCCATATAATTTGTTTCCTACTGTGGAAGTCAATGGGGTCTATCAATGGTTTGATTACCAAAGAAAGAAACTCATACAGGTTTAAAACAAGTTGAGGGTAAGTAAATGATTTCATTTTTGGGTGAACTGTCCCTTTAAGAGCCAATTAGGGGTTACCAATATGTTTTTCACCATCTGATGCTCATATCTTTGACCTCCGGTGCGAATTCTTTACATTAGTGACGTTTCATTGTTATAAAGCTTTATGATTACGTATTTAGTAGTTGTCTTTGACATTTGACCCATAAAACGCTCCTCCCTGATGATACTTAAAGGGTTAGTTCACCCAAAAATGAAAATAATGTAATTTATTACTCACCTTCATGTCGTTCTACAGCCGTAAGACCTTCGTTCATCTTCAGAACACAAATTAAGATATTGTTGATGAAATCCGATGGCTCAGTGAGGCCATTCAAACTCTCAAGGTCCATAAAGATACTAAAAACATATTTTGAAACTGTTCATGTGAGTTCAGTGGTTCTATCTTAATATTATAAAGTGACAAGAATACTTTTTGTTCATCAAAAAAACTAAATAAAGACTTTTCAACAATATCTATATTGGCCGATTTCAAGGAGATCCGAATCACTGATTCGAAACAAAAGATTCATAAAGCTCAGAAGCTTCATGAAGCAGTGTTTTGAAATCGGCTCATATAGATATTGTTGAAAAGTTGTTATTTGGGGTTTTTTTGGCACACAAAAAGTATTCTTGTCGCTTTATAATATTAAGATAGAACCACTGAACTCACATGAACTGTTTCAAATATGTTTTTAGTACCTTTATGGACCTTGAGAGTTTGAATGGCCTCACTGAGCCATCAGATTTCCTCAACAAAATCTTAATTTGTGTTCCAAAGATGAACGAAGGTCTTACAGGTGTAGAACGACATGAGGGTGAGTAATAAATCACATTATTTTCATTTTTTGGTGAACTAACCCTTTTAAAGGACTAGTTCACTTCTGAATGAAAATTTCCTGATAATTTACTCAACTCCATGTCATCCAAGATGTTCATGTCTTTCTTTCTTCAGTCGAAAAGAAGTTAAGGTTCTGTCAGGACCACTATCGTCAAATATGATTGATAATGCATAGAGTTTATAGTGGCGATATGATTCTGCTCTGGGCGATTCTGCAGCTGATGCGAGCTTGACTGACGTGACCTGCCAGAACTGACACTAACACTGGATTTTTTGAGGAAAACAGTCCAGGAAACATTTTTCTCCATATAGTGGACTTCACTGGGGTTCAGCTTTAAAAAAAAAAAAAAAAAAAAAAAAAAAAAAGTACATTTTTTAACCACAAATGCTCGTCTTGCACTGCTCTGCGATGAACCACGCATTACGTTGAAAGGTCATGCGTGACGTGGGTGGAAGTACCGCGGTAGGGCGAAAAAAAATCAGGAAATTTTCCTTCAGAAGTGAACTAATCCTTTAAAGGGATAGTTCACCCAAAAATGAAAGTTGTTCCAAACCTGTATGAGGTTCTTTGTTCCGTGGAAATTAAAAGGGTATGTTCTGAAAAATGTTGGTAACCACACAGTTTCTGGTCCCCATTGACTTATTATTATTATTATTATTTTTTTTTCATACTATGGAAGTCAATGGGGACCAACAACTGTTTGAATACCCACAATCTTCAAAACTTCGTCTTTTGTGTTCATCAGAGCAAAGAAACTACCTAAGGGTTTCATCCCTTTAATGAATAGTAAAATGATTTGTTTAGATATATGAAGCTAGCGCCACCCAGTGGTTATTTTCTCTACCTCTCTTGCAAATCTACAAGGTGTTTTACTGTCCTATTGTTTTTTCCCATGACAATATATGGAGTCCCTGAATGTGTTTTTAGGGATTACGTGAGATGAATGAGAAGTAGAGCATTCTGTTACAACAAGTTTTGTCCAAATCTTTTGTTAGATTATAATGGAGTCAACATACTGTATATTTTGCAAAGCCGAGTTTTTACCAAAGATGATATATATGTATATAGTTATTTTTATATGTTTTAAACTTGTAAATGAATTGTTGTCATTGTAAAAAAAAAAAAAAATTATATATACGTATATTAAAAATGTTTTATTAATAATTGTTTGTCTATATCAATTTTTCTATTAGGCAAGCTATTACTATCGCTTATACACATACAGGTTGTCTAACTCATCCAGCGTTGTTTGTGCTACGGACATGGACAAAAACTCTAACTCACCTGGTGGACAATTAAATAGACTAAAAAATGCCTTGGTATTATGTCAGAGAGTTTTGCACAGGAATCTACCACAAGTCGAAAGCTTATATTTTATTAAGTGCATTGCTTTGATTAATATATTTCCTCAGACCGACAACTGTGGAAGCTACAGTGTAGTAAAGACTGTGGTTCTACTTGCCAGAACATCCATTATATAGAAGCTGTTGGTAGACCACCAGCACGAAAAGTGGTTTAAGATTAAAGTACGTTTAATATGAGGCCGGAGGACAGCCTCCAGTGGTGGATCAATGCAGCTGTTAACAGACTTAAGGAATCACAGAGAAGTATCTCTTTAGGAGCTGATTAAATATTGATCATGCCCTCCACCACTGTTTTGATGGTTGCTGTACTCCCACGTCGATATTACACTGTGAAGTGAGCTGCTTGCTTTTTCTGAGCATGGAACAAAGTCTTCAGTAAGCCACAGTCTGTTTGTTGTGGGATTGGTTTCAGGAAGCCTGGTTTTCATTTCTAGTTCAGAGTAATCACTTGATTTTTTTCAGAATTAGAACAGACGATGTAAGTATAGGAATGTACAGGTGTTTTTTTGGACACCGTAACACCATATGAAATCCAGTTAAGGAATATTTGGGTGTGAACACTTATGACGGATAGATTTTTATTCAAACAAATAGGTATTTTTTTTAAATTATATATATATAGCCCATTTGATATGTATTTTAATTTTTATTATATAAATTTTTTTTTTCAAAAAAGTAAAATAAAAATGATTTGACCTCTATATAAATTATTTCAATTTTTATTGTGATTTCTGTAGCTCATAATTTTTTTATTATATAATTTTTTTTCCAGATTTTTTTATGTATAGATTTTGTTTCATCCTTGTCACGGACCCAGACTTTCAGTCTTGCTATATAAAAATCCATCATAAAATATTATTTTTAAATAAAATTAAAATAATTATCAAATTAAAAAAAATATCTGGTCATCTATATGAATATTTATTTTGATTCCTGTAGCTAAAAAAGAACACATTTTTATTTATTTTTTATTATATATTTTTAAAAAAAATCCCATTTGTTTTCTTTTTTATTTATTTCCATTTTATTTTCAAAAATGAGCCATTTTATATTCATTTTTTAGTATATATATTTAAAAATATTTTTCCCCCATTTGTTTTCTATTTCATTTATTTCTGTTTTATTTATATATTTGGTTTCACCCTCATCACAGACCCAGACTTTAAGTCTTACAATATGAAAATGCATAATAAAATATTATTTCTTAAATAAAATTAAAATATTTATGCAATATAAAAATATAAAATAAAAATGATGGTCATCTATACGAAAGATTTATACATTTATTGTGAATCCTGTAGCTCAAAATTTTTTCATTTATTTTTATTTCATATACAAATCTATAGCTGTAAGGAAATGTCATGTCTTGCATAATTTTTTCATCGCATGTTTTTACATCCCTCGGTTTAGTGCATCGTTTTCATCACAGAAAGATAAATTGCAATGTGATATTGGAAAAAAAAGGACAGAATTTAGAAAGAGTTTCTTTTCTAAAAGTTCACAGATCCAGCAAACCATATAGTTTTCAGAAACCCCATAGGTGCTCGAGGTGAGTCATTTTAGTAAGCTGTGTCCTCCTCCATTCTAATCTCATCCCTGTTGTGAAACTACAGCAACGTGTTAAAAGCACAAAAGTTATGATTATGAGTAAGCAAACAGCAGAAATAGCATTCAATTTGTGGGAAATTGCTTGTTTGTGCTTTGCGCTGTGCTCTGTGACAGGAAATCCTGACATCAACCTGAGGCAGGGAAGCAAACCGACAATCTAACCATTAACACCATGCCCTTTCTCCAATGCAATGTATGCAAGCTATGAATGAATTTTGATAGTATCTTGTTGCATGCTTTCATAATGAACACAGTGTGTTGTACTGAAGATAGTGATTGCACTGCAACTGTGAGTTGCAAACAATGAATGTAAACCACAGGAACTCAAGATTTTCACACCAAAACTACAGAGATAAACAAGGTTTGCATTGATGCCCGACAACCTAATAAACTGCTGATTCATAAATTTTCTGTTTTTCCTGTAAAGTGTGGACAGGTGAGGAAGGCATCCTTGTTTGTTTTAGTGATACAGTAAATGTTGTCAATGTTGTTAAATGTGTTTTTGCACAAGTCAAACCACAAGCACCAGAATAACTCAGAAAGAGGGTTGGTGGTCAAAGGTTAGCATCTGAATTGAAATGTGAGGACACTGTCGGGAAATGTTGGTGCATGCATGAGTAAAGGTGAAAACACAATGTGCCAACTACATGGGCATTTTTTGGAAAGAGCTTTGACAATAATAAATTCAGGCAGCTGACCAGTGATGCAAATGTAGTTTTGCACAACACTTTTTCTGCTAACCTTGCAGCCTTTGTATGGCCTACAATAATGTTATACACAAAGAGGAAAGTTAGAAAAACACTTTCTCTTTCAACAAATGCCAATTAAAAAAATGAAATTTACATTGTTTCCTGCACTGCAAAAATCCTTTCATTTCCTCCTAAAATATCAAAAATCATTCAAACAAGACAGATTGACTTTAAGAGGCAAAACTGCAATAAGGTTAATGGCCCACATCAAAAACAATAACTATTATATTAGTGTTTATTATATGTTATCGTTCTATTTTAAGTTTTGTCGTCTGCCGCTTTAAATGTAGGGTAGTAGGCAACACTTTTTTTTTTTTGTGGTTGGAATTGTCTTCACATCCTGATAGCAATCAATAACAGAAGTGGTCTTAATTAGGGCTGTCACGATTCCTCGATTAATTCCGAGTAGGCCCTACGCCATTTAAAAAAAAAAAAATCTATTGCAATTTACCAGTGTCGAGTGACCGGCAAAATACCGGAAGTGGCGCATTCCATACCAGAATCCATGAGATTTCATCGGTAAATCATTTATAAACCTATGCAACATACAGCAATATGTTTCTAAATATGCGAACCATTCATCGCGATTTCAAAATAAAAGTTCAAACTGAGTTTGCATGTTTTGATATCCATGTATTCTTGTTCAATAAATTACAGTGGCTGTAGCGTAAAGAAGTGGCCAAATAATAAAGATTGAGTAAACATTTAAATTAAATGTCGTTTGATCAATATTAAAAAAGGATTTGATCTGCTGTGAGTGTAACAACAACAATCACCAGGCCGTTGGCGCCCTCTGCAGGCATTTGTTTTAATACATAATGAACAGAAGACGATTGTTTAAGTTATGTATATTATGTATTTTAACAGTTTTGTTATATAAAAACCATATGATTACTTTCTTTTGATACATTATTTGAACCAAATATCATTGCCTCGTTGTTATTATGTGTTTTAAGTCATTAAAAAAAAGTATATATATATATATATATATATATTTTTTTTTTTTAATGACTTAAAACAAAAAAGCACTGTTCGCCAGAGGAGAACTGGCCCCCCGACTAAGCCTGGTTTCTCCCAAGGTTTTTTCTCCATTTTAACACCTGTTTGCCACCTGATGTCACCTGTTGGAGTTTGGGTTCCTTGCCGCTGTCGCCTTTGGCTTGCTTAGTTGGGGACACTTGACAATTGACATTTGATATTCCACAGTGCTTTGATCTGCCTGCATTGACACTATTCCTTAAGAGCTGCTGTGCAGCCAAAATAATGTACCAGTTATCACTGTAAAGCTGCTTTGACACAATCTACATTGTAAAAAGCGCTATATAAATAATGGTGACTTGACTTGACTATATATAAGATATATAAATATATCTTCTGTGGAAGTGTTAGGACCAAAAAAACTTATTTCCATACCTCCGCGCACCCTGCTTGCGCAGACATCAGCGCGTTCCGTAAGGCTGTTTCGCCGCAAATAAACAGCAACTGCCTTTTACAATTCCTTCTTAACCAAAACAACGAGCTCATGCTGCGTTCACGCCATGTCGTAACCATAATTACAAGATAGCAACCCGTGACGTTCTGTTCACGGAGCTGTTCACGTCCTCACGTCTCTGGCAACAGAATTTAACTGCTGCAGTCAGGTGGTACAAGTCCAAGCTCTGTAGTTTACGTTCATTATTATTGTAATTTTATGTGCTTTGAGATTTTTGTAACCGCACGTACTTTGTATCGCACATGCGCAATTAATATTTTTTGCAGTAATTAGTTTATCCACAAGGTGGCAATTGTGCCCTGGGGTCGTCGATTCACAAAGTAGTCAAAGAAAAACTACATAAACAGAACAGGCCAGAACGCATGCAAGCTACAGCGATAATGGATGCCTACATAGACAAGAGATTGTGCGAAGTGGTTAGAAAGTACCCTCATTTGTACAACTCTAGTATGAAAGAATACAAAGATGGGTTGTACATGGGTTGTAACTCGTGGCGAATGATTGCTAAAAACTGTGCATGCGTCGAACGAAATATACTTTGCAAGGCTGTGCGTTCAACTGTGCACGTACTGTATGCTTTAGGCATCAGATTTGTTGCCTCGCTGCCTTATAGGCAATGACTTTGCAGGCAGTGTTTGCACATGAAGGTACCTCACGAGAAACTGATTTCGGACAAACTTCTGAGGCAGCATAAAAGTTTAATGATCTACATCAAAATAGAGCGAGCTTTGGTGAGAACTAAATAAATATTGAATTGCTGACCAGAAACCGCAACTTTCAGATGACATGTTTCTTTTTCTAGCTCAACTATCAAATGGAACACATAGGATTGTGGGATATCAAAGGCAGCGAAGGATACATCTATGCTGCCTTCAAAAATCGATCAGATGAAGGTATCTCAGAAGACAAGAAGTGAAGCTAACATTGGATTCGGACGTGCCTGGATGCCTTTCTACCTCTGGAGGCAGCATTTTTACGTTTTCGGATGCAGCCTCAGCCGTGTGCGTTCACGTGTTTTGAAGGAGGCGTGGCTTTAGAGAGAGCGCTCAGTCTGAAGGCAGGGTGGGATCTAATGCTTTCAAAGCTAGCTTGCTATTGCTAGCCTCTCTGAAATTGCCTAACCTGCTTTTAAATGCTCGAGCTCTTTAAAAGCAGAATGGAATTTTGATTGGCTGTCATTTTTTATCGTTCATCAGCTGGAAAAAATGAAGTCTCCTCTTATTTATTTTTTAAAAATGAGTAAAGCAGGACAAATGCTTCCATGATGTATAAATAATTAGCATTAATTTCAGCAATCTTCCTTATGCAAAATATGTCTTTATATATTATAGTAATATTATTATCCTGGACATGTTTTTAAGAGACTTTATTGTCATTATGTAAAATCGTAATGCACTTTTGCCAAGTTGCACTGAGGTCTATACTGAACAAAAGCTGACAATTTGCATTGTAGATTAAGAAAACAATAAACTAAATTATTTACATACTTATTTTTGGATTGACTTAAAATTCTCTTTAATTTAAATAACTGAACACTATGCTGAACTCACTGTATAAAAACACTTTTGTGTTTTGTGTCGATACACGCCAGCAGAGTGCGAGCAATCGCCCTGATATTATCATATATGCTCATTTCTGCCTGTGATGAGGAAGCCGGAGCTGTACCATCAGAGCAGCGGGAGGGATTCACCCTTCATCCGTGTAAAAATGTCTTATATTCTTAACGAATCCAGCCCAGATGATAAACACAAATTAAAAGTATGTACTTTACCTCATTCTCTTATACCACGAATAAAAGTCCCTAGAGAGTTGTATTAGCTTGTCATCTATTTGTGTGTCTCCCCCCTGTGTGGATTTGGTTCGTTCCGTTGCTGTGCGCCTCTGGATCGAGTTTAGAGCAGTGGGATTGTGAGGAGCTGCGCGTGCGGTCGGTCGGTCGGTCGCTTCAGTTTAGAAGAATCTGACGTGATGAAAATGTCTAATTAAAACAACGACCCGCTCTTCCAATTATGTGACAGTCTGTTGTTTCCAGTGTATAACGCGTCAGGACCGTTTAGGGTAAGTGAATGAAGTGATAATGTCAGTTTTTTCAGAGGATTGAATACATGGAAAACCTGTTTACACATCCTGCTAGCTGGCTAATTATTTAGCAGCCGGCTTTGATAAACAATAAGAAGAAAATTATGGAAAAAGGGAGGAGAAATGGTTAAAAAGCTGTTTTTTGAAACAAAGCAGTAATGCTCATAACTTTTGTGCAATTGCCATGGTGTACAAGAGCTTTCTGATTTGTATACCGCTGATTTAAATGGACTTGATAAGATCCAATTAACTTCAGTTAAAGCCTATGGTGGAAATGTGTATAATCTTATGTAGAGTTTCGAGGTGCTTAATTAGCAACTGGAAATTTATTTAGATAATTTCAGATGTTTATATATTACATTCTTTAAATTTATTTGAAAAGGTCTTAATGAAAAGTGTTTGATGACTGAGTGACAGCTTGTATAAATTAACCTGTTTTATAAATTAATGTCTTTAATTAGCAAGTAGCGAGGGAGTGTCATTTTGAATAATTTTAGAATTTAATGATTTAATTTGTTCTTTAAATGGACTTGACAAGATTATGGAATCCCAAACCTGAATAAATAAATAAATGTAATAATAGGAAAATAAATCAAAACAATAAAAGTAAAGTTAAATAAAATATATGTAGTAAAATAAAGTTTAATAAATACAGAAAATAATAAGGGAAAAAGTAATACAAAAATACAGGGCTACATTTTATTCAGTTCTTTTTTTTAATTTCTGCATGTTTAGATTCTTTTGAATCCTGGTAAATTGGATGATGACCGAGTGACAGTATGCAAAAAAAAAAAAAAAAAATGAATGTCTTTAATTAGCCAGGCCCAGGGAATATCGTTTCAGATTCTGTAATCAGAAAATGTAATTATATTTTTAATGGGCTTGATAAGGTCCTATTGAATCCTACAGAATGAGGGCAGTAAATAATCAGATTTTCAGGCAAGTCTCTTTTAATTAAGAAATATCAACATTTTCTTGTCTGCTTTCAATCGGTGGAAGATTTATCTGCATTCACTCATCAGTACATGATAATAAAGTCTAAAATGTTAAACTTATTGTACCTGTTGCAGAACCATCTTTTAAATGTCTTGCTTATTCTCTCTGTTTCTGCTTTTCTTTTCTAGAACATTTCACCTAATTCACTAGAGGAACATTTTCAAGACTCGCACGCACATTTAGGAAGCCCAGCTGGTTTGGAGACTCAGGGCTTGTGCATCCTGCTACCTGCACAGTGCATGACTGACCTCTCCATAGATTCAAATGGCTTGCTGTCTGAAGGACGAGCTTTTGTGTTCCATTTGTCTGAGCATTTATCAAGACCCAGTCAGTTTCGGCTGCGAGCACTACTTCTGTCGTAAGTGCATCACTGAGCACTGGAGCAGACAGGAGCATCACGGCACACGAGACTGCCCCGAGTGCAGGAGGACCTTCACAGATCCCCTTTTATCTCCGAGCCTGAAGCTTTCCAACATCGTGGAGAGGTACGCCGCTTTCCCTCTGGACGCCATCCTAAACGCCCAGAGGAACTCGTACCCATGCAAGGACCATGAAAAGGTCAAGCTCTTCTGCTTAAGCGACAAGAGCTTGGTGTGCTTCTTCTGCGATGAGCCTGCCTTACACGAACAACACCAAGTCACCACCGTCGACGAGGCCTATGAGGAAATACAGGTCTGTTTTATTTGGGTTTTACGAGCTTTTATTCTCCTCTGGGTAATATGTGTTTTCATGAAAGCTCTTATTGGCATATTATGTGATGATAATCCCGCAAGTTTTATGGTTTTCTTAAAGGATTAGTTCACTTCAGAATTAAAATTTCCTGATAATTTACTCACCCCCATGTCATCCGAGATGTTTATGTCGTTCTTTCTTCAGTCGAAAAGAAATTAAGGTTTTTGAGGAAAACATTCCAGGATTTTTCTCCATATAGTGGACTTCAACAGGGTTCAACGGGTTGAAGGTCCAAATGTCAGTTTCAGTGCAGCTTCAAAGGGCTCTACATGATCAGGAATAAGGGTCTTATCTAGCGATTGGTCATTTTCTAAAAAAATTTAAAAAAAATTACATACTTTTTAACCACAAATGCTCGTTTTGCACTGCTCTGCGATGCGCCACGCATTACGTAATCACGTTGAAAAGGTCATACGTGACATTACCGATTCGGCGAAAGTACTGATCTAGTGTCTACAAAACGCCCTTAACGAATAAAAGGTAAAACAACGATGTTGGATATATTGAAGTGGGAGGAGAAAATAAGATCAAGTTTTTCGACCTGCTGCGATACTTCAGTCTACGTCACGTATGACCTTTCCAATGTGATTACGTAATGCGTGGCATAGCATTTGTGGTTAAAAAGTATATAAAATTTTATTTAAAAAAACAAAAAACAGATCATTTCACTAGATAAGACCCTTATTCCTCGTCTGGGATCGTGTAGAGCCCTTTGAAGCTGCAGTTTGGACCTTCAACCCTTTGGTAACTGTTGAAGTCCACTATATGGAGAGAAATATTCCAGGATTTCTTTTCAACTGAAGAAAGAAAGACATGAACATCTTCGATAACATGGGGGTGAGTAAATTATCAAGAAATTTGAATTCTGAAGTGAACTAATCCTTTAAAGGTTGTAAATAGCAGTTAAAATGTTCTGAAATGAACAAGATGCCAGGCCTTGAGGAAGGTCCAGGGTGCCCACGCGCCTTGAAAGTACTTGGATTTCGGACACATGAATTCAAGGCCTGGAAAGAAATGAACATTCTTATAGGTGTGTGCGATTTTGATCGATTAAAAGATCTCCACAATCTGCTTTTGAAGAAATATTGTATCGTGCTATAGTGCTTTCTGTCAGTTGCAGTCCTGGTGCCTCCGTCTCAACATACTGTGTAGTACAAAGCGACATACATTCACATCACATGTTGAAACAGCGGTAGGGTTATACTCACAGAACACTGCACTTATTCACAATCACAAAAGTTTATTATTTGCATGAGTTTTGATGCCTTGCAGGTTAAACATTTTATCTGAGTGCTGGTCTGACACATGCTTTTCTGAGTGGGTACACCCGAAGCGCGCACGCTCCAAAAGCCTGTCAAACACTGCATTTACTGGACCGAGTTATCATTCGCATCTTATTCTGCTAATACTGTCAAATACACACAAGGTTTACACCAACGGTTAAGTGTAAAGTTAAAGTAAACAGTTGAGAGAAAATTGATTGCGTGTCAATATATTAGATGCGTGCAAGAGACTTAAAGGGACAGACAACAAATGCTGCGACTTGTCCTTAAAGGGATAGTTTACCCAAAAATGAAAATTCTGTCATCATTTATTCACCCTCAAGTTGTTCCAAACATGTTTGAATTTCATTGTTCTGCTGAACACAAAGAAAGATATTTGGAAGAATGTCAGTAACCAAACAGATATCGCCCCCCCCATTGACTACCATAGTAGGAAAAATAATTACTACTGATCTTCAAACAGGTTTGGAACAACTTGAGAGACAGAATTTTCATTTTTGGGTTAACTATCCCTTTAAAAAGTCAGAATTGTGTGATTATAAAGCCACAATTGTGTCTTATAAAGTCAGAATTGTGATATATATATTGCAATTCTGATTTTTAATAAAAAATGTGCTCATTTATATCTCTCAATTCTGACGTTCTTTTCTCAGAATTGCAAGCTTATATCTATAATATATTACACTCAATTGCAAAATTTATTTTTATAATATTCTCTCTATATTATAATGTTTTTACTTAAGTAAAGATTCCTAAAAAATGAAAACCAAAACTAGTATGGAATAATTGTTAACATTAGGGATAAGAAAGCTGCAAACGGTTTTAATATATTTCCAAAATTAATGTACAAATGATTCTCTACCTCTTCCGGGTTAAATGGATGCAAATGCAATAGGAGGATTAAAATGTTAAGTACTGTAAGAGGTCTTTCATGACGCTCCGTATGTGATGTGAATTTGATAGGTGCTTGATATAAAATAAACGGTGCTTTAAAAAGTCCTTGAATCTGGTGTTCATGAAAGAGTGGGAACTCTGAAGGTCAGTTCTTAGGCTAATTACATTAGCGTCATTGCCAGATGAATTATTTATTTACTGTTTTGACAGTTAGGTGGTAGCAGTATTTGTCACAATGAACTAAATGTGACCTAATTTAAATCGAAAAACTTGCTGTTGTCATTGGGAGGGTTTCTGATTACTGCGATCAAGAATGAGGTGTGGAGTTAGTGTCCAAACCCACATTGCATTTATTTAAAATGGTCATAGCTCTTGTGTAGAACGGGGTTTAAGTATTTAGTCCATGAGTCTTGTAAACATTTTCTAAACCTCAAATATTCCAATGGTAAACATTGTTTGCTTTTTCTGTTCAGCTTATCTGAACTGTTGGTGTACAGTAGATGTTCAGAGCATATGCAGTTTCTATTTTCCATCCTTGTTTGGAGATGCAAAGGAAAATTAGTGCAGAAATATGTTTTCAGGAGTTCATTCTTGGTCTTTTTAGGTAGTACTTTTATTTTTGGCATTTGAATAGAAGCCAGTAATAATATCTGTTTGTTTAATCCAAACAGCTGTTCTGGAGAGATATTAATGAAGCACGTCCCATTTATTTACTTTACAAGCTTGGAAATGCTTTTGAAAATGTACTTTTCAGTTTGAGTTTTAGGTTGTTCAAGAGCTTTCACAGCTTTCTGTTGCTTGCCTCGAATGCTTTTCATATAACTTACTTGGTCGACGCAGGCCTCCCTTTTTTTCACCATACTTCCTGGTCTTTACAACCAAACATTGCCTACCTGTAAATTGTAAATACTGTTCTCAAAAGTACTATGCCTTTTAAAAGAGGTCAACTCACATTTATAAACCTTTTCTATATTGTTTCAGTGAGTTTTTCCTGTTGTGTGCATATGCATGCTCACTCTTTGAAGCATAATGCATCATATTTGTTCAAAGATGTCCATTTTTGTTTATTCATGTGTACTTTGAATACTAGTGTCTTGTTGTGCTGCCAATGTACATATGAAATGAAAATATCCAGCTTTGTACAAGCCAGTATTACACCAGCATCATGAGATCTGCTCAGTGCATAACCTTTTTCTGTTTTTTTTGTACAGTTAGGTTGCCTGACATAAATAGACTGGCTCTTTATCTCACCTGACTCAAGAGTTTGACATATTGGTCATTCAGCACCTACTCCTGTGGTCTGATAACACGCATCAGAGGTGACACTTGCATTTAGTACAACTTGGTCTTATCTGTATAGGACTGTTTTATTGTCTGGAAGTGAGAAAGTACTTGAGAAACAGATAGGAAACAGCAGTGATACACACAGATGTCATTAAGACAACCAAGCACAAGTGAAGTGTGGAACAGATTGTTTTATACACAAGCTGACGTACACAAACTTTAGAACTTGGCTGAGATGATGTCATAATTAACATTCTGTATTTCTTTTTGTGCCACGGTCGCATAATTTTGCACGTATTTTCTTTAAAGGGATAGTTCATTCAAAAATAAAAAATTGTCATTAATTACTCACCCTCATGTCGTTCCAAAATATGTGAATAAAAGTGAATAGTTAAATCTGTTCATCAAAGTTGTCTCAGTGGAGAGACAGAAAGCACTCTGACTTCATCAAAAGGGTAATTTATTTGTGTTCTGAAGATGAACGACAGTCTTGCGGGTTTGGAACGACATGAGGGTGAGCGATTAATGACAATTTTCATTTTTGGGTGAACTATCCCTTTAAAGGATTAGCTCACTTCAGAATTAAAATTTCCTGATAATTTACTCACCCCCATGTCATTCAAGATGTTCATGTCTGCCTTTCTTCAGTTGAAAAGAAGTTGAGGAAAACTTTTCAGGATTTTTCTCCATATAGTGGACTTCACTGGGGTTCAACGGGTTGAAGGTCCAAATGTCAGTTTCAGTGCAGCTTCAAAGAGCTCTACATGATCCCAGACGAGGAATAAGGATCTTTATCTAGAGAACCGATCTGTCATTTTGTAAAAAAAAAAAAAAAATCGTTTTAAAAAAGTATATACATTTATATTTTTTTTTAGAAAATGACTGATTGTTTTGTAGGGCTGAAACGATTAGTCGACATTATCGACAACGTCGACAATAAAAAATTGTTGACAAATATTTTTGTTGTCGAATAGTCTTTTGATCTCATATGACCTATTATTTGAAGGGCCTGCAATAACGCGGTTTGACCAGTGGGGCGCTGTAGCGCAATACTGTAATGCAGCCCTCCCAGATCCAATCCAATAGAAGAAGACACAGCGTTTCGGAGTGCATAGTGCACACAAAGTCGTACCCGTAAAATGTGGGAGTTTAACATAGCATAAAACATAACAAACGTAAAGTTTAGCATAACTACATTAAAATGCTGTCATGCAGGGCCACCAACTTTCATTTAAACTCGCTGTTCTCATGCCACACGTTCATTTTCTCACGCAATGAAAGATGCAGGACACAGACAATGCTCCGACAGATGAGACAGATCAGGTTACTTTTCAGGTTTCAGTCTCTGCTTTTAAATTCTGTCAATTTTACTACGGGATTCAAACAATACATGTGGTTTTGGCGCTCTTTAATGTGGTAGATCGCTGTAGCGCCTCAGGTCAAGCGGCACATGAACCTATTATCTCTTCCTCTTTTCTGCTATTACAGCACGAAATAAACATGAATGAACTTCAAAAAGTATGTTGAAAGATACAGTACAACTTGCTGAAATGAATCCATCTCTAATGTAATCACTTAATCAGAGTTTTAACCGCAGAAAGACGTCAATAAAACAGCTTTCAAACTATCCTTAAACTTTAAACTTTTTTTTTTAAATATATGCACAATATTACATATTCATATTTTTACTCTTATTAAAAATGTATTATTACAATTCCCAGACTTAATAAAAACACAGTACCAGTCATTGGAACAGTTGGACTATTGATGACTTCTGAGGAGAAAAGAGAACCTGAAGTAGATTGGTCTGTTCAGTTGGCTCGAAATGTAATAAAAAGACACTTTCAAAAACTGAAGTGATTTTTATTTATTAGTTAAAGTGTAACTCAATATTTTAACTAATTGCTAAAGTCTAATAATCGAACAAAGCATACTGATTAATCAGTGTAATAATCAACGATTAGTTGATTAATCGTTCCAGTAATCGGTAGATTAATTGATTATCAAAATAATTGTTTGTTGCAGCCCTATTGTTTCTCTAGATAAGACACTTATTTCTTGTCTGGCATCGTGTAGAGCCCTTTGAAGCTGCACTGAAACTGCAGTTTGGACCTTCAACCCATTGAACCCCAGTGAAGTCCACTATATGGAGAAAAATCCTGGAATGTTTTCCTCAACCATAATTTCTTTTCGACTGAAGAAGGAAAGACATGGGAGTGAGTAAATTATCAGGAAATTTTAACTCTGAAGTGAACTAATCCTTCAATTCTATATGCTGTTTTGCATCTTTTTAAACATCACAGCAAAATATTTGGTCAAATTGGACCTCTATTAGAGTACCTTTTGTAGTCGGCGCTATAGAAGGGTGAAACGCTTCTAAACTCCTGTTTGGGAAATAATAGGAGCAACATGCTTCAGTTGTCAGACAATTAGCAGCGGTCTCTCTAGAGACACTCTCTCTAGGGACCGACTTTATTCCGTTCCATGTCTTTTGAGATGACCACAAGACTCATCTTCTCTTCAGCACTTTAAATAGCTCAGAGATACACACTGAAAGTCTCCGTAATGAACAAATACTCCCCATGAGAAACCGCGCACTCGCTAATGCCAAGTCTGTACTGTACATTTTTCAGCAATTTACTCTAACACAACAAAGAACAAATTGCTTGCGAATTCCTGGGAAGCTCTTGGGTGCAAATGAAACTGTTTATCCTCAACAAAGGCCTTTGGCTAAATGTGGTAATGTGTTGGAGTGTTGGATGGGGGTTCATAAGATGTGGCATTACATGTGAATCTATAAAGCACTTGTAAGGTTTGTTCCTTTAGCACTAACATGAGAACTGTAGTTGAGAAGTGTATTTCTTTATGGGGGAAAAAATGCAGCAGTTACTTGATAACTTTTGTTTTGTGCCAAATTATGCATTTTGATTTAATGTACTAATAAGCAGTGGCCAGTGCTAATTGAATTGGCGTACTAGTGTTGATTGTACATGTTAGTCATTGGTTTTGGAAACTGACCAAATTTGGTATATTTTATAGAAATAATTAACACTACACTACACCATTTTATCAGAATTCACACCAAAAAAGTAAACAAAAATATCATTGTATATTTTTGTAAATTAAGGACTTATTTTTCTTTTCTTTTTTTTTAAGTAAGCACAATATTTGTATTATTTACTTTATTGTATTATTTGCACAATATCTTTCTTTGTTGTTGTTTATAGTCTGCTGTTTCCGGATTCCAGATGTATCTGGAATTATACGACACTAACTTCAATGAACTAGTGAATTTGTAGATTTCTGGTTTAAAGAAAAAAATCATACACAGGCGGCACAGATCTGAACCTCCATCACCAAGTGACTTACTAAGTCGACAATAGATCGCTCTACTTAGACTGAGCCTGTTTCACTGAGAATATAGAAAACTCATTGTCTGTACTGAAACAGGCTCAAGAGGTCATTTTTTATTTGAAGTGCCACTGTTCAGTGCTTTTATTAGATTTAATAAATAGTTGACTGTCTGCAGATGTCAGCACTGGCAGGACAGGAACAGGAACTGATGATAATGTATAGACTCTTTTAGACCAAAATATTACCATTGGCTTATTACTTTGTCTAATTACATCATTATTACATTGTATGGTGATATGTATAGATCTTGTTCGATTTTTCTCTTGTTCCTTTAGTTGTGTCTATAGTCTCTCTCACACAGTCTCTTTTCTCATACTCAGTCTCTCCCTGACTTTGCCTATCTTTTGCACAGTTTTTTTTTTTTGCTCTTCTTATTCATACCCCATCTCTTCTGTTGTAATGACACCTTTAGAGTTCAGGCACCTCTGTTTCAGTCAGAGATTGAGTGGAGGCTGAGGAAATAGGCTGCTGAGAAGGGAAATAAAAATTCTGTGCAGGTGTTCCATCAGCTCCATGCCAGATAAGGAACAGTTATTTAGGCAGAATGACCGCGCAGGTTTCTCTTCTTATGTCATGGAATTTTGCGTTGACGCATAATGTTGCTTCTCATTACATGTTAACTTTGTTTTACCACAGGAATAATTGTAAGACTTTACATTAAGGTCCCATTTGTTATTAGTTAATGCATTGTTAATGTTAGTCAATAACAATACATAGTATATGTTGAGATTAAGGGCGTTTTCACACCTGTAGATCGGTTGCATTGCCCCCCCCTGAAAGAGGGACTTAATTTGTTACAATGTTGCATCTTCTTGGTTTGGTTCGCTTTCACAAGGCAGTACTTCGAAGCGTACCAAAATGTGTTTATGCAAGTCACATGCATGTTCAACTGTCCTCTTATTACGGTTCATGTGAATATCTATTGAAAAGGTACATAACACACACAGTGCCGAGGCGTGCTGTGGGCGAAGCTAAAGTGTGACGAGCAGGCACAGTTTTTGTGTAGCATTCATCTGCAAACTATCAATGGTCAGCTAAACAAATGTATTTAAACACACACAGTACACCATTGCGTTATCCCTGGATAACTTTTGAATCACTGTAATGAATATAGCGTATAATGAATTTATGAATTCACTACGTTCGTGTTGTTTACATTATATTACATTTACTTTATAACAAAACAGACATTTGATGCAGTTTTACTCACCACCTGTGGTTCCGACTTAGTACCGGGATCATTATCGCTGTGACCGCTCCATCTTTCAGTTTCAAACGATCTGTAAATCCAGCGTCGAACTGGGCCTTGTTTATGAAACCATAAGCGCCGATCCCGAGGGCTCGAGCAGCCACGGAAAAACACAAGATATTCTCCATTCATTTTAACCAATAAAAAAGTGATTGAAACTATCAGACACGGCTTTATCCTTATTTTGATAGTTAATTTAAGGCGGTTTCTATAGTTATTTTAATGACAAATATTGAGAGCGCATCAATGTAATGTGTGAGCACAAATCTCTCAGCTCCACTTAACGTTAGGTTCTTTGGGAAGCAAGGTTATCTTTCCCTCACAATCAAAAACACACTTCTTTGGTGATATTGTTGATTTCGTGGCCTAAAAACAAAGTGACATGTTTCTCAAGCAAGTCCTGTGCAGGGCTGCCGACGATTTCTGTTAAGCCGAACAAAGCGTGTGGATAGGCATGTTCTCGCTCTTCCCGGAGAAGTGCCTGTACAAATAATTTTTTTATTATGTAATTCATACTCTAAAAAACTGTCTGATGTCTGTGAGAAATCTGAAGAGTATTTTTGGCACAGAAATTATACGTCCAACTTGTTTTTTGAAACTTTGGCCATGTTTAGCATGAGAATCCAACTCTTGAACAGTGTAAATAAGTCAGAATGCATGAAATGGCATTAGACCCCCTTTAATTTCTGCTGGACTGCCATGTTCTTTAGAACATTTCCACTACATTCGTGGCAGATAGACGCAAGTGCTGTTATGCCCAAAGGTTCAAAATCCAAAATCGAAACAAGTGTAAAAGCACCCTAACAGTAACTAAGATTAATAAATGCTGTAGAATTATTTTTAATTGTTAGTTCACATTAACTATTGTAGGTAACTAATGTTAACAAATGAAAACAATGTAATGTAAAGTACATGTAATGTACATGTAATGTAAATTCAGTGTAAAGGTGGTTCTTTAGGGTTGGCAACTAAAAACCAATTCCATTTAAACAATAAAAACTAGCACAAATGAATTAGCTTCGATTAATGGTTCTTGAGTATGGAGCATCTAAAGGGACATGGGGATGGAAAATGTTTTGCATCCCAACGTTCACTCATAAAATGTTTCTGTTCCTCCAAGAAACTTTGCGTTTGCTTGCAAAACGTTTGAGTTCTTTGTGAGCAAATGCAAAAGTTTTGCATGTGAACACTAAAGCACTGAAATATATTTTTTGAACAATTTCAAACTATTACAATGTCATAAAGTGTGACCCGTGCAGGCTGATTAATGTTGTTGTTAATGGGATAGTTCACCCAAAAATGAAAATTATCCCAATACGCTTCCGCCATAAGTCGACTTGCATACTGATGTTTGTCGGACACTGGTTATTATAGTTTATAAAGTTGTAAATATGGATATTTTTCTTACAAAAACCCATCGGTTCTCTTCAGAAGGTCTTTATTAACCCCCTGGAGCTGTGTGGATTACTTTTATCATGGATGGATGCATTTTTTGGGCTTTAAAATTATGAGCGCCATTCACTACCATTATAAAGCTTGAAAGAGCCAGGATATTTTTTAATACAACAACGACTGTGTTCTGAGAGAAGATGGTCATATACACGTAGGATGGCTTGAGGGTTATTAAATCATGGTATAATTTTTTTTAAAATAATTTTTGGGTGAACTAACCCTTTTAAATGTATACTAAACAAAAAGTAGTACTAAAAGAATTGTTAATTGAATCATCATATAACTGGATTCTCATCCTTGTTCTCTCATTTGTAGTCCATGCAGTCTAAACAGACTTATTAATGCTGCTTACGTGATGTTTTTGTGCCAGTGAGCTTTTCACAAAGTATGTAATCAAGGATTCTGATGCTGGCAGGGCTAATTGGAGCGGTTTTCAGCTGCCCGGCAAGCTCGTGTCGAGCGATAAACATATGTCTGCTCTCTCTGTTGGGCCAAACAACGCTGTGAGATTTGGATTTTGCCTCTTGCAGTATATGACTGTTTGTGTAATCTACTTAACTTCGCATGCCACAACCCTTTAACCTATCAGATGCAGCAACAGCATCTGTTGATGGACATTTGCTCATACCACTCTTCTCCGTCCTTTTGTCTCCCTCCAAGGTGCTAATGTTACGTTCCTAATGCACTTGAACATCGACCAGTCCAGCAGCATGTAGCCATGCACCCTCTTAAACATGCTCTGTGTGTTTTAATGTAGATGTTTTAGAGGATAGGAATGGATTTTTTTTTAGAGCTCTAGTGTTTGCTTCAGGGAAAGCAAGTTTTCACTGCAAACTAATGCACTCTTAGCCCTGAGGGACAAGGCTTTTCTTAATGTACTTGATGCAGGCCGTCAGCTATCGCCAGCATTTGCGCTCTCTTGTCTTTTTTGTGCTGTTTCCTTTCAGAAATACACTACTGATTAAAAATTTGGGGTCGTAAGATACAGTAAAAAGAGTAATATTGTTAAATATTTTTACAATTACAGTGTTTCCCACAAGATTTTGTGAGACTGTGGTGGGTGGACGTCGGTGCCTCTAGGGGGGTCCGGTGGAATGTACATTTTTTTTAAATTTAAATGCATAAATCTGGTGCATTATGAGAGCAAAATTTCAGTGACTAGATCAAGGAAGAAATTTGTTCTCTTGTAAACAGTTTCATGCTCTAATAGTAATTTATTTATTGGTGATGGTAGGGCACATTAGTCACGTACACAACATATAGTAGTCTAAATGATAGTTCATAGGTGGTCAAACATGTAGAGTATACATTTAAACCATTAAAAATATGTAGCAAAAGAGGTTACCTTTGTTTAATTAATTTATTTCTAGAATAATTAGTGGGGGCCTATATCTATACATCTGTATTTGTGGAACTAATGGTAACTCTTTGATTTGTTAAACAACCCAGAATGCACTAAACACACTACTTCATTATAGAGAAAAATAACAAATGAATAAAAATATATAATCATAAGCTGACCAATAAATAAATAAATAACTAGGTGACTATATAATTCAGCAGCAAAAAGTATGCTAGCCTAATTCTTTAAAAAAACTTTGCACAGTAATTTTATAATACCTAAATATGTTAATAAAGTGAAAAAACGTTATATTTATATATGCATGTAAAGAATTATATGTAGGCCTTTTTATAATAATCTAAGATTAAAAGACGTTTATTTTAAATGTATTGTGCAGCTTTTTAATGGGGCAACAAGATATGATAGATACGACAGAACAAAACAGGCTATTAATCATTTTTCAGTGTGCAAAACCATGACAATATGAAACACTCCAAAACAGCAGCACAAACCGCTTATGCGCATCCCGGGTGCAGAATGATGTGCTTAAAGCAATATGGAGTCACAGTGTGCAGTTGCGCTGCACATTGAAAAGTTCATGGCACACAGAGAATCCCTGTGTATGTCTGCATCTAACAGTTTATTAATCATAAGTTTCTTCTCACTTTTAAATTCCAGTTATTGTGTGTGTGTGACGCCATTTCATAGTCCTTGTGTTGTGCGATCTAACCCTGTACTGTAGCCAGTATGATGACATCGTTCAGAAACAGCAGTAAACTCCAGCAAGATAAAGTCATTTTATGCAAATCCACAGCCCTTTATCTACATATCAAGTATTATAATGGGAATATATCATAGGGGAGATTTTAACTGTGCTGACTGTCGTTACTCAACGCGACGCGCTGTTTGAGTGCTGAACAGAGAATGATTGACAGCTGCAGCGGAGGGAAGCTTAGTAGCTTAGTCTACATCCCTTACCCAATACAAAAACTACCTTTCTAACTATTAATAAGCAGTAAATTAGGAGTTAATTAAGGCAAAAGTTGTAGTTAATAATGAATGTGTTCCCTATACTGAAGGAATTTTTTTACTTTATATATATATATATATATATTAAATAAAACTTTATATATTTCCCTATACTGTGTGTCCACCAAAGCATTTTTTCCAGCGGCTAGCATACTTTTTCAATTGTTTTAAATGGGAGGGCCACGTCTTTTAAACACCAGGAGCGTAACGAGGTGCTGAACATCTTTTTCACGCTCAAGCGCTGAGCGCTCAATGTTTTTTACCGGTCGCCTCGAGTTGAAGAATGTTCAACTTTGAGTAAAACGCTGTGCTCATTACTGTCACTTTTTAGCCAGCCGTCCAATCAGAGTGGAGGAGGGGCCGGACAAACACAACACTGACCAACTGTCACAACATTCTTGCTGTACAACGACATCAACAAGCAGAGAACAGAACAAAATGCATGAGAAATTAATATTGCTGGTCCCCGAACATACATAGCAAGAACTCTACATTGTGTCGACATTTTTAGTCTGAAACAAATGATCTGCTTAATCAGTTACAAGTAACAGTGCCGCGGATACTTCGGCTCCAAGTCGGTACTAAAATTTTAAAAATGTGATGCTTTGAGCGCTGTTGAGCGAACACCTCTGATTGGCCATTCACGCTCTCATCAGATATGTTTGTGCTCATGAACACAATAGCCAATCAGAGGTGTATACAAATCTGCTCAACAGTGCTCACAATGTCACATTTTTAAAATTTACTTTTGACAACACTAGGCTATAGTGGATGAATTTCTGTAGATGCACTTTGCTCTATACAAAACATTGCTTTGCGGATGGTTATGCCGGGTTTCCTGCACCCCTGTTCTAAAAACAGAATTCTGTAGGAAACGCTGTTATGTCACAACTTTGTCTCTTCCTGTTATCCCCATGCAGACATCCCCATGCATTTCACTTTTATAGCTGGTCTTAACATGAATTGAAAAAAAAAATGAGATAACCACACAGTATTTCCATGCAGTTTTCCACAAGAAGATGACTTTTTTTGTGTGTGTTTAAATATTTTGGCAAATTTGATGATGCTTACTGCTACCATTAAGTAAAAAATATTTTTTTTTTGTGGTAATTTATTTGGGTAAATATTTTTTAATCTGAATAGTCCTTTGTCATACGTGCCCCTAAAGAATAGCAATTCTGCAATGGAGGATCTAGTCTTTAATTGCGATCTATGCTTTGAAGATGTGTGGGTTGAAAATGTTGTAAGGGAGCTGACTGCCTTACAAAAATGGCTTTTACTTGTTGCTGAGGCCTTAATAAGTGAACCCTAGAGAGTCTGTTGGGGGTGTGTTAATTTGAGATGCCTATGGCAGGTCTGTTTGTTCTTTGTCTCCTACAACCCTGAGGCCCTTTTTACTTGATACATTGTGTTTGTAGGTGTGTGGTGCTAGCATGAGTCTCTAAAAGAAATAATAGTGAGTCATCTTATAGAAATCAGCTTGAGGCAGTTAGTTTGTGATCAAAACTACATGCTGTCAACAAGCACTAAATTCAGGAATTTTAGATATTTTGACCGATTCCTACATGCCCCTATCCAAATGAGAGGCTTAAATTCACTTTGTTGTCATACCTAAGTTTTGAGTATATGATATATTGAACATTCACAATCATTTTGTTGTCAATATATGGCCTATAGGCTATGTTGGTCAGTATTAAGGTTTGTTATATCGGTGCATGTAAGTAGATTTTTCTTGTGTTCATTTGGTAAAAAATCATGACTATTTTAAACAAAATTTTTACTTCTTGCATTAAACATTTTGTATCCGTTTGACAGTAATGGCTGTTCAGTTGAAGTTATATTTAAATGACACTGTAAATATCGAGATGTTTAATGTTATTCGCCAAATGGCTGAAATCAAATTGATCAGATCTGTCAGATTTCTAGCTCTATCACCCATCTTGAATTTTTCATCTTTTCTGTCCCTTGCTGTCATGCAGTTTTAAGATTACCTGTGATCAACTTCAGTACCTTTGCTCTTTTTCTCTTTGAACTATATCATCACCATTTTCCTCAGTCTCACGACTTCCTTTTGAGAAATACCAGCTCTTTTAGTTGGTAAGGGATTTTAGGGGCTTCTGAGATCATTACCAAGTGATTTATTTTCCCTCAGGTATGCTAACAAATGAAAAGGCAGCGGGTGGTCAATGAGGAGCTGTCACGTTCACACTGAATCCTCGCCAAAAGGGAACAGCAGAACGGTCATGTTGCATTAAACACATTACAGGCTTTACATGTTTGATGGAAGGCTAATGCTCAGTGACAAAGCATACAGCATAACATTGCTCTCATGCTGGCTGCTTTGCATGGAGGCAGTAGGAGAGATTGTGACCTGATGCAACCTTGAACAGAGAACAAGCTAGGGTTAGTTACATCTTTGCATGTATTATTGGATGTAACCACAATGGGCCTCTATTGAAGTAAAGCAAACAAACAAGCAAACAACAACAAAAAACACCTAAAGAAGAAAATTCTGATATTTCCTCACCCTCATATCATTCCAAACCCATATTAGCAATGATGTGACATGAGGATGAATAACTCCCTTTAGCTAATATTTGACTTTTACCCTTTAATTTATTCAGTTATTGGATATTGTTCTATTTTACTGCTTAATTGTTTTATGAATGGTGTCAGGTCCAGCATTTTTAAAGACTGTCCCATATTACAGTAGCTTTAACTTGTTTCTGCCTTGCACCATCTTAAATGACTTCATATAATAAGATTTATAAATAAATAATCGAATGTTAAAACTTAAGTGCATGCTTTTATTTGAGCTTCATGTTCACTGTAACAGTCGCATGGTTAAGCAACTCGGGGAAATTCATTTGTTTTCAGTGGAATTGAATTGTTTGGAGATTCCTTCCCAGCGTTTTCTGAAAGAACAGCGGATTTGTATGTCATCTGAGAGAAGTGGAAGTGAAAGTGGTCCGCTAAACCTTTAAACCTTTTGAAGTCTTTAAACATGTTCTTATGCTGATCCTAAGATATGGGATTGGTTCATGAGGGCAGGTGCTTACAATTCAACCTGCCACTCGTTCAGCTAAGATAAGACCTGTACATTGTCACACTTTTCACATATTAATCTATTTGTAGGTTTGTCAGAATTAATGTTATCTCTTAATGTAGAAATTTTTCTGCAAACATAAGAAATATTCTGTCTTTGCACAATAGTGAATAAGCTTTTTAGCTGCAAATTGAACAAGTGCCCTTTAACAAGAATACAGCCTGATGCTTGTGCAGTTTGACCTTTCCCTTTTATTTTTAATTTTTTTTTTTTTTTTTTTTTAAATGACCCAGTAGTTCAGGTTTTTACTTGCCTTGTAAATGTTGTTTTCCTTTTAGAAACACATCTTAAAGGAGACCTATTATGCCCCTTTTCACAAGATGTAATATAATTCTCTGGTGTCCCCATTATGTTTCTGTGAAGTTTCAGCTCAAAATCCCCCACAGATCATTTATTATAGCTTGTCAAATTTGCCCCTGTTTGGCTGTGAGCAAAAACACACCGTTTTTGTGTGTCCTTTTAAATGCAAATGAGCTGCTGCTCCCGGCCCACTTTCCAGAAGAAGGCAGAGCTTTAACAGCTCACGCTTCGGTTGCTCAACAACAACAAAGCTGGAGAATCTCACGCAGCCAAAATGACGATTGTCAGTAACGGTTGTTCAGCCTTACATTGTTCAAACCAGAGTCGGACACTGATGGAGAGACTCAGGAAGAAGTTACAACTTTTAGAATGAAACTGGACATTTCTGAATGGTTAGTGGATAAATTTATGTAGTTGCTGTGGAGTTGATTCAACTCATCAACCAGCATGTGTCTTCGTGTTAATCTTTCGTGCAAATCCCGTATGGATGCCCACTATTCATAACGTACCTGTTTGCCAAACAGTACCGTACACACCAGGCTAACGTTTATGATTGCTGTCAAATGAATGGTCTAATATTTTTTCCAAAATATCGCTCTGACAGAAATGCTCCTTTTTTAGCAATCGATGTAATTCATGTATGTTTTTCCTGCACATCGAGCTCTGGCTGTTGTTTATGACAGACAGATGCAGGCCCCCTCCTAAACCCGGATCTGTAGAGCTCCTCACCCCTGATTGGGTTTGGGAATTAGCAGAGATTACTGACCATTGTTCTGAGGCCAGCGCTAGACTAGGATGTAATCTCCTCTAATTCCTGCCCATGATTAGCTCCAAATGACTCAATTAGATGGCCTGGTGATGGACGTTCATTAGCACTGTACATCAGAGCATCTCCGTGCAGCCATATGTTTGCTATATATCTTTACCAGGACTCTGCCAGGCAGATGGGTACTGAAATGAAGTGGTGTGTTGCCTCTTACTTTGCTCTTTGGGTTCGGTGAAGTGTTCCGGCCACGGGGAAATCATGCCAGACCGCCTGCGGCGAGCTACGGGCTCTGGCTCACGTCTGTGTGTTTCATCTGTGCCCCAGCTGCCCCCTTCATCGCTCCGCACTGTGCTTTGGCATCCATTTGGTCCATGAGGAGCCCGAGCCTGTTTTCAACATCAGATTGAGGTGATCTCTTCAATAGCTGAAAGTCCACCGCTGAGACTCTAGGGAAATAAGTCCCCCCACCATTCAATAAGCATGACCCTAGTAGGAAGAAAAGGGTTGAATCGCACCTTGCGCTTTTTGCAAATGTTTACAGCATTTGAAAACCTTTTCTTATTTAAAAAGCTGGTACTGTTGAATGCTAATCTGAGATATCTAAAGTTTTTCATGCTCACGTTTAGGGGTCGGATTCATGAAAGAAGGTCAGTAGAAATCAATTCTTGAGAAGTTCTCAAATATACTCTTAACATCAAAACCAGTAAATTTTTAAATGCTCTTTGATTATATAGCGGTTCATGCTGAAGGCTTGCTAAATAACTCAACAAAAAATGCTCAAAGGCTGTCTTATGGTGCTCTTTACAGATTTCCGTAATAGTCATTACACACCATTTTTGTTGTGAATATAGCACTTGCAGTTGCATTTTTTTTAAATGTGTCGTGTATATTAAATTGTTAGTTTATTTTAGTAAGTTATTTTAAAAAGTAATCTTAAGAGGTTATTTACTATGATGTCAAGAAAATTTAAAAAGTTTTTGGGAATACAAAGCATTTTTCATTTTTATTCTTAAGGTAGAAAATAAGAAAATAGCAGTTAAGAAAATGTTGTATTCTTAAGTATGTTTTGTGAATCTGGCCCCAGAGCCTGAATTCTGAGTTGATCACAGCAGATAAAGATATTTATTGATATATACTTGGTTTGCCAAGGATTAATAGCTTCTGTTTAATTTCAAATTACCTATCTGCCTCTTTATTCCCCAATAGATTTATATCTATTAGGGCTGGGACAATAAATCGTTGAAGCGAGAATTGATTCTGAGATTTTCCAAATGCATCGCGATTCTCTCTCGAATCGATTCTGAGTTTAGTTTTTAACAGCAGATGGCACTGTGTGCTTTAGAAACAGCAGTACTCTGCTTGCTTCCAATTCCTTACACACACCACTTGAACCTAAAATAATCATTTCATAAAGTTTGAAAAAGTTGAAGCGAAATACAAGAGTTTTTGCAGTGGGCTGTTAATCTTGCATCATAAAAGCATTTTGAGGTGCAAGGACATAGCCGAATGCACGAGCACTCTTCTTAGTGAGCAAGGGTGCATTCAAATGTGATTTCAATACTCGACATACTGATTACTGATCAAATTATATACAATATCTCTCCCCCCACCCCAGGTGTTATCATAATACCGGTGTTGACGCAAGTTTATTTACCAGAGTGAGAATTTCCTCACCATGACATTCCTACTGGGAAATAGAATCGCAGCTAAAACGCTAAAAGACTGTTTTGATTTCACCACAGCATGATGTTAATCCATGATGCATGATGTTAATAACTGTCCTATTATTACTATTTTGTTTGGTTCTGCTACTGGAGAAATTACATGGTTTACCTTGAAGAACCAATTTAGGGTTTTTCTTCATTCTGCAACCAGCCTTTAATGGAGTTGTTAGTGACCGTTGCAAGGCGCATTGGATACATTAGTCTCTTTCAGCAGCTCAGTAAATGGAAGCTGCTCGTCCATTTTGATGTGTGTTTGAGTGCTGTGTTTAGCTCTGTTCAACCACTTTTGACATCCGCTGCCTAAAGCCGTTTATTGTCAAACAGTTGTCGCTTTGTCTGCTGTAGGACCAGAATGAGATGACTCCGCTGGGAGCTAAAAGAGGACACTTGAAAACAGAGGCTGTTTAAGATTGTTTAATCAAGATTGGGTTTATATGTTAATGGGTCTGGTTCTACTTATGGCCATGTGTTTGCTTTCTAAATAAAAAGTTAGATTTAGATTGTCAAAGTGTTTGTCGATTGCAATAGTAAGGTTCTTGAAGTAAAAATCCCACTCACTTTCCCCATAGCTGAATTTTTTTCCCCTTTTTTTTTTTATTTTTCATAATCAACTGTTGACAACAATGGGTAAAATGTTCTCTTATTGCATGTTTCAGAAATATATTTATAAACACATCGTTTGCATAATTCCTGGAACTACACTAGCCAATCCTTAAGAGAAACTCTCCAATCAGAGAAGCTCTTTTCAATTTATGTTGCAATTGAAAAGAGCTCAGCAGTAACTGCCCAATCCCATGAAGCATTGCAAATTGTGAAATGGCAAGTGTCTTTACACCATCAAACACATTTGAATATTTTGCAATAAACTTAAAATATATTGTATTTTACACAAATAATCAGTGACTGCGATTACATCATTTGCAATACTTTATGGAATGCTTAGTTCATTGCCTCATTAAAGACACTAAGTCTTGCGTCTTACACCATTTGTTTTTTCTGATTTACTAATATATATATTATTTATATATATATATATATATATATATATATATATATATATATATATAATATCTGCATTGCATTGCTGCTTTATAAATAAGCAACAAGCTGAGTATCAGAGGTTTTATTTAATCCTAAGAAGCTTTTTTAAGATGACATGGTTATATATTGGGCTTTGCCATAATCTCCCCAGTAAAGGATATTTTTAGTTTCAGTTTCATGCCGGCTTGTGTTGCTCCAAAACAAATTGTCTTTTCACAGTTACTGGAGAGACAATTGGGGTGAAAAGAACAAACATGTATTTTGGCTAAAGTACCATCATTCTGAGCCAAAATGAATAAACCAGAGGTGTCTTCTTTATCTAAGTTAATGGTACTAAACAGTCTTGTGGACAGTCAATGTTTTCCAATCCACAGCCTCACTGGAGGTGACCTCCCCCCTCTATCCTTGCGCTTCCTGCCAACAGGATTGTGAAGGAAGCCTCTCCCTGTCTCCGTGGAGTGCTGGGATGCATCTGTTGAAGAGAGGGCATGTTTGAGCAAACTACTCTGTGATCTAATATAGATGGTATCTAATGTAGATGGCTTGATACTGTCAGTGCACCATGCAAGGTTGCTTTAGCATGTCAACATGTGGGTTGTTCCAAACCCCTGTTGCTTTTGAATGAAGTGCCTAACTGATGTGTGAGTTCTGCCTAATTTTCTGCTTTATTCCTTGTTCCCCGCACAGCAAGTTCAAATAGCTTGGAGCTCTGTCTTTTTCTCGCTCTTAAAGGCCTTTGTGACTTCAACAAGTCCTTTTGGCAGCTTTCAGTAGAAGCAGCAGGCAATATACACAGTGCCTGCCAAAACCCAGGGTTCTGCCTAATGTGGCAAATCGACAAGACTCCCCTCATACCCACCATATTCAGTACTTTTTTTTATTGATGGATAAATGCAGGTGTGTATATATGTGTGTGATTTTTATTTTTATATATATATATATATATATATATATATATATATATATATATATATATATATATATATATATATATCTCTATCTCTCTCTCTCTCTCTCTATATAGAGATATATATATATATAATATATAATTATATAGTTGGCAGGAAATTCAACCTCAATGTTTTATATATTGCATAGTAATTTATTGACATGATCATATTTCTTAAATATTTCTAAATAATTTTTAATTAATGACACAATTTTATTAAAATATTTTATTTATTTATTTATTAATATTTCTAAATTGTATTTATTTTTTATACATCGGCATCTACACATATTATAATTGTTAATTATCTTTTAATTAGGAATGAGAATTCTGGGCTGAAACTGAAAACTCTGGATGCACTTGGCCAAAAACTGAATTAGCTTAAATTAGCTTATATTTGTATTAATATTAGTCTTTTTAATAAAATTCAATAATTTCAATGATACTGAATTTATAAAATACAAGCTAATAAAAAATAAATAAATAAATATATATATATATATATATATATATATATATATATATATATATATATATATATATATATATATATATATATATATATTATAAAATAATAAATATAAATAATTTGGGGGGTGGGGGTTAAGATCAAATACACTAATTACAAGCATAGATAAATATAATAAAATAAATATATAAATAAAGTGTAGTGTATTCAGGTACAGACATGTAGTAATTAAATGTATAAATATATATTAATCTTTGTTAAAGCTATGTTTTGTTGTTTGACATTAATGATTTAACAGCAGGTATTTATAGGTTGCTGTCACTTTAAGACCAAATGCACGGATCCAATATAATGAGACGCATACGATTTTTTTTTCTCAACTCTTTATGTTCACTGATTGTGTTTACGAGAATACTTGCCAAGACTGGTATTTTGACATCATTTTGTGTGTATGTGTCCATTCAAGCGCATCGAGATGCAAAAGAGGAATCAATCTGAAACACACCTCTCTGTGTGTGCAGCTGTGCTGTGCACACAGATAACAGTGTGTGAGTACCGAATTATTGGTGAAATTTAGCAAATTAATCCCCGAAACACTGCATGGATCATCTACGATCCGTTTAAACACTAGCATAGAGCTGGATATTGAGCTAAATAGAATTTATATATTATAGTTTTTTTTTTAAAGAAGTTTATTTATTATACATTGCTCACAGTTTTGTATCATGCAGTGGTGCAACTTGATGAAAGCGATGAAAACTATCATCTACTCTGCAAGCTACTGAAAGAGTCCATTGGTGAAAGTTTGCTGGGTAGACTATAATGTTCTGCTTATTGGCAATATGATGGTATACTGCAAATCCGTTTTAAAAATTTTTTGCCAAGTCTTAAATCCAGGTCTCAGTCCTGCAAAGGAAAATCTCTGAAGAGCCACCTTTATTGATACTGGAATGCTATTGCAAATCCATTTTGTCATGGTCCAGACGGAGGGATGGGGAGAGTTTGCATGCACTATGTTTAAACTCTGTCCTGAGAGAAGAGGGGGTCGCTGCATTCATCATTTACACGACTTGTCCTACATTCTAACCTCTAGAGGAAACTCTGCTCGATACAACCCACTTCCCTCATTTCCATTTACCTTGCATCATATTTTGCTGAAGATTCTGAGCTGGTTACCTCAACACTGTTCATTCTCAACTGTCATGACAATATTTTTTAAAAATTCCACCGTTTACTCAACTCAGAGTCACTTGTTTACCCGCAAAGGAAATTTATGAGGTAGATCTAAAACAGCTTTCGGTGAGGCAGCCTCCATTGAGGTGACAGTGATAGCATGACGATTGCTTCTGCACTGCCTGACTTCCTAGGTTTTAGTCCCAATTCAACTGATTTATTTAAATTATTTTGTATTGCAAATGATTTCTGCACCGTTTATGAGAGTCAAAGCAATGATCCAAACCACTTTGTGCTGGCAACTTTTCCTGCTGGCCACTTCTTTGATCCACAGAGCTGACATCCATCAAACCTGCAGGCATTCATTTTCCTCAATGCACTGGACTGAATGGGAGGGCTGGATCAGCAGGAAAAAGGTCAGATTTGTCAGTTGTAAGCTGTATCTTTGTTTGTTATCGGCATCTAACGTGTTGTGCAAACCTTCTCAGGCTGGAAGTCGTGACAGTAATAGACACCGACCGCACTGTCAACGGTTTGTGCAATTGCTGCTTGGTTGTAAACAAAGTCGGCCTTTGTGCTTCACTGTATTTGTTGTTGATTTTGCGTTGACGTTATAACACACAAGCATTTGGGGCAAGTCTTTTCATGGTAGCACCAGGTGCAACCACACAGCCTGTACTTGCAATTGGTGGATTCAACACTGTTTTGAGAAACCAGTTGAATGTATGCAAATCACGGAGGTACATTTGGTTGTTTTGTCCAGACCCGAGTTTGCTGTATGAAAGCTACGATGCATCCACTATAAATTTTCTGCATTTCAGCTGCATTGTCATGCTGCTGCAAGCTGTGTCAGTGTGCTGTGGCAAAGATGACGTGCTTAGACTGCAGGGTGCAGGCCCTCCCTCCCCTCACACAGGCTGTAGTCTCTGCTGATACCGGGAGAAAAGCAGCAATAAGCATTTGTGGCGCAGTTTGAGCACATTTTCATATGTAGAAAAGAGGACGAGAAGCTGTGAGGTCTCTTTGGCTTGACTCAGCAGCCCAATTTGTGCACAGGCATATTGCTTTTTTCTTCATATTTCCTTTTTTTTATATATTCAGATTGTGTTTAATGAATAATATACAAGGGTACTTGTATCCACTGGACCGTTTTATTCCCCAGGTGAGCACAGTGGGGATGATCTCACCATTACCGCAGTAATGGACAGCATAGAGGGCAAGTGCAGCTGAATCACCTGCTAGTTGCATAATAAACTCAAACTAAGTTTGCAAAATTATACAGTATGATACGGCAGTTTTACAAACAACAGAATAAGTTAATGAAGCGCCTCCTCAAGTATCTCAGCTATGAGTCAGTAAGAATAATTATGGATTATGAATCCTTTTTACAGACCGATGACGCGTTTCCACATTTATTAACATTGCAAATCTAGCAACAATTTTTTTTTTTTTTTTTTTTTTTGAATAAAACGAAAACTAAAAGACTTTCAATTCACATGAGCCAATATTTTATTCAAAATAGAACATGGATAACATAAATGTTTAAACAGAGAAATTTGTGCGTAAGGGACAAGGCCGAAGAACTAGCATCAAATAACAGGCATCAAATTTGAAATTGGCTCATTTTGTGCATAAAATTTCTCAGTTTAAACATTTGGTGTTATCTATGTTCTATTGTGAATAAAATATTGGCTTGTGTGATTTTAAGTCTTTTAGTTTTCATTTTATTCAAATTTTAAAAAAAAAAACGTCCCAACATTAACGAAAGTCATTGTGTGTGTGTGTGTGTGTGTGTGTGTATATATATATATATATATATGATCGCGTCTGATGCCTGTGATGGGCAAACTCACGACTATGACGAGAGAAACTGATATGCGTGAGGATTCTGTCCTTTTTAGGGTCTCATCTTCCTGTTTTTGGTTTGTTTACATGTCTTTGGTTCGTGTTGCGTTCATATATCATTCGAACCACACCAGAGTTAGTTTTGGTCCTTAATGTTATGAAGCAACGACAAAAATAACGACTTTATTCAACAGTATCTTCTCTCTTTGTGTTCTGAAGATGAACGAAGGTCTTACAGGTTTGGAACGACATGACGGTGAGTAATTAATGATAGAAAATTTATTTTTGGGTGAACTAACCCTTTAAGAAAACTAGTTAATGAGTGTTTCTAACACAAGGCTGAGGGAGCAACGGTAAATGAAAAATGAATAATTAATTAAATGAAATTTGATAATATTTGTTAAGAAACACTTAATTTACTGATAAACAAGAGTATGTCTGTGACTGTTTTGTGTGACAAAGACACTCATGCTGCTGAAACTTGCAGAAATTACACTGTGTTTGGTTGTTTATGTTACAATGCAATCCAAGGATTCTATAGCACCCACATCTGTTGTATAAAGAACAACCTTTTTAGTAGTATAAGATTTCGTGGTGATAGGTGTTGTTTTTTTAAATTCAGATATCTTCTGTTGACATCAGAAACAACTTGTAGTGATGTCTAGCAAACAGACATGTTGTGTCCTTGCAAGTGATTCACTGAGATGGCCAAATGACTCACATGCGTCCACTACCCTTATGATTCATGTTTGTTATATGTGCTCGAGTTGGTTTGATTGGACCCTGTTAAAGGAGTGCAGATGACACATTTGCTGTCATCTTCAGATGTGATTTACACACGAGTCATAAAGAGGGATGGCAGGACCGGCCTTGTGCACCCAGGCTGTTTATTACTTCGGATCCTGCTGCCTTGCAGAATTATGACACCGGCTTGTACAAGGTTATGCCAAAGTGTCCTTGATTGTGACCCTTGGGGCTGATGAGTACTGTGGAGTTGGATTATTTAGCAGACTGTTTCCTCATGGCAACAAATTGCTATGTGTGAGTGAATGGTTCTGCATTTTGTGTCATCTGAGTGATGGAGGTGTTTTTCAGGAATGAAAAGATGTTCACCATCTGACGATTCTGTGCAAGTTTCCTGCTCTTTTACTCGAGGTTCATCAATAATGACGTCAAACTGCTCCACTTAGAATGCATTTGTTCTCAGGGTTTGAAGGGATGCGTGAAGTATCTTGAGCACGCCTGGTGCATTTTATTATTTATGCACCCTTGATTATCTCCTTCACTCTAATCAGTGCCAGCAGTTAGAATGTATCTTTAGCTTCTAGGCAGGTGGTGGTTTAATGAACCTTTGAGGAAGTTTATGGAATGAACAATGTAGCTGAATCGAGCTCAACGCTAGGGTTCCTGAAGCAAAAACGCAATTCAAAATCTCTCAAAAACTTTCTCCGAAAGTTTATTAGTAATAACAGCTAAACTTTAGAAGATGGATGTTATATACGTTCACAAAAGTCTGTATTTGTTTGCCAAATTTCCACTGCAGAACTACACAATACTGAAAAAAAGAACCACCAGTCAGGGAGGTTGCTGTGGAAAATCAAAAGCTTTGCAATTAGGTTTGTGGTGAGTTTTTGCAGGGTAGTGTAGACTGGCTAGATAACATTATCTGATTTATGGGAAGAGTAGTTCATCATTCTTTCTTAAAGGGGACCCATCATGCCCCTTTTCACAAGATGTAGCCTAATATAAATCTCTGGTGTCCCCAGAATGTCTGTGAAGTTTCAGCTCAAAATACATCACAGATAATTTATTATAGCTTATCAAATTTGCCCCTATTTGGGTGTGAGCAAAAACACGCCGTTTTTGTGTGTCCCTTTAAATGCAAATGAGCTGCTGCTCCCCACCCCCTTTCCAGAAGAGGGATGAGCTTTAACAGCTCACATTTTGGTTGCTCAACAACAACAAAGCTGGAGAATCTCACGCAGCCAAAATGAGGATTGTCAGTAACGGTGTTCAGCCTTACATTGTTCAAACCGGAGTCGACACTGATGGAGAGACTCAGGAAGAAGTTACAACTTTTAGAATGAAACTGGACATTTCTGAATGGTTAGTGGAGAAATTTATGTAGTTGCTGTGGAGTTGATTCAGCTCATCGACTAGCATGTGCCATGTTAATCTTTTGTGCAAATCCAGCGTTGAATTGACCCTCGTTTGTGAAGCAATCTGGTGTAAAATGACGGCATGACAACAACACTCTACTACAACAACTCTTCCTCTTCTCTAAAGCAGCCCAACATGGCCTCACTCCCTTTGTTGCGTGTTCTCGGGGGTGGGGTTTATGTAAATTTTGGGGTTTGTGATGTCACTAACCCGGGAAGAAGCTTGTTGTAGTCCCTACCAGCTGTTTGTTGTAGTCCTTAAAAAAGTTCTGTAAAAGAAAATATCTCTCTTTGCATTGAACTTTGCATTTAAAGGGACAGAACATCATGTCAGAAAATCATACAATGTAAGTGGATATGGACCAACAACAGCCATGGTTAGTGGTTACCATTCACTTTCATTACAAGAGCAAGTATGAACATATCTTTTCTGTTCCATAATTATTAGCCATAAGGTTCTGGAACGACTTGAGGGCAAGTAAATAATTTGGGGGTTTACATAGCCTATATTTGGCTTTAAATCGTATGTAATTAATTCAGAGTTGTTGGATTGGTGTCTTTCTGAAATGCCTGTGAAAAAAATGAAAAATTTATAATTATATAAATCGCATATATTATACGCACTTCCATTTTATTTTGAACATGTTGCTCAAATGCAAAAGCAAAGATGAGACGAGCCAGAGTGAAATAAGTTTTAGTCTTCCAATCGGCCTTCAATGACCTTCTTCCCCCTGCTCTGTGGCATCCTGGGGAAATGTCATGTCAGACTTCCTCACGCCAGCTCAGATTGATATAAACGTGGGCCGCCACTGACCTCCAGTGCTCTGTGCTTTCCATGAAGCACACTCAGTCCTTTGTTCAGACATTTTGAGCGTGCTAACTTGATTTGCTGCTAAAATTATTCATTTGCAGGCTCTGTGACGCAACATTACAGACACATTTTTGTTTTAAGAAGTTGTTAGTTCTCTGGATACACTTTTGAAAGGTGGAGGTAAATGGCACATAAAAAATGTATGGTCTAAAATGATCCAATGACCATTTGCATTTTACTTCTGAAGTGCACCGGCTGGTTATGTTGCTTTTACTTGACGTATTAAAGACTGCTCTCATCTATCAGGTATGCATACTGAAACCAGGCAGTTTGGATGCTGAGAAGGGCGTTTAGGTACTTGTAGAGCACAGACAGCATTTCCCTGAAGTAATGAGCTTTATAAAGAAACTAATTGTTTTCTCTGCTCCTCATCCTGGATACAATTAATAACTATTTTAATGCTTGCATGTATTTGAGTCTCATAGCAGTCAGATAATACTGATGGAAATATTGTGGTTCACTCTTTAAGTGCTAGTGAGCTGGGTCATTTAAAATATAGTGTGAAAAATGGATTCCAACAGCATTTCATAGTCATATCATTCACTTTCAGTGAATCACCTCTATCAAAACGACGTGATGCTGGAATGTCAGATGAATATGTTTTTCAGGATAATCTTGTTTATAAAATGTGATCTGTCCTCACTGGTGTTCATTTCCAACTGAAACAATAAGAGCATGAGTTAGGGATGTTTCCTGAGGCTAGCATCAAGTATATTTCTCAAACTTTAGCATTAGAGGTTTGTTCAAATCCCTAATCTTAAGTATTAAACTTCATTGTGTAACTCATCTCTCACCATTTGTGTTATGGTCATAAATGAAAACAGACAATGTGCTGCTTGTTCTTGAGAGGTGTGCTGTTATTTTACCAAGTTTCATTTGTCTGACATTTAAAACGGGCAAAAAATGTTGTGAACCAACTTAATGAGTTAATTCATGATGTCTTATGTACATATATAAGTTCTGCACAATTAAAATAAAACCGAAATCGCGACAGCCATAAATATTAGTATTGTAATGTTATTTATGATTATTAGGGATGCACTGAAATAATCAGTCAATCAACATTTAAATGACAAACTTGTGTTCATGACAGATTCAAACTTACATTAAATAATGAAGACATCACTAACAGAGTAAGTAAAAATATAATGAATATGTAATACAGTGCATGTATTTAGCAAAATGCTCTTCTCTAGAGCTATTTTTTCTAGCTAGCTAATAAGTTTAATGGACATTGAGTAGCATTCCCCCGGTTGAAACTCTGATTGAGCGATTACATGTGACAGGATTAATTTTGTTAAATTGTAATGTATCTTTCAACATACCTTCTGGTGTTCACCCATGTTTATTTCATGCTGTAACTAGTAGTAAAGAGGAGATGCGATGATCGATTCACTTGCGCTTGATCGGCGCTGCCGTTTGAACTAAGGCGGCTACCAAATTTCATAATAAAATTGGCAGAATTTTAAAATTCAGACTTAAAAGTAACAAAGCACAAAGCCTTTGTGATTATTGGATGGCAGGTGTGCTACAACTGTTTAGTGAAGTTTTGTTCATGCGGAGCATAAACAGAAAACAGCACAAACTAAAAGATTTTAGATTTTAGAAACCATATCTTTCCTGATTAAAATCGAGAAATTAATATTGTCAGTCCAGAGCTAGTGTCCATACAGTTGACATTTTTAACTGTTGGAACTTATCCACGTTGTGTGCACGAAATATACGCTGAAAACAGTCAAAACATGCAGAGAAGTGCTAATTAAATGTTTGTTTTGGGCACTGATTTCGGCTTTCCAAAACCATTTTGTCCCGAAACTGAAAATAGCTGTTTTCGGCTGAAAATTTCCAGTAACCAAAATTTCGGTGCATCCATAATTGTTGTTATTATTATAAAGCAATATTGATATATAATCACAATATTTTTCCCCCAGAAATGTGCAACCCTATATTATGTATTAATATATGTATATTATACAGATGAGCTCTGGCTCTGGTGTATTGTAAAGGGGCTGGTGCTTTTTGCCTGTTCATATTCTGCCTCCAGGCGAGCAAACATGGCCCCGTCGTCCCAATTCTGCCACGTCCACTGCAGCAGAGACCCACTTTCCCTGACACAGACCTCTCTGGAGACTCACTGTTTATTTATTAATTTCTGCTGTTCCTTTTTGCCTGTAACTATAAAGCCACCTTACTCTGTACCTTTTTTACAATTTGAAACTTTCAGTCTAGATCAAAGCCATGCATGAAAGGATAGAATTATAGTAATATAGCCTATTAAAGCTTTTATCAGATATCAGCACTTGGCAAGCTACATAGAAGTTGAAGACATAAAGTCAAAGTTGAATCAAATTGAAATCCTTCTCATTGTTCAGGTCTTAATGGAGCTCATTTCCATTCTGACACCCCAGTTATGTCCTGTACAACCTCATGTCTGAGTTGCCCAATAATTTATTTTGGGTAATAATGCAGTGAAGGGTTGTGTGTAGTGTCAGTAGTATCACATTTATTGCTGTCAGAGTTGTGGTATCTCTCTTTGAAAGGCTTTGGAAGCAGTTCAGACTAATTACTTTGGGTTAAAGTTTCCAGATTAATGGGCAATAAATGACGTGACATGTTGCACTGTGGTTTTCTTACAGAGGGAGATGAAGGAGCAGCTGGCGACTCTACAGGACAGTGAGAAGGGTCATACAGAGGCTTTGCAGCTACTGCAGAGGCAGCTCACCGAAACCAAGGTAAACTTCTGCCTATGCCATTTATCAGAGTATATTATTCTGAAAAGAAATAAGACTCCATAGAAATCAGTTTCCCCTTGGACCTCCATTAAAAGGCCAACTCAAGCCATATAACGATTGAAGTGAATGCTGTTTGCTGCTGTCATTTTGAATGCTCCTCCACTCCCTTGTAATCAGATTCACTTTATGATATAATAATAGTTATAGAAGTGTTTATTGCTAAATGTTTTAAGCTGGAGGATCAATTCTAGATTGATGGACCAAGAGTGATTTATCAGGAAGGCATCCACACATTTGACAGCTTTATTCAAATCACTGTGGCTTGACATTGAAACCACATCTATGTTTCACCTCTGATGGGACTCTATTAAACCACATCTGGAAACAGGCCGCATGGAAATAGAAATGTAGCTGACAAACAGCTCATCCTGCCCATCGTGTCCATTACTGATTCATGGCAGGTCTCTCAATCTGTCCATTGCTCATCTCTGTCTCTCTCTCTCTCTCTTCTGTTGACATTGAATTCCCAACAAGCAAATTGGTTTATTGAGCAGGTCTTTAATCTCGACACCTTGTTTTAATCAGCGGAGAAACACTCCATGGTCAATACTGCAACTTTGTCTGTCTTCCTGCTTTCTTCACCCACTTTTTTAATTATCCCTTTGTTTGGGATTGGGGTCTATTGCAGAGGAAGAGCTCTGGTGTCTTATTTTTTCACCAGTTAGTCTTCAGCCTATGTTTTATACAACACTGTCCACAGCCCCACTGGTGTGTGTGTGTGTGCATGCTCACATTAGTTGACCGATCACATGGACATGAATATGAAATGACTATGGGATATGAAAAAAAAAAAATTGAAAAACATTTATTTAATGCTAAGTATAGACTACAAATACATTTACATATTATGTATATATATTTGTTTTATTTGTTCGTCTTAATTTTATCTGTCTGTATTTTACTTATCTATTGTATTTATTTATCTATATATTTGATCTATTTTAGCTATTTATTTTATTAAAAACATTATTTTCTTTATCTCTATACATTTTATTTATTTTTAAAATTGAGATCATATGTAAAACATTATTTCAGTCATTTGAATCTGTAAGGGAAAAGAGTATATATTAACAGTGTTATACACTATAAAAATAGAAAGCGTGTTTTTAAATTGTTTAATTTTTTTAAATGGTCACCATTTGTCTCCATTTTCATCACCTTTTAGCTTTTTTTTGTCCCACTTGAAGTCAACAAGAAATGAAAATTAAGCATGTTTACTCTTGTTATTGTGAGCGATTCATCAGCACACTATTCTAGAAAGAAGAAAATGTTTGTCTTTGTAATCTTTCATCAAAATCTTGCTCCATGTTTGGAAGTACTGATGTCATCAAGCCCTCTTAATTTTTAATCTTTATAGTCTAATCTATTCCTAATGCACAAAAATTATTTTTTTCTTTTTTTTTTTCTATTGAATATCCTGTTTCACAGGATTTATATTAAAGAAGTCGAATGGGTTGTAGACCCTCTTACAGGTGTTTTTGAACAACAAATAGTCTCTTAAGTCGATTTAAACTCGACTTGTATCCCCATGATTGCATTTTCTGGAAGCAAACCATGTTTTCATTCCATTGATCTTACAGATTGCATATTTATCTTGAAAGTATCTTTCAGTTCTTTCCCTGGAAAATGTAGATGTGCACATTGACCAGTCAAACGTATCCTGTCTGGATTTATTGATGCAGTGATTTAAGATGCTTACGAAGAGCCAGACGCTTGACATTGACATTCAGGACCATCAATGCAAAATGTCTCCTGCAGCCCAGACTCTCCTGTAGAGATAAGAGGACAGCAGGTTATTTTACATTCACGGTCTCAAGAGAGCTGTCACAGCACAACCTTTTGAGAAGTGGATTTGTGGAGTAAAATGAATACAGTAATAAAGCGGGCTCATGGCTTCTAAATGATTAAAAAAAAAAGTAAGCTTACTTTTAACTCCTAAACACCTGGCTAATTAAATGCTGTTTGACCTTTGATCTTATAAAGTAACTTATAGTTACAGTTAATCTTATAGTTATAGTTAATCTTATAGTCAGTATCATATCATTAGTCGTACTAAGGCAGGCATTACTATTATTATTATTATTATTATTATTATTATTGCTAAACTTTTTTGAACGGTCGAACCTCTAGCCTCAAAAATTAAACTTTACCAAGTAGCTCATGTCAATGATACCTCTAGTTCATGTTTGCATTGTACATTTTTAACTTGTTGCCACCTCCCCGCTAGCATGCTCTAGATTTAGCTCAGCGGCAGGCTTGCTGACAGACCCTCTCGTCTGAAGTGCCGATGTTGAATCTGAATGGAAGACCCCAAGGAAAGATGTGTCTGATTAGCAGATGTCGTAGCGAGCAGGCTGCTTGGAGGCCGAGTCACACTAGGCTCATGGGATGTGTTTACTGGCTTTAAATAGAGACAGTGCGGCCCATGGGGAGAACGGTTTCAAGAGACCAACACCACTTCAGCATCACTAAGTCCCAATCATCCATCAGGCGACACCAGGTGGGCTGACTCAGCCGATGCAAATGACGCCAGAGCGAGACGTGATCTTAATAGGATTTCATCTTCCCAGTGGCAAGGAAATCACATTTCCCTTTGGAAAGACAGAAGCGGAACAAGTCCTTTATTTTATTTGTTAGTAGGAGTAATCTTATAATCGGTAAAGTCTGTTTTTTCCAGCTCTTATTGTAGGCGAAGAAAGAAAAGGAAATATAGTACGTTTCTGAGCTTGCCTTGTTTGTATGGACGGCCATCAGTGGAACGGTTTCTGTCCTGCATCGATTCGACCTTGAGGTTTCAGATCTTTGATCCGTCGACTGATGTTCTTTACGCTTTAATGGAGATGACCGGTTTCCTCAGAAACATCTTGTTTTATCTCTCTTTGACTTTTTTCCTTTTTTTCCTTTGCGGTTTGTAAGCTAGTTTCACAATTCTCTTTTACGTTCTGCATCAAACCCGTCGCTTTTATCTCGTTGCTCATCTGCTCGTCTGCATGTGTAATCATGTAGCCTGTCCTACACCAACCCCAAAGATTGAGGGAGGAGCAACCTAATGTCATTTCCAGTGACTATTAGACCATGTCCCCTTCTCTAGTGATGCATTCTTATGAGGCAGTTTCCACTTACTTGATAGTACATTACGTCTCACAGAGGCTCTGCAGAAATAATACATATAAAAATCTATATATAATATATGTGTATAATTATCATATAATTTCAATATAATATCTTGTTGATTTCTTTTCAAAAAAAAAAACATATATATATATATATATAAAATACAAAAATTTGAATATTGAGACATTAAATATAAGTGGTTATTGAAACTACATGCTTTTTGCTGTGTCCTAATCAGATAAGTCTCTTATGTCTCTTCTTTCTTTTTGTCTTAGCTATTTGAATCAACAGTGAGGCATTTTTTTTTCTGCTCCCTAAATTCTCTTTTTCCTCGTCATGAGTAGCTCTGTAGTTTCATTTCACACTCCAGTTTAAACATCAAATATGCTCTGTTTGTCTGTGGTTTTGTCACTTCAAGCTGTATTTTATTTCAGACACACAAATTACTGGAAAATTGTCATGTCATGCCTGGTTAGGACAGTGCTTTTTTTTTTTTTCTAACCAACTTCTAGTTCTAGGTCTAGGTTGTCATTGACTACTTACACCACCATTTTCAAATGTCTCAGACTGCATATACCATTATCTTTACATTACACTGATGCATAATCACAATTTTAGATTAGATTTGAATTTTTACATCAAATTTAACCTAATGTGTGAAGTTTGCTTCATTTAGACAAATTACTACATACATAATGATTAGTTATTTTAGCCTTTAAAGGGTTAGATCACCCAAAAAAGGAAATTACTCACCCTTTTGTCGCTCTACACCCGTAAGACATTCCTTCATCTTTGGTAAACAAATGAAGATATTTTTGATGAA